>JAQJVL010000382.1:0-600000 GCA_035578905.1 Stictocephala bisonia | reverse complement strand
GATAACCAACATGTTATTTAGATCTGATAAAGGTGTGTTCCGATTGCCAAATCAATGTTAGCAAGCCAGTGCAGTTTCTAAATACAATTCTAAGACTGTTGACAACTTAAGCGAGAGAACTCGATCGATTGAAAACTAACATTTACTATAATATGTTTATATTGGTAATTCACAATTCGAATCGAGGAGCAACTCCTAACTTTGAAGAGAGACAATCCAATAAACGGCGCATGATGATTGTGTTCTGGATGTTCAATAAATGCTGACGTACGGTGACAAACTAGTGTGGAGGCCCAATAAATGGCGCATAATGATGTGTGCTCTGAATATTCAATACATGCTGACGCACGGTGACAAACTGTTGTGGAGACCCAATAATCGGCGAATAATGATGTTTGCTCTGAATATTCAATAAATGCTGACTCACGGTGACAAACTATTGTGGAGGCCCAATAAACGGCAAATAATGATTTGTGTTCTGAATATTCAATAAATGCTGACGCACGGTGACAAACTGTTATGAGGCCCAATAAACGGCGAATAATGATGTGTGCTCTGAATATTCAATAAATGCTGACGCACGGTGACAAACTGTTGTGGAGACCCAGTAATCGGCGCATAATGATGTGTGTTCTGGATGTTCAATAAATGCTGACACACGGCGAAAACCCAGTGTGGAGGCGCAATAAACGAGGCATAATGATGTGCTCTAACATTCAATAAATGCTGACGCACGGTGACAAACTATGGTGGAGGTCCAATAAACGAGGCATAATGATGTGCTCTAACATTCAATAAATGCTGACGCACGGTGACAAACTATGGTGGAGGTCCAATAAACGAGGCATAACGATGTGCTCTAATATTCAATAAATGCTGACGCACGGTGACAAACTATGTTGGAGGTCCAATAAACGAGGCATAATGATGTGCTCTAATATTCAATAAATGCTGACGCACGGTGACAAACTATGTTGGAGGCCCAATAAACGAGGCATAATGATGTGCTCTAATATTCAATAAATGCTGACGCACGGTGACAAACTATGTTGGAGGTCCAATAAACAAGGCATAATGATGTGCTCTAATATTCAATAAATGCTGACGCACGGTGACAAACTATGGTAGAGGTCCAATAAACGAGGCATAATTATGTGCTCTAATATTCAATAAATGCTGACGCACGGTGACAAACTATGGTGGAGGTCCAATAAACGAGGCATAATGATGTGCTCTAATATTCAATAAATGCTGACGCACGGTGACAAACTATGTTGGAGGTCCAATAAACAAGGCATAATGATGTGCTCTAATATATTCAATAAATGCTGACGCACGGTGACAAACTGTTGTGGAGACCCAGTAATCGGCGCATAATGATGTGTGTTCTGGATGTTCAATAAATGCTGACACACGGCGAAAACCCAGTGTGGAGGCGCAATAAACGAGGCATAATGATGTGCTCTAACATTCAATAAATGCTGACGCACGGTGACAAACTATGGTGGAGGTCCAATAAACGAGGCATAATGATGTGCTCTAACATTCAATAAATGCTGACGCACGGTGACAAACTATGGTGGAGGTCCAATAAACGAGGCATAACGATGTGCTCTAATATTCAATAAATGCTGACGCACGGGGACAAACTATGTTGGAGGTCCAATAAACGAGGCATAATGATGTGCTCTAATATTCAATAAATGCTGACGCACGGTGACAAACTATGTTGGAGGCCCAATAAACGAGGCATAATGATGTGCTCTAATATTCAATAAATGCTGACGCACGGTGACAAACTATGTTGGAGGTCCAATAAACAAGGCATAATGATGTGCTCTAATATTCAATAAATGCTGACGCACGGTGACAAACTATGGTGGAGGTCCAATAAACGAGGCATAATTATGTGCTCTAATATTCAATAAATGCTGACGCACGGTGACAAACTATGGTGGAGGTCCAATAAACGAGGCATAATGATGTGCTCTAATATTCAATAAATGCTGACGCACGGTGACAAACTATGTTGGAGGTCCAATAAACAAGGCATAATGATGTGCTCTAATATATTCAATAAATGCTGACGCACGGTGACAAACTATGGTGGAGGTCCAATAAACGAGGCATAATGATGTGCTCTAGTATTCAATAAATGCTGACGCACGGTGACAAACTATGGTGGAGGTCCAATAAACGAGGCATAATGAAGTGCTCTAATATTCAATAAATGCTGACGCACGGTGACAAACTATGGTGGAGGTCCAATAAACGAGGCATAATGATGTGCTCTAATATTCAATAAATGCTGACGCACGGTGACAAACTATGTTGGAGGTCCAATAAACAAGGCATAATGATGTGCTCTAATATATTCAATAAATGCTGACGCACGGTGACAAACTATGGTGGAGGTCCAATAAACGAGGCATAATGATGATGTGCTCTAATATTCAATAAATGCTGACGCACGGTGACAAACTATGGTGGAGGTCCAATAAACGAGGCATAATGATGTGCTCTAATATTCAATAAATGCTGACGCACGGTGACAAACTATGGTGGAGGTCCAATAAACGAGGCATAATGAAGTGCTCTAATATTCAATAAATGCTGACGCACGGTGACAAACTATGGTGGAGGTCTAATAAACGAGGCATAATGATGTGCTCTAATATTCAATAAATGCTGATGCATAATATTAGAATGTTGTGAAGTCTTTGTGACGAAGTAACTGTTAACAAATAAACGTGTAAATCTAAAAGATGTTTCCTAACATACGGTAGATGGTAAATGGAGAAGGGGGTTTCATATGTGGAGGTGGAAGTAGTTACAGGCATCAGAAATATGGTCGTAACTGTTTCGATGACGTAAGGACATGAAACTAATGTAAATATATCTCTACTGTAATAAAATACTCAGTGAGCTTAGCTTTCAATTTCTCTAACTTCCTAAACAGTTCAGTACAATTTCACAAACGTCTTTTCAAAAAGTGTATTTAAAATTACTTCAACAAACACCAAGCCGGTTAGGTAAACATGTAATTCTGCTATAACATTCGTCACTAGGTGGAGTGTGTAAACTGTGCCAACGTTAAATTAATGAAGGCTAAGCAAACAAGCTTGGGATGGAGGGATAGTACAGCAATTTAAACATATTTCACATACATAATAAACAAAAACCATAGTTAAATTAATTATAAATTTCCTTTCTTGATTAATTATGAATAAAGAAAACAGTTATAAACAGCCAATAAATTTTATCGTGTGTAATTTAAAGATATAATTATTCAGTCTTCAGCGCGTCCTGCTCTTAATGGTTCAAACATAGTATATGTATAATAAAACCATGCTTAGTTCGACACTACAAAACTACCTCGTAACACGCAAAAACATTAGTTAAATAAATATGTAGGAAGGCTGTCTTAAACATATACACAGTGAAATGTTTGTAACTAGATGAAAATTAATAAACCCCGAAGTAGAAAACAGTTTATTAAAAAACAAAATAGTTCACTAACTTCATGTCCTAACGAGCAAGATCCTAAGGTGAAGTGCGCCGTATATAGTGCAGGGATATGACAAACTTGGTAAAAAATACAACTCATTTACCGTTAGACCACACATTAAATGAATGTTTTACAGGAATGTTACATTATAACAAAGGGAACAAAGTAAATCACAACTACCAACACAATAGAGAGTATTTCTTCAACGAAAGAAATGTATAAATATATTGCAATTACATTTAATTTCAGTACATAATGTTGTTCTAATAATTTTGTTAAGATAATTCATTGATGAATGTTTGATCAAATTTATAAACACCTGTGAAATTTAAGAACTGCCGTATTTTATATCGTTGTACTGTTTACTGTGGACAATAACTATAAAAACAAAATGTAAGTACATGTTACGTCAACTACTGACCGAGTCAGACTCAACCCGTCATGATGCATTGACACATTTACAATGTCAAGCAGTGTGGCGATTGGTTAGCTAGAAGAAACAGGACGGTCTAACGACCACAACTTTCTCTGTTGGCTGTGAAGAAAACGAGGAAAACAGATGGAGGTTTCCCGATACAAAACACGACAGTGGACTTGGTTCCTTAGATATTAGATCTTAAGTTTACCTTGCCTGAGAAGGTTGACTGGTCCGATGACGACGATGGGACACTACAACCACTGCTACTAACGCAGGTCCTTGTGCTCCTGCCTCCTGCAGGACGCCATACTTCCGTCACGCTCGTTTTCCTGTAATCGACCAGGGAATCGTTCGGATTCGGTGTTGCCCGCGAGAGTCCGCTTTCTCTCTTATCACTGGCCGAACTGTCACTTCCTTTGTCGCGACAGTCGCTGGGGGTAGGGAACAATATATCGTAAATAAACAAAACGGGCCAAGTTTAATTAAGTCTGCAGAGGCTGTCGGCCATGTTGGTTTTAACCCCATAAGAACAATGTTATTTGCGAATCCATATTTTTCCGTTATTTATTTACCAAAAGTTGTGTATGAGGTCATTTTAAACGTTATCATATTTCGCGTTGGGTTTGCTTTTTATATTTTGAATACATACGCTTAGTTTGGAAAATATAGGTGAAAATAAAAACTTAAAACTATATAATTTTTATGCTTTTTTCTGCAACACTAATTAGGAATTGGCAAAGCAATTCCAATGTGCAATTTCATTCTTGATCAAATGCAATTTGTTTGAAAAATCCGTTTAAAAAACTGTTTAATTGGGATACGCGTGATCGTATGTACGGTTTAAAAATAACATTGTTCTTATGGGATTAAAACCAACATGGCTGACATCTTCCAACAGCCTCTTCTGCAGACCCTTAATAAAACTACTAATAAAAGAAAAATGTGCATGCGATGATTGAGGTATTTCATACCGTACGTCTTTTACATACCAACGGGACAAATAAGTAATTACAGTCATTCTTGAAGCCTTCCTGACTGGAAAGGATTATAAGTTAATACGAAAGGAATGTAGCACTCCAGTAGTTAATACATTTTATTTTGCCTCAAAAAATAATAATTACTGTTGTTTGGTTCCTCTTATACAATTAAACTATAAATCATTCCAAATTTCAAAATTTGCAAATACAGTACCAGTACTAGGGGGCCTTAAAATACCTGTGGTCTGATTTCAATTAAAGACATATATACATGTTGATTAAAATTCATACACAGTTCATTTCAATACTGATGAAACTGTTCAGACGGTAGCTCCTGTAAAACGCAAGCCGCTTACGTCACCGTAGTAGAAACTGTGTAGTATGTTTGAGGATAACAGAAACTAGAAACTACATTTGATTACATCCGATCCAACAAGCAGGCCAGGGGGGGGGCAAAGTGTTGTGGAGATTACAGAAACGACCTGTCCTCAGTCCTTGACAACACGCCATCCACACAATGGTTGCTATCGGCGAAGATATTACTGCTTAACTCTCAGGTGTTCATGTTGAGTGGTTGTTCCAAAGGTTACGAAGATGTCTGGGGAAATAACTAAGCACTGTATCAGGCTTCTTAGTTGGACGAAAATCACACTAACAATACGTGATTCAGATTCCACGAGGACCCTTAGTTTCCTTGGCCGGTGGACTGTTAATTGACGTAAAAGGATCAGTCAACCTCAGTTAGTAACATAGACTTCACTCGCTGACCTATTAGCATCACTCTTCCTAAATTTGTGAAATTATATGATTTGTGACTTAGAAATAGTACAAACAAAATATAATCTATTATATGAATCGTGTGTATTGGTTGAGTATCCTCATAACTAAGTGACCGACACGTGTATCTGTCATGTATAATATCATATGTTGTTTTACAGGAGCAGTTGTCAAAACATCTCCAAACTAAAAACCAATAAAATTAGCCTACAGTTTCGTAATTAAGTATACAAAGAGTTATTTAAACTACACAGATTTTGACAGGGTCTATTCACGCCATTTTCTCATCAAAAACGTTTGAATAACATTGAAATACAAACTAACGTTGTTTAACAAATCTACTCGTATCGACACAACCAGTGCATATATCTTCACAATATTGTAATTCAATCAAACGAGAAGTAACAAATCTACTCGTATCGACACAACCAGTGCATATATCTTCACAATATTGTAATTCAATCAAACGAGAAGTAACAAATCTACTCGTATCGACACAACCAGTGCACATATCTTCACAATATTGTACTTCAATCAAACGAGAAGTAACAAATCTACTCGTATCGACACAACCAGTGCATATATCTTCACAATATTGTAATTCAATCAAACGAGAAGTAACAAATCTACTCGTATCGACACAACCAGTGCACATATCTTCACAATATTGTACTTCAATCAAACGAGAAGTAACAAATCTACTCGTATCGACACAACCAGTGCATATATCTTCACAATATTGTAATTCAATCAAACGAGAAGTAACAAATCTACTCGTATCGACACAACCAGTGCATATATCTTCACAATATTGTAATTCAATCAAACGAGAAGTAACAAATCTACTCGTATCGACACAACCAGTGCACATATCTTCACAATATTGTACTTCAATCAAACGAGAAGTAACAAATCTACTCGGGGTCTGTTTCAGAAGAGGACCCCCACGCTTGAAAAATTTACTATAACCTAACCTAACCTAACCTAACCTAACCTAACCTAACCTAACCAAGCGTGGGGGTCCTCTTCTGAAACAGACCCTCTACTCGTATCGACACAACCAGTGCATATATCTTCACAATATTGTACTTCAATCAAACAAGAACTAAACTATTTATTTAACAGTAACACGACAGTTTTCCTGCATAAAAGGATTGTACATTATCAATAAAATACGATTAAATTTTATTTTCTTTTTACGGCTTGTATATTTGTCACATTGCGCTATTTGGGCGTCCCTTTGACATTGATGAACATGGTAGAAATGTTGAACAGCCGTAAATAAAAATGAATAAATAATTAGGATTATTTTTATAATAATAAAAGGCACAATAGACCTCATTTACTAGGATGAGTTCGTTATGATAAATCTGATTACGATGTTTTCGTAAAAGCATAGATCATTTACTTCTGCAAATTATTTAACTGAGAACAATTTAAAATAACACAAATACAGACTTGTTTGAATCAGCATATGTATTTCCTTTACGAAATGTAGCTGAGGTTTTCAAATGAAAAGAGTTTTATCGTAATACAAAATGTATTTTGTATTAAGATAAAATGCATACCTCCGTCTGCTAGACTTCATTTACTGTATACCACATGTGATTTTTGTAAGGATCAAACTACCGTATATAGAAGCCACAACCTTAGCGAAGTACTTTGAATAAATTATTATTATTCATTAATAATTGGGGCAGTGTTTCATGTAATGAATGTACTTTTCTCCCTGATGTCGTGCTACCTAGTTGCTGTCAGGAGAACTACCGCCGACACACTTCACTTGTACAGTAAACATGCCGAGAGGGAGCGGACCAGCTGTCGTGTTGATTGACTCATAAACCAACACAGACACCATGCGTGTGAGGGAAACGTCCGTTTTGGGCCAACAGACGACCCTAACGGCACTTGTGGGGACAAGTGCTGTGGAGATTGTAGGCAATTGGTGGCTTAGGCTTAGGAGTGGGAGGGCTTTTCCAAGGTTCAAATCTCAAACTAAGCTAACGGTCGATAATTCACTCGTTGGATCAAGTTCCCGCACAGGCCTGCAGACCCATATGAACTGGCGAGTGAAGTTAAAAAGATGTTCTTTGCTCGGTCATGGCGTCCACTCAGTATTGGCGTGGACAGTACTAGAAAAGTATGGGGTGTCTATTTGATGGTAGTGATGAACCAGCTGTTGTGTAGGGAGAACAAAGTATTTAGATTGTCAACTATCTGAAAATTAGATCAATACTCTGTGATTCGCATTCCAAGTAAATCTGTATGTCTCTTCTTAGTTAGTAAAAATGACTACGCTGGTTCATCTGCACTCATTCGATCCTTATATTTGCCCATATGACTACAATCAGAGTCTGAGTAATTAAATCCTCACAAACTATTAACGATTACTCGTAATTGAGTATTTTCTAATGCAATCTTTTACTATACAACTTTATTTCTTTTTAAAATTAACAATTAACTTGCACTCTCATGAGCGACAAAGCTGTTCTAAGGGCTGGGCTGTCGGTAGAGAGATGACCGATGGACTGTAGTAAGTTATCGTGTCCTCAAGAGGAGTTGAAACTGTCACAGTTCAGTAACTCTCATGAGCAATAAAGCTGTTGTAAGGGCTGGTCTGTCGGTAGAGAGATGACCGATGGACTGTAGTAAGTGATCGTGTCCTCAAGAGGAGTTGAAACTGTCACAATTCACCTATTTCCATAAAGTTAAAGCACTACTTGGTTCCACAATTTTTTGTGTGTAAGCAATTCCAGCTACATTTAATAAAAAATTAAATAACAATACTGATACAAACAGTAATTGTATTTTCAATGATTGTTCCTTAAACACTTGCTGTGTACAGATTTGTGATAAGCGATAGATAAAAACAAGGTAATTCAACTTATTATTATGAACTAACAGTTAAAATAAATGAGTGTAACCTATTTTAAAGTGCCGAGAGCTCGTGTAAAAAGGGGATGGGGAGCTGTATTGTTAAACGTCTTTAAAAGTCAGCCATCTTGAATAAAACTAGGTGATAGTGTCCCAACAGGAATGAAGAACTAGGACGGACTGTCAGTGAAGTGGCAATCGATGGCCTGATCCAATTACGAACGGCACCTTCACTGTGTTGTTCAATTATCTACTTAAACGGAGTTTAGCCAACCATACAAGTTGTTGGGTGAACGGAGTTCACCCAAACCACGAAAGATATGAAAGTACGAATAAAACGTAAAACGGCTTGGTAACTTCGAGCGTAATTGTTCAAGAATTCAAGGTAAACGTATCCAGGAGAAGTGTTTATAAAACCCTTGAAGTCTACTTTAGGGGATTGGAAAGTACTTTAATTATGACAGAGTTAGTAGAAATTATGACGTTAAACATTTCACAATGAAATCCAAATTAGACAAGCTTTTGTGCCATGTTTATGTTTTTTTTAACAGCTGTTTGAAATAAATTATTGAATGCCAATATTACGCTTAAGGGAAAAAGAATACGTTTATAGGCTAGTCCTACTACTTATGAATAGAATTTCGTGAAATACTTTCTTTGTGGCTCTATATGATACAAAAGCTATTTTCCCTCAAAATTTCATCAAATCTTCACTTGTTCCGGAGAGTTTGCGATGAATGAGTACATAGTTTTTTGGATTATTTAAGATTAGTGTATTTACCTCCGAGAATTGGCATCCATGAAAAATGTAACGCCGCACTAAATTGTGTGCAGGCACTACACGCAGTGTATTCATGGTGTGTTATTGCGTCTACGAGAGTTACGGCACACTGGTCGCGCAACGAAGCACTGAGGCTAGGTATTCTTAACTGTACTATTATTGATCCATGATTACGGATCATTGCACAATTTAATTGGCCTATGAAATTTCACGGACTAGCATGGAGTTTTGATTTTAACATATTTGATGTGATTTCAGAAATATTATATTGTGTACGTACATATAACATATATGTATGTATTTACAGAAGCTGATTAGCTGTCAAGCATATAAACCGACTTACTGTAAACTACTTGAAGTTGAAACCTACAAACTAGTCCTCACCAGTAACTCATTCGATAGTGAGTTAAAACAGTACAGTAAGGTTACTTGAATTATATAAATGTGATTTAGAAGACGAGCGCGGAAGGAAATGCCCGAATCGAGCGAAACTGACCAAGGCTGAGACCAAATACGGACACCGGCGACCTCGAGGGCCAGATGTGCTCAAGGGCCAGTCTGCGGTCACTACCATGGGTTGACAGTCTCGAGGAGATCCGCGAGTGACTCCACCGCACGTGTCCCCAACTATACGTACATTAATGATTTTCAACGCGTATATTGTTTCTCAAAGATGCGCTTAAGGAAGGTTTTATTTTTTTGTTTAATATCGAACGTAACAGCATAAAACGAATATAAATTTTATACAGTCAATGATTTATTGAAAGAAAACCAGAAAAGGATGAAAAGGAGAAACATTATTTTATTGTAAAATATATTAACTCGTTTTACCAAAACAAATGCTATATGATTTGAATAATGATAGTACAAGTTGACTAATTTTCATAAAAGTTGAATATTCCAAAAAATAAGCAATTCGTAAATAGAAAGTTTTGAACGGGGGTCGCTTCACCTATGAAACTACAGAACTAAAAGTTAACAGGTAACGGACGTTTCCAGGACAATGAATAATCCCTACACAAATAAGCAACTTTTTATAAAAAACCAACTATCTGTTGCCATACGCGCTGTGAGTTTGTTGCCGAAAGCCTGATAATTCGTAATATGTGTTGATCTACCTTAAAAAACCACCACAAAGGTTAGAAGCTGATAACTATTGACATAAAGAAGAAGAGTGAGTAAAATATTGTTTTAATTTAAATTGAATGGCTATGTGGATTGTCAACTTGGAAGGCCGAATAGTCTTCCAGGAGTTAGAAAGCTTCCATTTGTTATCTACAAAAGCAGTTACTGCAAAACGATTTAATCTGTTTGAGTGTATTTAAGAATGTTAGAAATTCATTTTGTGATTCAACATATCTACACCATTAAGGAAATTATCATATTTAGTGAACTGAATTGCTAGTAATCATCTTAATTAGAGTGGAAAATCGATTAAACTTGGGCAATGCGAAGACTGCATGACTAACACACAGGTGCTTGTTTGGTTGGTACTTTCTCCATACACGCTGCACTGCACGAGATTGCGTCCACATGCCGGAAGTGTCACGATCTTTGAGTCTACCTTCAGACTAAGCTGTCAATTGTAGCGATTAAAGAAACTCGTGCGTGCAGTACATAGGTGCTTGTTTTGTTGGTACTTTCTCCATGCACGCTGCACTGCACGAGATTGCGTCCACATGCCGGAAATGTCACGATCTTTGAGTCTACCTACAGACTAAGCCGTCAATTGTAGCGATTAGAGAAACTCGTGCGTGCAGTACATAGGTGCTTGTTTTGTTGGTACTTTCTCCATACACGCTGCACTGCACGAGATTGCGTCCACATGCCGGAAATGTCACGATCTTTGAGTCTACCTACAGACTAAGCCGTCGAAGGTAGCGATTAGAGAAACTCGTGCGAGCAGCACACAGGTGCTTGTTTTGTTGGTACTTTCTACACGCACGCTGCACTACACGAGATTACGTCCACATGCTGGAAGTGTCACGATCTCTGAGTCTACCTTTAGACTAAGCTGTCGATTGTAGCGATTAGAGATACACGTGCGTGCAGTACATAGGTGCTTGTTTTGTTGGTACTTTCTCCATACACGCTGCACTGCACGAGATTGCGTCCACATGCCGGAAGTGTCACGATCTTTGAGTCTACCTTCAGACTAAGCTGTCAATTGTAGCGATTAGAGAAACTCGTGCGTGCAGTACATAGGTGCTTGTTTTGTTGGTACTTTCTCCATACACACTGCACTGCACGAGATTGCATCCACATGCCGGAAGTGTCACGATCTTTGAGTCTACCTTCAGACTAGGCTGTCAATTGCAGCGATTAAAGAAACTCGTGCATGCAGTACATAGGTGCTTGTTTTGTTGGTACTTTCTCCATACACGCTGCACTGCACGAGATTGCGTCCACATGCCGGAAATGTCACGATCTTTGAGTCTACCTACAGACTAATCGATTCACGATCTTTGAGTCTACCTTCAGACTAAGCTATCGCAGGTGGCGATTAGAGAAACTCGTGCGTGCAGCACACAGGTGCTTGTTTTGTTGGTACTTTCTACACGCACGCTGCACTGCACGAGATTGCGTCCACATGCTGGAAGTGTCACGATCTCTGAGTCTACCTTTAGACTAAGCTGTCGATTGTAGCGATTAGAGATACACGTGCGTGCAGCACACAGGTGCTTGTTTTGTTAGTACTTTCGACACGCATACTGCACTGCACGATATTGCATCCACATGCCGGAAGTATCACGATCTATGAGTCTACCTTCAGACCAAGCTATCGAAAACAACGACCAGAGAATCACTTGCACGCAGTGCACCAGCTGCTTGCTTTTTTCCTCTACATGCACGCTGCACTGTGCGAGCTTGGGGTTCACATGCCAGAATCTATTAGATTACCTTAGGATTAATCTATCGAAGGTGGCGATTAGATAAACTCGTGCGTGCAGCGTACTGGTGCTTGTTTTGCTGGTACTTTCTACGTGCATGCTGCACTGCGTGAGCTTGCGTTCACGGAAGTGCATGCAGGAAGTGTCACGAATACATCCACAAATGCACAACTTACAAATAATAAATTGGCAATTCTATACAGCCAGATCAAAAATTATAGTAATCATTGCTAAGTAATAACTAGCAAGTAGTGGGAGATTTTTATCTGTAATAATATGCGTTTTACACATCAAGTTTATTCAAAAAGTTAGTGCAAATATACGAGTTAAATAAATGTATATACTGCATTGTTTACATTCCATTCACATATTATATCAAGAACATATTTGACTCTACACTGTTGATTATATTCAGTTGATACTAATCTATTTACTAATAACAAATAGAAAACAAAAGAATTAAAACTTACATCATAAATTAACTTAGAAATTTTAGAGCCATGGTTCTTAAATGGTGAGCCATGAATTCTTTTTTGAATCTCTCTGGTCTGAGGTAGGTGAGCGTGGTTCACCGAAATCGATTACTATATATTTGTGCATTTTGTACTTGCATTGCGTGGCGTTCACTTGTACTGCATTACAGTAAATAAAAAAACAACAGAAATTTTTTTTAGGTTTTAAAGATATGACATTTTCCTACAGATCCAACTGAAAATTGCTTTAACACATATTTTCAATAACAAATGCAATAGTAATATATTTTAAGTGTTTATTAACCCTTAACATTTGTTCTGTGTTACGTCGAAGTACTGCAATAGTTCGTACTCTACTTCAAAGTGTTGTGGAGGCTGTATGCGGTAGGTTCAGTTCTCTACTAGGCTCTGTGGGCATACTAGAGAAGTCTGGGTTGTGGTTAGGGTCTGGATGTTGTGTACGGAGGACAATTGAGCATCAGGCTTGTCACTAGCTAAAAATCAGACCAATACTACGTGGTTCGTATTCTACGTAAAGCTGTAGGTTACTTAATAGCTATTGAACTATTAAGAAATTGCTTTTTTTAGTCAGTAACCAGACTGTGGCCATCAAATCTCATGTTAATCATTCATTCATACACTTTCAAATACGAACAAGCTACCTAGGCGTGTCGTTTCTGATTAACCTCAATTGCACACATACAATTGAGTCCAGGTAAAAAAACAACTGTTGACTGGCGAATTTCAAATGAGTACAGTGCCATTAATTTCCTGTCACTTTCTAAGGCCAACTAATCCTCACAAAATAGAATTAAAGGTAATAGAGGAATGAAGAATGAACAGAATTTATTTACTTGACGTTGACTGAGATACATGCACCTTCCAAATCAACATATCTCGGCCACGATCTGTCTGCGTATATCAATGCTGAGGCCGGTGATTTCCAAACAAGGTTGATGAATGATTTATAAATAAGGCCCCGTTAAACCCTTGCCATGTTTTGCGTATTGACAGTGACTACGTAATATCACAAAAGGTGTTCACGAAGTGAGTTGCATTCTATGTATCGTGTTTGGCAAATTCAATACCATACAATATTGCAAAATATTAGTATAACAAGAGTGCCTACAATAATTTAATACTCCAAAGATTTAATCTTGGCTGATGAGGTGTTACAAACAACTGTAAGTATCTAACCGAGAACTTCGAACTCGAGAGTAACCAAGCTCGAGAATTACGAAGACAGAAATTGTGTAATATAAGCCCTATAGCACATTCCCTTACAGTTGTTTACCTTCAGTACAGAATGTGAAGCTAAATAAATAATATTAATACATATATCTACATGATCTACTAATGCTAACCATAATTATTGATACCGCACCACGAGAAGAGCCCTGGAGTGGTCCGCAAATCATACGCGTATTTTAGAAGTATTAACTAATGTTGAAGGCGCGTGTACATAAAGGCCTGATTATGAACTGTTTACACAAAATTGTTAATTAAGCGTCGTTGGTAAAAATTAAAAATAATGTTCACATTTTACCTAGTCTCCCCCCCTTTTTTGTAATTTCAAATTTTAGAGTAATAAACAGACCGACAGCGAAGGTGTGAAGCGGACTTGTTCCTTCAACCCGTTAAAGCGCTTTCAAAAAAATAATTAGGCCCCTGCTCAGGACTGGTCTCGCGGTGCGGTATCAATTATATTCCAACATACAAAACAAAATTCAGCATATGGGATTATTGTAAGTGTTAATTATGATCTTATTTTATATAATTGAAGAGTTAATATGTATCCTAAATAGCCGAGGATGATGTTTCAATCCTAATTCAGTCATTAGATTCAGTATGAATTCACACTTTTTGAACTCATTGAAAATAGTTAAATGCACTGTAAACGAGATTTTGCATGACTGGATGTCAAAAAAGACCTAACCGGCTAAAGACCTAATAGAGATATGCTTGGATACAAATGTATATGTTGCATATATACGGGGGTAAGAGCACTTACTGTGAACTAACAATACGGGGGAAGATCAGTGGGAACGGCGCGTTTCCCAATTATCCATGTAAGTTCTCTGGTTTTACGTAACAAAATACACTAAAAATGTCTGTTTCTTCTTATTTTATTCCGCATTGTCGTGTATTCATATACGCTTCAATATACGAAGTTAAACAATTGTTATCTTAAACGACAAAAAAGAGCTCGTTTTCTTTTAATATACAAACATTTAAATATGCTCACAGTACAAATTTAATGTTCTGTCACAGAATTTCGGAAACAACTTACGAAGATAACGATACTACAAATGGTGAGGTAATATGATTAATGTGGTGCAGGGGCTTGTGTTGCGTGCGGTTAGTAGAGCAGTTCACTCCACTGACCTTGCCCTGTTGGTTCAGGCCAGCTGGCTACTAGAAACTACAACAAGAATAAGGCTTTTATTTCTGAGCTAGAGCAGCAAAACAAACTAAGTTAATTTACTTTGTAGGTAATGACTGAATTTTAAGAGAAGCCTAAAAATTGACGAAGCTATAAATTTCAAAGTCCGCATGTCTATCTATCCCTAAAGAACAAAGTGGGCTAGTCTAAGTCGATGCTACATTTGTCATGGTGTGTATCTTAAAACACCATGTACATATTTACATATCCACTAAACTGAAGTGGATTTTAACACCCTTCCACTTACTTAACAGTTATGTAGACACACGTTGTAGACTCAACAATTGATATATAATATTTTAAAGAACTATTTACAATGTCTGCCACAGAGTATGTTACACACGTTGTAGACTCAACAAATCAAACAGGAGATAAGTAGAATTTTAAAGAATTATTTACAAGGTCTGCCACAGAGTATGTTACACACGTTGTAGACTCAACAAATCAAACAAGTGATATACAATATTTTAAACAACTATTTACAATGTCTGCCACGGAGTATGTTACACACGTCGAGAACTCAACAAATTAAACAAGTGATATACAATATTTTAAACAACTATTTACAATGTCTGCCACAGAGTATGTTACACACGTCGAGAACTCAACAAATCAAACAGGAGATATGTAGAATTTTAAAGAACTATGCCCCTAACCTACCACTGTCCACTACTATGCCCTAATACCACTGTACATGTATGGGTGGGCGGGTGGGTCAATACCACTCTACGTATATGGGTGGGCGGGTGGGTCAATACCACTGTACGTGTATGGGTGCGTGGGTGGGTCAATACCACTCTACGTGTATGGGTGGGCAGGTGGGTCAATACCTCTGTACGTGTATGGGTGGGCGGGTGGGTCAAAACCACTGTACATGTATGGGTGGGCGGGTGGGTTACAATGTCTGCCACAGAGTATGTTACACACGTCGAGAACTCAACAAATCAAACAGGAGATATGTAGAATTTTAAAGAACTATTTACAATGTCTGCCACAGAGTATGTTACACACGTTGTAGACTCTACAAATCAAACGAGTGATATATATTTTAAACAACTATTTACAATGTCTGCCACGGAGTATGTTACACACGTTGTAGACTCAACAAATCAAACAAGTGATATACAATATTTTAAACAACTATTTACAATGTCTGCCACGGAGTATGTTACACACGTTGTAGACTCAACAAATCAAACAAGTAATATACAATATTTTAAACAACTATTTACAATGTCTGCCACGGAGTATGTTACACACGTCGAGAACTCAACAAATCAAACAAGTGATATATAATATTTTAAACAACTATTTACAATGTCTGCCACAGAGTATGTTACACACGTTGTAGACTCAACAAATCAAACAAGTGATATATAATATTTTAAAGAACTATTTACAATGTCTGCCACAGAGTATTATTTTCATATAACATCTTAACGGTTAAACCTTATGAAAGCATATAATATTCATATTAGGCTCTCTTCATTGAATTCTTGTGAAATTAGAGTTTAGTTTTTAGCCCTTAGTTATAACACTGAACCCCATTCAATTTTTTAACGCATATCTTTGGGAATAAGAATTGTATTCATACATAGCACACATTTGAATTTAGTTTAATTTTTTACTAACATTTTCGGCAGTGATTTTTAAATAAACTTATTTTTTTATAATAAATATAACATGTCATAGTGGGGTCCTGTGGACTCCAGAGTTATACTTACTATTTATATGGGAATCCATAGATGAAAGGTTGCGAAGCAAAGCTTTATTACATCTTTATTTATTATTGTATATTGCTGTGATTTGTGAAAACGGTCTTTTGGGATTATGCAAGCAAGACAACAAAGTAAAATTATTTTTGTTGTTAACTTTTTCTTCAATTTTTATAACATTATTTCTCATTTTTTGGAAGGTATAGTAGGAAAATATGTGTATATTTTCAATTGTTCACCACAGTTATCTTATAGTACCTACATTTATTACTGATTTCAAATATACTGTTTTGTTATTTAAATTGTTATTAAATCACATATTTTGTTGAATGTACGGTAACATAATTTTATTGTTAAAACACAACAGGCCTATGTTTTTTACAATCTCATATTACTATATTATGAATTGAGCTGAGGAACATTAAAGTATGTAGAAAACATAGAGGAAATCCACATAAACAATAAAGACATAATTTTTTAATTAAAAACTATCAAAAACTATATATATTTATTAGCCTACTAATTTGGGGTCTGGTGGACCCCACCGTTATAATTTGAGGTACTAAAAGTAGGTGTTACACGTGAAGTTTAAGAACTTGTTTTCAACATTTTCCACGTAAATCTAACCCTAACATTATTACGAACATCTGGAAACCGTTCAGTTCTTGAGGTTTAAAATCACAAAATCTCAATAAATCAATAAGCAGCACCTCATAATTAAGTTATGGGCTTATTATAAATGTTTTTTAACTACATATGAGAATACCACTAAGTGGGAAATACTTGATATATATCAGATGATGTTACGTGAACCAGGTGATTTATGTTCATCATGGTTAGTTCATACGTCCCTGTGTTCCGCAGTGCCACTGAGTAGTAGCCTACGTAGAAGCCCTAACCTCCCTCACTCGTCCTGTGTGTGGGTGGCGCGTTGCCGTGGATACGCCGTGTTGACGATTGGTATGCAGTCCACGGCCCACACCTGACGCCGCCCCACACAAGCGGGATATGAATCATGCTTATTCCCGCCATCGACTTGTCGGTGTACGAGGACTGGGATAAACCATGAGTACAATCGATAAACAAAACGTTCGATTCATAGATACGCACTTCTGGAGAATGGGACGATCATGTCTGTTAGTGAACAGAATCCGTTATCTCATACACTAGGTACATAAATATTAAACTAATAATGACTAAACATTAATCGACTTAATAATACGCATCATGCTGCTGAAATTACCTCTACAATGAGCGTTAAAAACTGCACGAAAATCCGTTACTTTTAAATGACTGACTGATTGGTGAACTAACTCTAATAAACAGTGAACAAAATGAAGTGGCTTGCTAGTGGCGATAATAGGAAATATGAAATCAAAGAACAAATGGTTCTTTGCGACTTCTAGTAACAAAGGTCAGTGATTTGTAAAATATAGTCTACACTTAAAAACACGGTAATAACAATAAGACATATGTTGCGATTCCAGCATGTCCGTCCATGCTTTCATAAGAGGTCAGCCTGGACAAGAGTAAAGCCCCCCCCCCCCACACGGTCGAGCATGTTGGGCTCCATTCCAACATGCTCGGCGGATTTGTTGGGTTATGCGCTCGGCTCGACAGAACGCTCGAACGCGAACAACTCGCCTGACAGTTAGCACGTCAAACGGCTCGCTTGACGTTTCCTCAGTCTGTCTGGCATTTCTAGGATAAAAGACGTGCTTTGGTTGTATGTGTAGAACCAGTGTAGTGTTTTGTGTTCTGTGTTGTTTGAATTAGTTTTGTTTTTTGTTGAAATTCTAAAAGAAATTACTTTTAACAAGAACAAGTCATTCTGGACAGGGATTATTGAGCTCTACAGAGATCAGCACCCGTTGTGGGGCGTCAAAAGCAAAACCACTGCAATAAGCACAGAAGAAAATAGTGCTACAGTGTCCTGATCGAAAAAGCGAAGGTGTTTCCTGATTGCAGCGAAAGGCTTGTCTATTTAAAAGCCATATTTTGGTCCACACAAGTTGTTATTTTTTTCTTCTTTTAATCTCAACACATCACACCACCACACAACGCAACAGCTGAGTCAACATCCATTGTACAACTGACGAAGTGCCAGGATGCTCGATCGTCGGCTCGACCGTGAGTGGACGCCTCCCAACTCCAACCTGACACCCAACCTGCTCGACCGTGTGTTGGGTGCTTAAGAGGAGTCAACATATTAATATCTATAAATCTAGTTATTTCTGGTGCTGATGAGGATAGCCACAAACTTTCTGGCCGTCTGGCGAACGGCGCTCCCGCACAAGTGGCCAGTTGTGATGGCCTTGGAGATACGTCAAGGGTAATGGCATTAAGACCTGCAAAACCAAATGAATGTCGATCTAATTCTACATTTTTCCAGTTATTTAGTAATGCTTTCAACTCAGAAATATATTTTGTGAATTGTTCGTCAAAGTGCAATCTCCAGGATAAAGTAAGTTTTATGTTCTGTATTTAATCTATGCGATGGTATAGTTTACTTATAAACAACGTCTGACTTGACCATCAACGATCCTCATTTGGAGTAAGGCGTGTCGTTTTATTCTTTCAGCAGTTACGTAACATGACAATCATAATATAAACTGACTCAAATATATAATATTAATAAAACTAACGTCAATTTCACTCTTTTTACTATAATTTACAAGATTAGTTTATTTAATACCACTTTATTTACGATAAAACTAATTATTGACGGCTCAGTCAACTTTAATACTGACTTTTTGTAGTACATGCTAATGTAGTGGCAATGTTATCCAGTCAACATGTACCGTCTTGAAAAAATTACAAAAAGTCAGTTATTTATGATCCGATCTTAAACCATATTTGAATTGTGTTTTAGGAAATTAATGTTTGCAACTTTTGTGTATCTTGCAGTAGTTTGTTTTCTACTGGTACAGAGTAGGAACTTGATACTCTATACTGAATTAGGGCTTAGTAGAATTAGTATTTCTCATACATGGACCGGGTTTAAAAATAATATCTTGAGGGGTTATTAAGATATGATAAATTATGTAAACATCATATTCAGAAGGGCAGACGAAAACCTACACGTTTTAGGACATATGTTTATAGGAACCCTTTTCTTAGTTTTCGTGGACGTATCCTTATCCCGAAGTCTTGAAGGGGTTTTTTATGAACACGGCAACCGACTCAGAATCATACTTTACGGGAATGTTTCTACAAGTGTGGTAGTCAAATATTCGAGCTCGACCATCCTAGTGTGTGTTTTAGTACAAATGTATATAAATAATCTAACATTGTAGATTACTTAGATTGTATTGTGGATTATTTAGATTGTAGTAGTTTTCCTCTCGCCTATAGAATGTAGTTTATTGTTTTAATTATTATATTAATCTTTCCATGATTTTGATGTCTTTTGTCTAGATCCAAAAATGCGTGGTTATATAAATCAATTAAAAGCTGACAATTACCTAAATATAAGTTCATATTATGAGAGAAGTTATTATTAACTATTACATCAATGATATTTTTTCCACACATTCATTTTCTAATACAACAAGAACTAAGGAAAGCCTTCTTTGGAAGGCTAAAATACGTACTATAGAAATTCAAGGCAATCAGAGAAACAAAAGAGAAATATGAAGACAAGTGGGAGAATCAGATTTGTACATATAGTTCCCAAAGGGAGAGAAATAATAAGAACAATGTGAAGTAGGGAGTGAGAGCTTAACCGCCGTCAGAGGGGAGAGAGTTGAGGCCTAGGCCAAATAACTGTGAGAGTTTGTGCCTGATGTGTACGGTTAATATATAACATTATAAACATGTTACTTTTCTTAACATTAAATTCATGCTCGAAGTGAAATGATTAAAATGTAAGTAATATTTTGTTATAAAGTAAACTTGCTTTTAATAGTTATATATTTTAATATTTATTTATCGTTGTCTTACGTGTTATTCAAATATTAAGAACTACTATGATGAGTGTAAACTTTATTTAACTTCGATGAATACGTATATACTACTGTAAGAATCTGCATTTTTTACTAATGAAAGCGATGTCTGCTTTACTCTATTTAACAAGTCTCCGAATTGACATGAAGGAACTATTTTGTACTATTTAGTAGTGGACTATTTTGAACAAAATAATTTACCATCGTCATCTCAATATGGATTTAGAAAAAACTTATCTACAATTAAGGCCGTGAAAAACGTAGTTTCATTTATTAATGACGGATTTGAAAATAAAGAAGAAGTTTCAACATTACTCCTAGATTTGAGCAAAGCCTTCGACTTGGTGGATCATGAAAAACTCGTCGAAAAATTGTATTATTATGGCGTTCAAGGCAATGCATTATCACTTTTATCTTCTTACTTGTCTGACCGCTATCAATTTGTAAAGCTGGGGAATCAGAGATCCAGTCTTCTACATGTAACTAGTGGGGTTCCCCAAGGTTCTGTCCTGGGTCCTTTTTTGTTCACAGTTTTTATAAATGACCTTCCTAACTTTGTGCCTGACAGAACTATTCTTTATGCTGACGATACAACTTTACTGACTTCAAGCAGCAATTCTGAACTCAATAAGGTCATTATTAATTATATGAAAGAAAGAGCTGTTCTCTGGTTTGAAGCAAATGGTTTAGTTGTTAATGATAATAAAACAGATGACATTATTTTTAGTTTACGTCGGCTATCTGACCCTGGAAAATTTGTTAAGTTGCTTGGCATTAGTTTGGACCCAGGGCTTAATTGGAAAGTTCATACTAACTCTCTTTGCTCTCGTCTGTCACGGGTTACATTTTGCCTCAGGAAGTTAAGGTTGTGTGTTAGTCGTTATGTGCTCATTACCGCTTACTATGGACTGTTTCACTCCCACATTTCTTATGGTACAATTCTCTGGGGTAACTCATTTGGAGCTAAAGAAGTTTTTAAATCGCAAAAGAAAGCAATCCGTAGCATTATGAGTATCAAATCTACAGATTCATGTAAGCCACATTTTGTAAGTCTTGAAATACTCACGCTTCCTTGCATTTTTATTTTGCAGTCATTGGTTTTTGTAAAAGAAAACCTTAACATGGTTAATTTAAGAATTCAGATACATTCGCACAATACCAGGATTCAGAACAACATAGATATAAGGAATATTAGGCTAAGTAAAACACAACAAACATATATGTATAAAGGTGTGCAACTGTTTAATAAGTTACCTACCACAGCTAGAACAGTGAGCATATCAAATTTTAAGCATGTTTTAACTAAATGGTTGAAAAGTAAAGCCTTTTATTCTATAGATGAAATGTATTTGCACGACCTTAGCGATCTTAACTTCTAGTGATTTAGATTGTAATATTAGGAATGACGCATGTTTTTAATATAAGACTAGATTATATACAATGACATTGTCAATGCATGCACAACTTGTTGGACGACAATAAAGGTATGAATATGAATATAAGGCGCTTACTGGCTTTTGAATGAAGCCCTGGCGTACGTGTTGTCGTATGCAATCGACATAACACGTTATCTCACACTTAGATTCATATTATCAACCAAGTAGGTTATAAAGCAGATGAATTTAAAGAAATGAAACGTGGCAACGATGGAAGACGTAAATGCAGTTGCTATGGTTGCTGCTGGCTTACATCGTCACGGATTGGCCATAGTATTCCTAAACTGCTATATTCTGCAGAGGCTGTCAGCCATGTTGATTTTAATCCTTTAACAACGTTAGTTGCGAATATTTTTTCCTTATTTACTGACCAAAAGTTGTGTATGAGGTGTCATTTTAAACGTTATAAAATTGCGCATTGGATATGCTTTTGATATCTGGAATACATAGGCCTACGTCTGTTTTGAAAAATAGGTGGAAATAAAAACTTCAAACTAATTTTTGTTAAATATTTTTTCTGTACAACTAATTACGAATTTGCAAAGCAATTCTCATTCTTGATCAAATGCAATTTGTTTGGGAAAATCCATTTGAAAATAACTGTTTAATTTGGATACGCGTGATCATATGTCCGGTTCGAAATTAAAATTGTTCTTATGGGATTAAAACCATTATGGCCGACAGCCTCTTTTAAATTGCAGCATTTGCTATAAGAGCGCTTAGAACTCCAATCAGGATATTAAATAAATAAACAATAACTTATATTTCAACCCTTCTAAACCCTTCCATGTCAAATACTTTTCTACTAGTACTCTTGACAAATACCGTGTTCAGAATATATTATTTATGACGAAGACATCGCTTCAACGTTCAAACTATGTAATGACTAGTACGGCCTACAATAAATAGGCCTACTTGCTTCGATTATCAGTTTATATGTAAATTGTATCAATAAAATATATAATATGCGAGCTATGCACGATGATATGTTTTGATTTAATATAAGCCTTGATACTGTTTTTTTCTTGCTCTGGTAATGTTTTTAATACATTATGCATTTCTTTCAATTATCACATGGTTAATACGTATACTAATATTATTCGTTTTATTTTCGCTTAATAAGTGTTCATAAATAACTCTCTTTAATCTTTGGATCATTTATTTAATTGATTTATTTAGAGTACTTTGGCCTTTACTTTTTATCAATTATTTCTAAGAGATAAGACGAGTAACCTTTACATAATTTCCTGGGAGAGTACGTCTATGACCACGGCCAAATATTTCAGCCTGGCCGTAAAGGATCAAAGGAAGCAAGTTCCAGCTAAGTTGGTTGAGAGATCAATTAGAGCTGATGATGTAGGCAAGTGGTCGCTTGTTTTAGCGAATGGCAGGGGATACCAAAATAGCGACGGCCGTTGGCTGCTGGAACAGCGGACTGGTCCGTCAGTGCAGTGAATTCCTCAACTACAAGCCAACCATTATTCAACACACATGCTACAAACGTATACCTATGTACTATAATACCTACGTTTTCATTTGAAATTGAGGATACTGACAATAAAGACATTCACGCCATCTGGTTTATGGCAAAACGCTATTTTACCACACGTGTCTGGTCAGTTCCGAGATATATGCGCATATTCAATTTGCGCACAGCGATAAACCCGCGCTAGACGCGTAGTCCTGCTGCCTACGTTTGGGATAGTGCTAAATAGAGGTAGCATATCTAAACAGTGATAACGCGAATAGTTCCAACTAACAAAGCCATATTGCAGTTTGTACGTGATAAAAGTATGAACTACTCTTCGGTTATTACTAAATCTGATTTGTATAATCACCCAAAGGATCCCATTGTTATTCGAGTGGCTGGTTCTATTATACTGAGAAATCCTACTCATTCGACGAATAAAAAAGCGTCAACAAATTGTCCCAGACTTAATACATAGTTAATAACGCGGCTGTATTCTTTCTTTTTTATTTTATTTTAACTTATTGAATTTAACCCTATGTTTTACGAATATATCTACGGTATCCAGCAAATGTTGATTATTAATTTATGTTGTTGTACAGTATTTTAATTCTTGTACTAATTGTGCATAACGTTTTTAATATAGGTAGGTATAACATTTATGTTGTATGTTTAACAATGTTAATTATTAAATGGTACAAAATGCACGACAAGAAAATATGATGTATACGGTAATAAAATTATAGTCAATAAATGTCGATAAGTGTTTACATTTTTACTTAGCACTTAAATTCTTAGATAGTTCCTAATTTGGGAGAAACAAATACAAAATGGAATATATTTTAAAATTGTGTAATTTTTATTTGTCATATAACGTTCAAATTAAATGTCAGTTAATATATTCTAAACTTTGAAGTAAGAAGTATGATCAACCACGAATAATTTATCTATAGCCAGGGGCTTGTTCATTTATTAAAATGACTAGAACTAATAAAATTAAATTTGCAATATTTGGACAACCAAGATTGAATGCAAAAATTGTCTCAAATCGAATTTAACATAAATCAGATCTAAAACCTGAAGATTATAAAATTATAAAAAAGGCCCACAACCTGAGCTTCTATGAAACGGAATATGAATGTCCAACTTTTTCTTCAGTAAAAATGAAACTTTTTTATGGTAATGAAACATTATCATGATTGATGGTCTTGATCAACAAAATGTAGGATTAGATATTTTAACAAGTATTAAAGTATTATCATATCAGTAGAGAAAGTATACAGTTGGTTTATTGATATAAAGAAATGTTATAAATCTAGTGATGGGAGAAATGAAGAAGAGGAGACGTCAAAGTAGGAATGCGTCAGGTTCATTAAAAGCGACTAACACACTTATAAGCGTATGATGTAATGTGAAATTAAACCAGTTCCGAAAACATGCAATCTAAGGAAGTCCAATTGTGAGCGGATTAATAGGGAAAGGGGTATTGGAATGTACAAATATTTCCCAACAAAGAGGAATAGTTAACCGAAAATGTCTTGCGTAATATGTGTGAAGAAACCGAAACCTTGTACTAACAAATGCATAGCTCCAATAAACAGACGAATTCGTATAACTAATATATTGACAATCTTGTCCACTATGTTTTGTATGTTGTAATATACAGGAGTCACATCATTGAACATTTAGAGCAATACTTGCGCATAAAAACCCCTAAGACTTTTTACTCTTGTAGAATTGAATTTGAAGCTTCTCTGTGGTTTACAACATCTCATAGATAAATATGAATGAATAATTGATGAACGGTTATATTACGTAGTTCGGGCAAGGCTCAATTGATACAATAAAATAGAATCTCTTCAAAATTAGTAATGAGTATAATGAGTAATTTTCAAGGTAAAGCGAATTTTACTTTCAAATCTAAATAGTTTGCAATAATTTAGGAATATTTTATACCTCTACGACTTGGAAACGATTCATCGGATGCTAACTTTGAAGAGATAATCTTTCAATGAAAATTTGTTATTCTATCGATTGAGCCTAATTTCAATTCACTACAACCGTTTATCTCCTTAATTTTGACAGGTCCATAGATGTAGTCCACCCACCTGCCCACCTATACACGTACAGTGGAAATGACCCAACCGCCCACCCATACACGTACAGTGGAAATAACCAACCCGCCCACCCATACACGTACAGTGGAAAGGACCCACCCACCCACCTATACACGTACAGTGGAAATGACCCACCCGCCCACCCATACACGTACAGTGGTATTGACCCACCCGCCCACCCATACACGTAAAGTGGTATTGACTAACCCGCCCACCCATACACGTACAGTGGAAATGACACACCCGCCCACCCATACACGTACAGTGGAAATGACACACCCGCCCACCCATACACGTACAGTGGAAATGACCCAACCGCCCACCCATACACGTACAGTGGTATTGACCCACCCGCCCACCCATACACGTACAGTGGTATTGACCAATCCGCCCACCCATACAGGTACGGAGGTGATGACCCATCTGCCCACCCATATACGTACAGTGGTATTGACCCACCTGCCCACCCATACACGTACAGTGGTATTGACCCAACCGCCCACCCATACACGTACAGTGGAAATGACCCACCCGCCCACCCATACACGTACAGTGGTATTGACCCACCCGCCCACCCATACACGTACAGTGGAAATGGGTTTCCACTGTTCGCACCTATGTGTGCTTTTAGGTTGGATTGGCTTTTTGTATTTTCGAAGAAATGTTGTTACTTACATTACGCCATAGAGAATCTCTAGATATAATTCGGCAAGAGGAAAGCATTTAGCTCAGGAATATCACTATTACTTTTGTGCATTGAGTAATGGACACCCTGTACGTACATTCCAATAATAGCAAGTTAAACATTTTAAAAACATAAAATTTGATACATTGGGTTTTCAAGAAATCATCATCATTGCCTGACATACCAAACCACTTGATCTCGTAATAAAAATTTTTGCAGTTTTACGTGTATGTTGCATTGATTAAATGATGTTACAGGATTACAGATGGTCGACGCTTTCCCATGTACATATGGAGATATATAAGTACATGGGATGATATATATCATCATACTGGTACTGTGATGATATATAAGTTTACGAGTTAATTGTCAAGTCGTATTCCAGATACAACTACGTTTGACAGCTAAGTACATTATTACAGTAAACACAGAAGCAGTAACACAAACCCTCACTTAGTGTTTGAGTGAGAAGTGAGGAGAGTAAAGCGTGTTTCCCTCATGAACCTCCCAGTCACAAAGTTCTGGCCGGTCCTTCATTACAGTTGGAGGTCTGCACTTCGTGTGATCAATTGATTAGCCATACTCCACATCACACAAGAGACAAGACGCATGGCCATGGACACACAGACACCCATTAATTAGTGTTTGAGTGAGAAGTAAAGGCGAGTAGAGCGTGTATTCCTTCATGAACCTCCCAGTCACGAAGGTCTGGCCGGTCTTTCATTACAGTTGGAGGTCTGCACTTCATGTGATCAATTGATTAGCCATACTCCACATCACACAAGACGCATGATGGACATACATACGACGCGGCAATACTTACATGACTACAGCAGATTTCTCCGCAATATAAAAATTGTTTTATTAGTACTGGATTACTAAGTAGGAAGTGAATAGTCACGTCAAGTTCAACTTAAAATTATTATTTACATCTGGAGCTTTACTTGGAATCTGATCAAAAAAGTATAACACAAAAATATTTTTAGAAGAGGCTATTGTAATACCTCAGTCAATAAATGAAAAACTATACTTCTTAGACTTTGGAAATTTTATCGACGACGACCCATTGAGTGAACCCCTTTGAACCCATTGAAACCCATACCCCTTTGAAACCTACCCACCAACCCATACACTTACGGTGGTATTGGCCCTCCCACATACGGCGTATAGTGTATGGGTATGAGAGTTTTAAATTGATTTTTAATGAGAAAATATTGTTATCATTTGATTTTTATCCCTGGCTGTGAGCCTGGGGGAGTAATTTCGCCGGTTTAGCACGATTTTATACGTCGATTAGAAAAGGATGTTGTAGTCTCCTACCACATTTTTTTTTCTTTTAAAGGAGAGGCCCGTCTTCTTTTTACACTTACTGATGTTACATTCCCCAGACAATTGATCTGTGCAGGGAACTTATCAGAGAGAGTTAGGGAGAGAACCAGTACAGTACAAGGTGAATACTACTGATAAGGTAAATATACGATATTTGTTTACTTGGATTGTTAAACTGACAATAAATAACCTTGTTAAAAGTTTCATGCAAATGTTGTGTACAGTATGTCCCTTAAATAATGTACAATAGTGTAGCCACCCGGCTGGAGTGTCCCCCTAGAAGTGACGTAATTACCTTTGTTATAAAGCAATCATATAAAAACAACAAACTAACTTACTATAATTAGGCCGGATATTAAGCGACCTGCGTGTTATATTTAGGGAATGTACGGGTTCTAGAGGTAGAGGGGAACTTTTCCACTGCTGAGCTGACTTGCTTCACGGGCGTGACTAACGTCCGCCTTCAAGTGGTTCAATTTCCACAACAGTGTTCAGTTAAAAAAATAACTGTAACGTACTGTAAAAGTTTGTTTAAATGTTATTTATTGTTAACATTGTTATTCATTGTGTTATTGATATTATTGTTATTTGAATACTAAATATTTATAGTTTAATTTAATCGTTCTAAGCCTGATTCGTTGATGTTAAACTAACCAATAAATGGTCACTGCTACTAATGACGTAAAATGGTAGGGAATTCCTATTGCACCGTCACGACGTGCCTACCACTCTGGTTGACATGAAAAGTTTTTAATGTAATTACAAAGTAGGGTAAGAATAGTTATTTGTTTCACTTACACCAAGTACGTTCAAAAGGTCGTTATCTGAGTGGCATATGAATGTCTTCTATTAGAATATGTCACACTCAGACATGGAAACTGATGTTTTACTTGATTGACAGTGGCACAAGAGTCAGGTTTGTGGTCAGTCACTAGGAGTAGTCGTATTTGTTCGTAATGTGGAAAGGGCTAACACATGACTAATTGTAGGCCCTCCAATTAATCAACCAACAGGCCTCATGACGTACTCTCTTACTCACAATGGAACTGTATCAACACTGTGACAATGACAAAACGACCTAAAACAATTTTAACAAATATCACAAAATAATGGTCGCTGTGTGGGCCTGGATATGGAATCCTGGACTGCGATTCTACAGGACGGAAAACTCAGTCTTATACTGCCGACCCACTCTATTTCGACTGGTAGATCCAGGTCATCAAATTTCAAGTGCCCTGTTAATTCTAGTAAATGGACATTTTTAGAACTTAACTGTCACCCCTACAAATATAAACTAAAAATACAAAACTTATTAAAATTTGTCCAAAAAAATCCAATCCTAGTGCTGTGGTTATGGCAGATATACCATTGAACGGATGACGTTTTCTCCTACATTATGGGGTATCCGCGTTACCGACGTCACATTGTGTCTGTTGTAGATGCACGACAGTATATCCTACATGTGTCCACAGTATATTGTAGCCTACTAAAAGTAATCTCTCCCTCTTATCCATTTGTCTTGACTTTGTACATGAGTTTGAGATAACGCAGGTTCGAATCTCGGCGTTTTCATTTTGTTTTGTTTCATTAATATTCTCCTTGTACTGTACTGGTTATCCTCCTTACTCTGTCTGTAAGTTCCCCGCACAGATCAATAGTCTAAGGGAAAAGAGAACAGAAAAATTGTAGAGGAGATCGGCATATTCTTTAAATAATAATAATAACGACACTATAAATATAGGCCTACTTTCTTTCTTCACATTCATTGAAGCTAATTTGGTAAATTACTTTACTGTAACTCGTCTTAAGATATTCAAATATATTCAATATACGCACTTAAATGCATGTGCATGAACTGCACGGTCGAACATGAATTTAATGAAATTGGTCATGCTCAAAAAATGCTATTATAAAAGTACCTTGGACTTTCAGATCTCGCGCTCTATTTAGCAAGCATCACTCTGGTTTATTTTTAATATGATTTAATGACCTAACTGTGTTTCAATTAAATAACAATTTTGTAAAGATTACAAGACATTTTGGATCGCTACTTTTTAAAAGTAATTATTGTGCTAAAATAAACTTTAATAATACAATTTGATAATAAACAACATTATAATTGGGTTTTATTTTAAGTTCCGAAAAATCAATAGTACTAACACATTTCAATTTAACCTGAATTCCTTGCAAACACTACACCTTTACAATTGAAGATTCCAAACTTAACACAACTTAACAGTATTATTAAAAGTTGTAAAATATTTAAGGGTCTATTTTAAACTGCCATCCGTGTGGTGGGCGGGAGGGTAACATCAAAACCACTATGCATGCATTTAAAATTTGAAATGGTTTACATATTGTTAAACTAATTTATTATTTATATGACTGGTACACATGACCTTACTCTTCAGTCTTTATAACGTGTTTTATCAAGGGAACGTAACCTGGTCACAAGGCGACTGCTAGACAATCTGTTCACCTTTATTGCACCGTTGACCTTTCATCGTCATCATGTCCACCCACCACCTCCACCAGTTCTAATATCGTTGACTGTAGACTGTCCTAGCCTTTGCATTTTCTTTTGACACGTGCCTGTCCTGTTATTTACTGATGATCAGTTTGTCGTAAGGGCTCGGACGACTATTTTTGCGAACTGGTGTTAGCTCAGCGTTTGCTAGAAATAAAGGCAGAGAGATGGATGTGAGGAGAGATAGAGAGAAAGAGACCGCTGGCCTTCCTGTGTAATACTAACATTACTAATATATCGAACCGTAAACCCGGCTTAACAGACCCATAAGAGTGGGCAGTTTTCTTGTTTCTTTAAGTCAACGCTTCTGTCAAATACTTTAGTAGACATGAGCGCCCTTGGTGGCATTTGAGTAAAGCAGATCGGTGTTGCCAAGAATGCTGCATTTGGCATACGACAGGCAATAACTACTTGTTGAGGTACAAGGCAACTAGCTTGAAGAGGGCATTTTTAATTTGTTTAACCAATTATAAAATATAAAAATAGAAATAGTGTGATAAGAATAATGTATAAAGAATTGGAACCAAACATGTAAAATACAATAAACCTGTATTTTACATGTACAAGAACGTCCACAACCATAACATGATTACTTATACCCAAATTAACAATACAGTGTATCAAACAAGTAATAAAACAAGGTGCATTTAAGAACTGAAATGCGGCACAAAGCAAGACGCAAAGTCGTTGCTATGGTTTCAGAGGCTTACATCGTCACGCCATTGGTCGTATCGTTCCCAAATTCCTCGTGGTTCCAGCGTTTACTGTGAGATCGCTTCAGAGTCAAGTCGTGACAGTCAATAAACAATACATATTGTAGAACGGTCCTGCCACGCATCCATTGTCTACAGGTGGTACTCCTATCGAGGAAAGCCAAACTTCAGCAGTCATTAATTATTACTAGTATCGTACACGTATTGTCACAACCTTTCAGAGCCTGTCTATTTTGTAAACTTTTTCATAAATATTATTCAATGCGTTGTTAAGCCTAAAATTTTTTAAAAAATTCCTAAGACAAGAAGCTATTTTTCAAAACACTTCTTTACTTTCTAACACAAATTAAATTAAAACAAGAGTTGACTCAAAGAAAGCGATAGTTCTTAAAACTAATTTAATACAATAAACCGTACATAAGCTTACGTTCCTTATGAAGTGTGAACAAGAGAATGTCAGTGCCGTGATTAAATCACTCACAGCTCGTAAGTCGTAAAAGGGAATTCCAGGCTGCAAACTCGTCGCGCTGACCATACTGTAAAAGGTCGTAAATTATGTCCGTTAACTGCCGTGCAGAGGAGTGCTCGGGTAGAGAACACGGTTATATTTAACGCACACTAAAATACTGCCTGAAATTGTGTATATCGTTGTGATAAATAGATAGTTTAGTCATTATAGTATGCGTACAAAATCGCTTGAGTTTTGGGCAAGACAATAACTTATGTCATTATAATGAGAATAAGGCGAAAACACTGTGCAAAGATTTAAAGAAAGGGGGAAATAATTTATATTACTTTTAGTCAACATAAAGTTTTATATTTAAGTATTGTTTTGTTTATTTTATTACAATTACTATGCTGAGTTGGTAGTTTGTCTACAAATATTACTAGTAATCCATTGCGACTGGATCAAATGTACACTCAACTAGGTTATAATACAACAAAGAGCAATACTAATCCAAATGTTGCAATGAGACCACCACGTTCAATACTTGCAACTATTCTTCGTTTCCCCTAACGTTATGTCCAGTACTTTAGTAGATATTGAATTTTTCATAACATGTTTTTCACTCATTAAATATTTTGTAACAGGTCCACCAAATTGACGATTAAATTAATTAAATTAAATAAAGAATAAATTATTTTAATGATGAAATAGATACATTTAATTAAAACAATAACCGAACATTCAAATAATATTCGGAATCCATTGTAAATTAATAGCCAACAAATATAGAGAAGTGGGCAGGTATATTTGTCCCAGGCAGTCGTTCAAAATCATAAACAACATTCTTTTCATTGTTAGCGAGACAGACAAGACATGTGCCGTCGCGTCGTCAGACGAGTCTATATGGCAACCCAGAGGGGTGTCACTGTGACATGCACTGGTCGAGTCCAAGGTAGATGAGAGACGTATTTAGTTAAAAAAATAATCACCAGGGGCACCACCTACCGGGGTAAGAAACACATGGCATGGGCGGAAGTTGCATCTCTAACCCAATATCATTGGTTTTAACGGACAAAAACGTAGGAAGGGGAACCCACGCTAAACGTTCCAAGCTCGTTCACTTTCAGTCAATCTACGGAAGAAGCAACACCCAGAGACATGGTGATGCACCCGGCAGACCGCATGTGTTACCGCGTGTGACTGTTTAAATTAAAACTAAATTCATCAAATTGTGAAAGTATGTTAATGGAAAACAAATAAGTAGTTTAGATCTTTTTCGTATAATTTTTGTAAATTCAATACAAACACTAATTCATGAAAAATGAAGACCACGTGGAGCTACAAACAACTAAGTTTAAAGATAAGTTTAGTTACTAACTGAATATCCTATGTTTTAGTCATTAATAATCAATAAATAATTAAATTCATTTTTGTTATATTTAAATTTTGAAAAAGAAATTAATAAAAAATAAATAAAAGAATGTATTAATAAATTAACTTTGTAATACAAGAGTCTTTATTCATTGTAATTTACAGCCCCACCGATTTACCCATTAAATTTAACCCTGAGATAAGAGAATCAAACTTAATTTGCATAATTTTTGATCAAATTAACAAAGAATTTAAATTCATTCACTCATTATAAAATTATCAATCATATGTTGCAGTCTTAGTCAAGAAATTTTAGGGGCATTTACTTTGTGTTCGAAGAACCACCATTACAAGGGAAGCATTGCTGTGATACTTTCAAGTATTATATACTGGATTAATCCACTTCTAAAACAGCTAAGTATGAATAGCAGAATATATATAACTGATTTCATGACAGTTTATTGTTCTTTTATTTGAGGTACGTTCCAACTTAAAACTAGTAACCATCATATCGTACGATCGTTAACGTGTTAATTAATTATTGTAACAAAACGAACGATAGGTTATTTCATTTGAATATTTTAAAGCAAGTTAGAAAATAAATTTTAACTTTTCCTCCGAATACACATTTTATTAACTTTCAAACATGCAAATCAAATGTTGAAAGGATATTACAAATAAAATTTTAGATTATGCTTTACGTGTTACTGACGTTAAATATTTTCTTTTCAAATTACATGAAGATGGTTTAAGTAAACAGCGCGATTTAGACAGCAGTTCCAGCCATAAATATAATTAAAAAGAGATAAAATAAACTCTAGTTAGTTAATCCACAGGGTAGTTTAATAGTTTCTTTCGTATATTTATTTGGTATAGGTAGTGGAGTCGATGGTGCTACAGACACTGTTTAACTGTGCTATGGGTGAACAATGTTGTCATAGTGATTGCAATGTGGGAAAACCACCTTTCAATTCCTCAGCAATGTTTCACATCCCATTATTCACATATGTAACACAAACAACTTAGTCACGTGTATAATGACGTGTTTTCACAATCCGGAGTAAACAGTACTTCCAAAACATGGTAGCAAACCCATTCTGTTTGAACACAATAACTTTTAACACGAAAAACACGAAAAAGATAGTTTTTATACTTCATTCCTTTAAAAACTATAAGTAACTTTTATAAATTATTAATATAATATGCACATAAATCAGTTGGTCACTATAGCACTTTTTCAACACTGACATTTATTTTCATTCTTGATATGTAGTTATGAACAATAATTAGTCAGTGCTCACGGTCAGTGTGACAGCTGATCATAGGCGAGAGGTGAAGAGTGGATCTTTATTATTTTATGAAAACGTTAGCCCTCTAAAACGGTTGTCTTGATGAAAAATTGTGTCAAATCTATATTATTATCAGCTGATATTTATTATTGTAATCTTCGTTTGTAATATGGTAAGTAGCAACACTGTAAGACTAATTTCATTCAGGTCGTGAAATGCTTCTAATACCAAAAACCCTGTTCCCGTTTACAATTAATTTTAGGTACTAAATGTATAAAACATTCTAGTATATAAATGCAATATTGTGTAAACATTTCAAGTGAATACATTCACTCTTTTTCGAGTGTTGTGAACACAAACACACGGAAATTTGATTTTTTTTAATATTTTGATTTATGTGCATATTTATGCAAGTCACATACTGTAAATTTATTACTGTGACCAGATGACTGTTTATTTAAAAAAAATCTGTTAGTTGCTTTATTTCAGATAAAATCAAGATTAAGCCACAGCAAAGTGTGGCCGGGTTAGCTAGTTAATAATAAAGAGATATTCGGATATATAGTCAGAATATTATTTCACTATTAGTTCGTATACATTTACAATGTTCTAAAGATTTGCATAATAAGATAAGTATATAAACAAACATTCGATTAAAATAATTTGATCGTTTGGATGATCACGAAGTTTATAAATTTATATTTTAGCTGCAAGACCAAATACGAGTTATTAAAAGAATTATGTGACGGCGGAAAACTCTTGACTATCGGTAGTTGTGGTAATAATTTAATTGGGCTTGGGTTCTGACTGTACGAAGGTGAGAAGTACCTGGGACAAGAGGAAGGAACTGGGTCAAACTAAAACAATCGCCACTAGGTCGGTGTTCGTTATAGGAAAACAACACTTATCACACTAATTGTCCCAAATTGTTTATTTGTTCGGTTGGCCTTATGTTTCCTTGAACATCAGAAGTTAATATGAATAGTTGTTCATTGTTAGGAAATTATTGCCCCAATAACAATGGGTTTCGTTTTATTGTACTGTTGTTTTTATTTACAAAAATGTGTTTGTAATGTACTGTACTACATTTGTATTTAAACAAAGTTAATACAACCACTTTTTCTATTGTGTGTAAACAAGAAGAACCTACCAATGCAAGACCAGACACTGTTCAGTAGTTTCATACCTTGATAACATACGATATGAGGGATACGTATGGCATTTCTTCAGTTCAGGTGGTTTAGTGGTCAAATGTAAATGGAAATATCGACATCTTTATGTCACACAAATAGTAGCAAATTTGTAAACAGTAATTATACGTTATTTTCCGAAGAAAAAGCTAAATTGCAAATTGTAAATTAAAGTACATGCAGGCTTACGTAACAGTCAATACACCAACTGAAAGCACAATTAGACTAAAACAAAGTAGGTATTAGATTGCATGTCTTTGTCTTATTCTACAGTACTTCACATCCGTACTACTGTACTATGTTTCCTCTCGCACTTCGTTGTTGAGCCCTTCTAACAAAACACGATCATTCTTATTATAACATATATTATTCTACTACCTTCAAGCACAGTCCTTCCAACTATTTATATTTGACTCTCCACCAGCCTTTCGCCAAAATCCCACTCACGCTCAACTCTTTACATACCTTTAGTATTTAACATTCACATTCCACACTTCCCGTTACTTAACACTTTCGTTCGATTCTTGATAGTAATTCAGTTGATTAATTAACTTTGTAACTAATTGGTGTACACACCACGCCAGGTTAGATGACCTTTCGGCGATACTGCAGTGGCTACTGTGTCCCTACAAGGGGAACTGCACTGCGTGTAGGTAGCCGTGATTGCATACCCGTTATCTCCGGAACCCCAATCACTAGGGTCAAGCACACCTTGTGAATTCCTTAATAATATTCCTTTCACTTATCCTTGTGTTAAGTGAGTAACACATCCCATGTGAATCCTGAGAAGTATTATATATTTTACATTATTTAACGCCTTAACTCAAATTAGGTAACGCACGTGTGAGTGTGAAATATGTAGTAAACCATACGACGTCGATAAAAACGATTACGTATTTTAGATCGTATTTGCGGATGATCATTGGCAGTTACGCTTTCACTTGAGAGTTGTGTTTCAGGTTAACAAAATAAGATCTATTCATCAGAAATAAGTTTTAATTTATTCCATTCGCCTCCTAAACTGAGAAACCAATGGCTTATGTTGAATTTAACTCTTATATGTATATCTCACTTTGTTCCAGCTATTTTATTTAGTATGATATTATTCCCGTTTTAAATTAGAATATGAAAAGAAGAGGTTTTATATTGCCCATTAAATATAATTTTCCTTCTTTTAAATTTTAATGAAGAAGAATAACTGAGAGCCTATGGGACTACGAATTTACCAACAGAGAACGTACAGATCAAAAACTCTTCATCTACAACTTGTGTAGTCTAACGATATTGTTGCACCATTCCAGGCTGATCTTAACTGACATGGGATTTCCTCGAGTCCTCGTTGACGAGTGTTTAAGCCGTAGTACGAACACTCGTGGTTCGTTCATCATTAAACGTAGAACGTCTCAAGTTGAATTTAAAAAATGAAATCACGAAACCACGCCTCGTAATAATAGGCGTGGTTTCGTGATGTGGCTAACCATGCTGTGAGAAAATGTTATAAAACGGTTCAAACGTTAGTTTTCATCGTTATATAACTTAACTAATTATAATAAAACAAATTACGTCTGATAATAATGCTCCAAATATCACTGCCGTTCCAAACGTTCATCCGTTAGAACAATATTACGAAAATGCATTAAATCCCTTTCTAAATGTTTGATAACTATATTGATCTCGTCTGATTGAACGAAATTGCACGTCTATTTCTAATACGTATTATTATTATGTGTAATAAGTACATGATTTTTAGCATTATGCGTGTTTAGGAAAGGTGGGATGGGAAAACCGGGTTCAATCGTATTATAAACATTTCATGGGAAACAAACACGAAATATAAGATTATTATACTAAATTGATATTATTTTACGGAGGAAGAAATTCTTTGGGTTGGTTCTCTCCTAATATTAAACGTGATTTTTAAAATCTGATTATTTCTTCTTTTTTTCAGAAGAATTATTTTATCAAAGTTCTAAGACAATCAATTGTGTCGCATATTGTTGAACCAAAAGCAGGGAAGAAAGTTTTACCTTAAAATTTTAAACTTTCTATTTCTATTAACTAAAAATGTTTTTAAGGAAACTAATGTCTGATTTTAAAGTAGCTGCAACGAATTATATTCAGAATAAAATGAATCAACTGGGGACGTTGAATGTTTTTTAAAATCTTGAATTTAAATTGCTTGCTTCAATAAAACTGTAAACAACTGAGGTTCTGGAATTGTCTTTAAAATATAAATAAATAGTACATGAATGTTTGGAATACTATATATGATATTAGTTAACTGTTACGTATCCTTAGATCAATATGGAAAAAAAATCCACATGTTCAAACTTGCCTTCCAAATGTTTAGAGCTAGTGAATAATACAGCTGTGTTTTTGTCTTATCCAACACATTTTATCATGCCATTGTATTGTACTCTATTTGAAAGTTAAGTAAGAAATGCAACAGGTCCAACCTCAGTGTGTCATTTCAAGGTGTGCAAAAACAATTACGTGGTGTCGTGCTCACGCCAGCGGTGCGCTGGTATTGACTCTCGGGACAACTCACACCGTGGTGTCGTGCTCACGCCAGCGGTGCGCTGGTATTGACTCTCGGGACAATTCACACCGTGGTGACATGCTCACGCCAGCAGTGCGCTGGTATTGACTCTCGGGACAACTCACACCGTGGTGACATGCTCACGCCAGCGGTGCGCTGGTATTGACTCTCGAGACAACTCACACCGTGGTGTCGTGCCACACCAACGGTGCGCTGGTATTGACTTTCGGGACAATTCACACCGTGGTGACATGCTCACGCCAGCGGTGCGCTGGTATTGACTCTCGGGACAACTCACACCGTGGTGACATGCTCACGCCAGCGGTGCGCTGGTATTGACTCTGGAGACAACTCACACCGTGGTGTCGTGCCACACCAGCGGTGCGCTGGTATTGACTCTCGGGACAACTCACATCGTGGTGACATGCTCACGCCAGCGGTGCGCTGGTATTGACTCTCGGGACAACTCACACCGTGGTGACATGCTCACGCCAGCGGTGCGCTGGTATTGACTCTCGAGACAACTCACACCGTTGTGTCGTGCCACACCAGCGGTGCGCTGGTATTGACTCTCGAGACAACTCACACCGTGGTGTCGTGCCACACCAGCGGTGCGCTGGTATTGACTCTCGAGACAACTCACACCGTGGTGTCGTGCCACACCAGCGGTGCGCTGGTATTGACTCTCGGGACAACTCACACCGTGGTGACATGCTCACGCCAGCGGTGCGCTGGTATTGACTCTCGGGACAACTCACACCGTGGTGACATGCTCACGCCAGCGGTGCGCTGGTATTGACTCTCGAGACAACTCACACCGTGGTGTCGTGCCACACCAGCGGTGCGCTGGTATTGACTCTCGGGACAACTCACATCGTGGTGACATGCTCACGACAGCGGTGCGCTGGTATTGACTCTCGGGACAACTCACACCGTGGTGACATGCTCAGGCCAGCGGTACGCTGGTATTGACTCTCGGGACCACTCACACCGTGGTGACGTGCTCACGCCAGCGGTGCGCTGGTATTGACTCTCGGGACAACTCACACCGTGGTGACACGATCACGCCAGCGGTACGCTGGTATTGACTCTCGGAACCACTCACACCGTGGTGACATGCTCACGCCAGCGGTGCGCTGGTATTGACTCTCGGGACAACTCACACCGTGGTGACATGCTCACGCCAGCGGTGCGCTGGTATTGACTCTCGGGACAACTCACACCGTGGTGACATGCTCACGCCAGCGGTGCGCTGGTATTGACTCTCGAGACAGCTCACACCGTGGTGACATGCTCACGCCAGCGGAGCGCTGGTATTGACTCTCGGGACCACGCACACCGTGGTAACGTGCTCACGCCAGCGGTGCGCTGGTATTGACTCTCGGGACAACTCACACCGTGGTGTCGTGCCACACCAACGGTGCGCTGGTATTGACTTTCGGGACAATTCACACCGTGGTGACATGCTCACGCCAGCGGTGCGCTGGTATTGACTCTCGGGACAACTCACACCGTGGTGACATGCTCACGCCAGCGGTGCGCTGGTATTGACTCTCGAGACAACTCACACCGTGGTGTCGTGCCACACCAGCGGTGCGCTGGTATTGACTCTCGGGACAACTCACATCGTGGTGACATGCTCACGACAGCGGTGCGCTGGTATTGACTCTCGGGACAACTCACACCGTGGTGACATGCTCAGGCCAGCGGTACGCTGGTATTGACTCTCGGGACCACTCACACCGTGTTGACGTGCTCACGCCAGCGGTGCGCTGGCATTGACTCTCGGGACAACTCACACCGTGGTGACACGATCACGCCAGCGGTACGCTGGTATTGACTCTCGGGACCACTCACACCGTGGTGACATGCTCACGCCAGCGGTGCGCTGGTATTGACTCTCGGAAAAACTCACACCGTGGTGACATGCTCACGCCAGCGGTGCGCTGGTATTGACTCTCGGGACAACTCACACCGTGGTGACATGCTCACGCCAGCGGTGCGCTGGTATTGACTCTCGGGACAACTCACACCGTGGTGACATGCTCACGCCAGCGGTGCGCTGGTATTGACTCTCGGGACAACTCACACCGTGGTGTCGTGCTCACGCCAGCAGTGCGCTGGTATTGACTCTCGGGACCACCCACACCGTGGTGTCGTGCTCACGCCAGCAGTGCGCTGGTATTGACTCTCGGGACCACTCACACCGTGGTGTCGTGCTCACGCCAGCAGTGCGCTGGTATAGACTCTCGGGACCACTCACGCCGTGGTGTCGTGCTCACGCCAGCAGTGCGCTGGTATTGACTCTCGGGACCACTCACGCCGTGGTGTCGTGCTCACGCCAGCAGTGCGCTGGTATTGACTCTCGGGACCACTCACACCGTGGTGTCGTGCTCACGCCAGCAGTGCGCTGGTATTGACTCTCGGGACCACTCACACCGTGGTGTCGTGCTCACGCCAGCAGTGCGCTGGTATTGACTCTCGGGACCACTCACACCGTGGTGTCGTGCTCACGCCAGCAGTGCGCTGGTATTGACTCTCGGGACCACTCAAACCGTGGTGTCGTGCTCACGCCAGCAGTGCGCTGGTATTCACTCTCGGGACCACTCACACCATGTTGTCGTGCTCACGCCAGCAGTGCGCTGGTATTGACTCTCGGGACCACTTACACCGTGGTAACGTGCTCACGCCAGCGGTGCGCTGGTATTGACTCTCGGGACCACTCACACCGTGGTGTCGTGCTCACGCCAGCGGTGCGCTGGTATTGACTCTCGGGACCACTCACACCGTGGTGTCGTGCTCACGCCAGCAGTGCGCTGGTATTGACTCTCGGGACCACTCACACCGTGGTAACGTGCTCACGCTAGCGGTGCGCTGGTATTGACTCTCGGGACCACTCACACCGTGGTGTCCTGCTCACGCCAGTGGTGCGCTGGTATTGACTCTCGGGACCACTCACACCGTGGTGACGTGCTCACGCCAGCGGTGCGCTGGTATTGACTCTCGAGACCACTCACACCGTGGTGTCGTGCTAACGCCAGTGGTGCGCTGGTATTGATTCTCGGGACCACTCACACCGTGGTGTCGTGCTAACGCCAGCGGTGCGCTGGTATTGACTCTCGGGACCACTCACACCGTGGTGTCGTGCTAACGCCAGTGGTGCGCTGGTATTGACTCTCGGGACCACTCACACCGTGGTAACGTGCTCACGCCAGCGGTGCGCTGGTATTGACTCTCGGGACCACTCACACCGTGGTGACGTGCTCACGCCAGCGGTGCGCTGGTATTGACTCTCGGGACCACTCACACCGTGGTGTCGTGCTAACGCCAGCGGTGCGCTGGTATTGACTCTCGGGACCACTCACACCGTGGTAACGTGCTCACGCCAGCGGTGCGCTGGTATTGACTCTCGGGACCACTCACACCGTGGTGTCGTGCTAACGCCAGCGGTGCGCTGGTATTGACTCTCGGGACCACTCACACCGTGGTGTCCTGCTCACGCCAGTGGTGCGCTGGTATTGACTCTCGGGACCACTCACACCGTGGTAACGTGCTCACGCCAGCGGTGCGCTGGTATTGACTCTCGGGACCATTCACACCGTGGTGACGTGCTCACGCCAGCGGTGCGCTGGTATTGACTCTCGGGACCACTCACACCGTGGTGTCGTGCTAACGCCAGCGGTGCGCTGGTATTGACTCTCGGGACCACGCACACCGTGGTGTCGTGCTCACGCCTATTTAGATTTACGTTGCCAATGTTCGGGTTTTTCATTTGAATACCGTTTGCATTTGCTTTATTTAATGTCTTCTTTATATTGTATGGAGTTTTTTTTTCTTTATACGAGTTCAATGGAATATAAATAAATTATTATTCTCAGTAAAACTATGTAATAGTTTTTTTTTCGTTTACTTGCCAATTTTAGCCAATAATAATTTGTTACTTAAAGACAACGTAACGATTATTGTCAGTTACAGTAGTAGTAATTTTGTTCAGCAGCTACATAGATAAAATACTACTGTGACAAAGAATGAACGGAAACCAAGGGCTGCTTTAAAAACACAGACTTTTTAAATATCAGTAGTTTAGTCACGACCAAGAAGTCTGAACTCAACAAAGTGACGCATAGTATAGAGTGATCTTCTTTACGATGCGAATAACACGTTTACGACTGGACTTAACTTACTTTCAACTGGAGAAGACCGTAGTTCACTGATTAATATCATGAAGACTGTTCATCAACTATGAAGGATAAAACCAAATGCCCAACAAAGTTTGTGTGACTTAAGGATTCTTAATTTGACATAACCTTTTTCGTCCTATGATCAGTCAGGTTATAGTGCTTAAAAAATATAGTTTACTATCAAAATTATGTTAGTAATAATTATAATGTTCGAATTATTCATGGTTAGAAAACTTCAGTTAGTCCATTATTTTTAATTACTAATATTTGAAGCACTGTTCTTTTTACACATGGATAAATTGAAACATCAATATTTACTGTAATTTACACACGCATAAAATGCATTTATCTGTAGTATTAAAAGTAATATACGTTGACTTACCCACTCAGCACAATCAGATTGTAGCTTACTACCCACACCCTCCCAGCTCATTCATCTCGACCTACATTGCACAAGGATCGACAGCTCCGGTCAGGTCAGTTATGTTAGCTAAGGACTATAACAACCCCTTGAGAAGTCCGGAATAGCACAATCAGATTGTAGCTTACTACCCACACCCTCCCAGCTCATTCATCTCGACCTACAATGCACAAGGATCGACAGCTCCGGTCAGGTCAGTTATGTTAGCTAAGGACTATAACAACCCCTTGAGAAGTCCGGAATAGCACAATCAGATTGTGGCCTACCACCCACATCCTCCCAGCTCATTCATCTCGACCTACATTGCACAAGGATCGACAGCTCCGGTCAGGTCAGTTAGGTGAGCTAAAGACTATAACAACCCCTTGAGAAGTCCGGAATAGCACAATCAGATTGTGGCCTACCACCCACACCCTCCCAGCTCATTCATCTCGACCTACATTGCACAAGGATCGACAGCTCCGGTCAGGTCAGTTATGTTAGCTAAGGACTATAACAACCCCTTGAGAAGTCCGGAATAGCACAATCAGATTGTGGCCTACTACCCACACCCTCCCAGCTCATTCATCTCGACCTACATTGCACAAGGATCGACAGCTCCGGTCAGGTCAGTTATGTTAGCTAAGGACTATAACAACCCCTTGAGAACTCCGGAATAGCACAATCAGATTGTAGCTTACCACCCACACCCTCCCAGCTCATTCATCTCGACCTACATTGCACAAGGATCGACAGCTCCGGTCAGGTCAGTTATGTTAGCTAAGGACTATAACAACCCCTTGAGAAGTCCGGAATAGCACAATCAGATTGTGGCCTACTACCCACACCCTCCCAGCTCATTCATCTCGACCTACATTGCACAAGGATCTACAGCTCCGGTCAGGTCAGTTATGTTAGCTAAGGACTATAACAACCCCTTGAGAAGTCCGGAATAGCACAATCAGATTGTGGCCTACTACCCACACCCTCCCAGCTCATTCATCTCGACCTACATTGCACAAGGATCGACAGCTCCGGTCAGGTCAGTTATGTTAGCTAAGGACTATAACAACCCCTTGAGAAGTCCGGAATAGCACAATCAGATTGTGGCCTACTACCCACACCCTCCCAGCTCATTCATCTCGACCTACATTGCACAAGGATCGACAGCTCCGGTCAGGTCAGTTATGTTAGCTAAGGACTATAACAACCCCTTGAGAAGTCCGGAATAGCACAATCAGATTGTGGCCTACTACCCACACCCTCCCAGCTCATTCATCTCGACCTACATTGCACAAGGATCGACAGCTCCGGTCAGGTCAGTTATGTTAGCTAAGGACTATAACAACCCCTTGAGAAGTCCGGAATAGCACAATCAGATTGTAGCTTACTACCCACACCCTCCCAGCTCATTCATCTCGACCTACATTGCACAAGGATCGACAGCTCCGGTCAGGTCAGTTATGTTAGCTAAGGACTATAACAACCCCTTGAGAAGTCCGGAATAGCACAATCAGATTGTAGCTTACTACCCACACCCTCCCAGCTCATTCATCTCGACCTACATTTCACAAGGATCGACAGCTCCGGTCAGGTCAGTTATGTTAGCTAAGGACTATAACAACCCCTTGAGAACTCCGGAATAGCACAATCAGATTGTAGCTTACCACCCACACCCTCCCAGCTCATTCATCTCGACCTACATTGCACAAGGATCGACAGCTCCGGTCAGGTCAGTTATGTTAGCTAAGGACTATAACAACCCCTTGAGAAGTCCGGAATAGCACAATCAGATTGTGGCCTACTACCCACACCCTCCCAGCTCATTCATCTCGACCTACATTGCACAAGGATCGACAGCTCCGGTCAGGTCAGTTATGTTAGCTAAGGACTATAACAACCCCTTGAGAAGTCCGGAATAGCACAATCAGATTGTAGCTTACTACCCACACCCTCCCAGCTCATTCATCTCGACCTACATTGCACAAGGATCGACAGCTCCGGTCAGGTCAGTTATGTTAGCTAAGGGACTAGAACAACTCCTTGAGAAGTCCGGAATAGCACAATCAGATTGTGGCCTACTACCCACACTCTCCAAGCTCATTCATCTCGACCTACATTGCACAAGGATCTACAGCTCCGGTCAGGTCAGTTAGGTGGGCTAGGGACTAGAACAACTCCTTGAGAAGTCCGGAATAGCACAATCAGATTGTGGCCTACCACCCACACTCTCCCAGCTCATTCATCTCGACCTACATTGCACAAGGATCTACAGCTCCGGTCAGGTCAGTTATGTTAGCTACTAGAACAACCCCTTGAGAACTCCGGAATAGCACAATCAGATTGTGGCCTACCACCCACACTCTCCCAGCTCATTCATCTCGACCTACATTGCACAAGGATCGACAGCTCCGGTCAGGTCGGTTAGGTGAGCTAAGGACTATAACAACTCCTTGAGAGGTCCGGAATAGCACAATCAGATTGTGGCCTACCACCCACATCCTCCCGCTCATTCATCTCGACCTACATTGCACAAGGATCGACAGCTCCGGTCAGGTCAGTTAAGTTATTTTGCCTAGATATAAGGTATTTTTTTCTTTCCCCTACCAATACAGAATAGTAACCAATATACTTTTAAAATAAACAGAATATAATTATTATAATGTCACGCCATTTAAATCTAAATCCATTTGTAAACAAGTTTATGGTTGTATGAATTTTATTATATTATAGCCTATATTTTAAACATTGTAATACAAGCTCTTTATAATCCATTATTTAATGGCAATCTAAAGAGTTCACTAGCCGATCCTTTTCAAATGTTATTGATGCCATAGCCCAACTTCAATGAGATTGAACTAGGCATCTCCATAAAATGGACCTGACTAATAGAGATGTATAAAGATGTGCATAGTTGTAATCTCTGCACTACGACCACTGAGGCGTTCACTGTGACCATAAGAAAGCGATCGCTTTTTTTAAAATTTCAAACAAAATTAAAATCCTTCTGTACAAGACAGAAGGGTTTATTGTTCCGTAAATCATTGACTATAATATTGCGACATATTTGCAATTTTTACCAATTACCATGTATTTCAGTGAGATTAAAATAATTGTTCTGTGGAAGCCTAGTTATTATTTAAGAGACCTTGACTTTGTAGATTTCTTATAATTGTAACGTATAAGAAATCCAGAAAGTCAAGGTAGATTCTTATAACTTGTAGATAAGTTCTTATGAATTGTACTGATTGTTTAGTAACTGACAATGATAACCGTTTCCAAATAGTATCTAGCGTCTAAGAATCGCAAAACTATCCACTGACTAACTTGTAAATACGCATTAGTGTTTATTTACAATAAGTTATTAGATTTTCGATAAATTATTTTCTGCGAGGCCTTTTTCTCGCAATGCTGATAGCATCATCAACCAACACGAAAGTGTTTTTTTATTTGTTTATAAACAAATGATAAAATATAGTTTTATGTCAAAAACAATTCAGTGGTTAAAGAATTTTAAAATAAACAGCTAATGACGGAAAATGTTGGAGATTTAGCTTTTACACACAAGCATGAACCAAAACTGTATATTTCATAGCCAAAGGCACGTCTTTGTCTGTAGAACTAATTCACATAGTCACTATACACACTCCGCTAAATGTCCATTTGAACGTTGTGTCTTTGCAGTTATACCCTTGCCAAATAGCGTCGCCTAGTTCACAATTTTCATCTCACGCATATCTCAATAACTAAGAGGAACGTGGGAATAAGAAGAACATCACACAACTTGTGTAGTTTGTCGCGTGTCCTCCAATACGTTGTGACTAAGGCGACTACACTCACTATACAAGTGTCCAAAGTGACATTAATTAACACGGGCAATGTACGGTAACAACAGCACATTCTATTTCTACGCTTGCAACAACCGTTTGTTCAACTCAGTCTTTCCTGTAGTCTCTTGGAAATGACATTTTATTATTTTTCTATAGATTAACAAATTATAGTACACTTCAACTTCAATACAGTTATCTTCAGGTAGGCTACAATGTAAGGTTATAAAAACGAAAGTGATTAGAAAACAATTCATTGCTTTATTAAAGTTAAAATGTGCATTATTCAAATACAATATTTTTAAATAATATAATTAACTGTTTGATTAATATTAAATTTACGTTAAAATGGACGAATTTCCTTACTATTTTAACTATTTATAATTATATAATAGTAAAAATGTGTGTAGTACCAATTTTTCATATACTGTATTGATTTATAAACGCATCCCAAATGAAGGATCGATTTTGTAAAAAAAAATCATGTTCCTCACACCCTACAAAATTACATTTTATTATCCCATACTTATTTTAAAAACATATCTTAAGCATGATAAAAGATAACAATTAGCGAATAAACTTAAATTTCACTTACTTAGTCTCAATTCTTAACCATCTACAATCAAGATAAGACATACCATTTATCACAAATTCAAGCTATCTGGCTCGTAATAGTTCTTACTAAAGACGCCAGAGTTAATCCACTATAAAGGCACACGTCATCAAACTTGGAGTTGTGCGACTGATGTATCACATTAGTAATGTTTACTTGTTCAGGATACAACTTCCCCGACAATTGGCAGCAAACCTAAAAACTGAGAGTTAATCCACTATAAAGGCACACGTCATCAAACTTGGAGTTGTGCGACTGATGTATCACATTAGTAATGTTTACTTGTTCAGGATACAACTTCCCCGACAATTGGCAGCAAACCTAAAAACTGAGAGTTAATCCACTATAAAGGCACACGCCATCAAACTTGGAGTTGTGCGACTGATGTATCACATTAGTAATGTTTACTTGTTCAGGATACAACTTCCCCGACAATGGGCAGCAAACCTTCTAAAAACTAAAATGATACAAGTTTCAAATCAAACCCAAGTCGGGAATAAAATTAAATATTAAAATTTAGATGCACAAATAAAAAAAGGAAATAGTGCGAAGCGTAGGAGTGTTGCTACTTGGTTTATGTATGATGGAAAATCGCCCACTCCAAAAGGACAGTCTGTCACGATCAGCTGGACAATGGACACCATATTATTCACCCGTGGCATTGAAGTTCGATAATTGGATTTCCACACTAGCCCTGGATCTGACGGTATGTGATTTTCAACGGCCTTAACGATTCACAAAACATTATGTTTAACTGAACATGTGTTAGAAAATAGAATTACATTAAAATTTACCTCGTTTTTATGTGGTTTTTTCTAAGGGGACAATTTTATCTTGTAATTTTGTTTTTCTTCATAGGTAGAATGAAAAAAGATTCTGATTTCTAACGGTGGTTACCGAAGTGATGACTTAAAAAATTTCTACAATAACAACTCATAACCATATCATATTTCAACTTAAATATGTAATTTATCAGCTCTTTGATTAAGGGGAGCACGCTGTGAGTTAGGCTCTAATGTTAATTATATGGGGAAACAAGCTACTATACCGGTACCAATATCTCTGAAAATATTTGAGATATTCATCTGAATTTTTTTTTGGTGCTTTTATACATGTAATCAAGTAAAACCATGCAGTATAGTTAATTTATAGCAAGTCATTAAAAAAATAAAATTATTTTAAATTTATGTTTATTATTTTTATCATGTATAACTTAAAATAAAAATATTTACACAGTTAAAATTGAAGATAATATTACATAGTTGCATCATTCTACTCACTAAACTACCAGGAACAACTGGTGAAAATTTCAAGTCTCTATTCCTAATAGTTTCTATGGAAACGGTACCTAAACTCTAAAAAACTAAACTTTCGGGAAATTGAACTTAAACATGAACACTATCACTGATGCACTAAAAACCTCCTGGAATGTATTCCACACAGTCACTGTCTTCTAGTTTCCTTTTTGTTAGTCTTCTTCTGACTCTTTTCTTTTTATTTTCCTCCTGCACTTCTCTGTCAGCCTTTTTTATCCGGTTTTGGTCGATTTTGGTAAGGCCGTCAATCATAAACTGTCCTGGGTTGGTTCCCATGCGCTCCAAAACATTAGCCTTAGCTATTGATCCATAATTGAAAGTAATTACAGAGTCAGTTACTCCAAGTTTGAGAGTTTTAATGTCTACAAAAACAGTCTTTGGGAGCCTTTGCCATATAACGCTATTAAAACTCTCGTTTGGGTTTTGGGTTTTCCCATGTAGGCAGCGTTTCAGAAGTTCTGGCTCCGACAAATCCTCAAATATGGGTTTTATTTTCTCCATCACTGGCTTAGGAAGTGCATCTTAGCATTTATTAGTCATAATATATGTATAAATTACTTAGACAGTACACTGGTTGTGTGAAAACAAAGTGAGTCGTCAGGAGAGTACACTACTTGTGGCGTAAAACATGTGTAGACATTATTTATTTGTTTTATCTAGTTGATAATATGCGACTAATGTATATCATGTTATATATTTTCTTAAACAGAATAAAATGGACAACAAGATTATTGCACTTAAAAAAAAATCGTTTTTTTTACCCATTTCACGGCATGCTCCCCTTAAATAATTCTAGAAATTTATGAACTTTGATTAATTAACAAAAACATTCTTATATAAAGTTTCAGTATTATCTGTTGGAGGGATTTATTCAGTGAGCACAGAATAGAATTTCAATTCTGTGATCGCTGGTTTGATTGGATTAATTTTTTAAGTCAACGCTTCGGTAACCACATTTTTCTTTCTACCGACGGATAAAATGTACTAACAGATAAAAGTTTTCCATTTACACTGAAAAAGGCATAAATAAACAAGGGCAATTTCTACTTGTAATTTTTATTTGTCTAGAGTACTTAGTCTCTTTACATCGTTGTTTAAAACGCAGAGTGTTTATAGTTTTGACTCCCACAGTACATTTTAAGGTTCAACCTGGAACGTACTTATAAAGGACTAATATGATGGAGTTACTACTGTATGCCGTCACACCTGACGGAAGGACGGACTGGGGGCGTGGGGGAAGAATGCAGGGCGGAGTCCCGACATTGTCTGTGCTTCACTGGCGCGCCAGTTGCACATCCACACCACGTATGTGTTAAAATTTTCTGTAATCCTAACCATATTAATAGCATTGATGAAATAAACACTCCTTCAATTATAGATTTTAAATTATCGTTCTCCCACCTGTCTATTGCAACACCACCGCAAGGCTTTTAACACATTTATGATCCGTTAAACAATTTAGGGAAAATAATACTATACAACTATTTAAAAATAATTTATGGTGGTTTTATAATCTTATAAAGTTATAAAAGACTAAAGGTCGCAGGACATCTAGTTCTAGGAGTTGCCTGGCTAGTATCTATTCCAGGTTCACCGTTCTCAGCTGACTTGCCCATGTGGCTGCTAAATGAGCCTTCGGTTCTCTTGAGTATTGTCATGTACTAAGCGAGACTATCAATGTGATTCCCTTCTTTTACGAACACGAACGTTTCGTACACAGTACACATCGAACTTTCATACGAAAAAGAACGTTTGTGGAGTTCGTATTTTATCATAAAACGATAACTATGATGTGTCTTGTGAAGATATTAATTGTGTTGCTAACATTAACTTACTCGACAAGTGCACGCTTTATTTTGGGAGTTTTTTTTTTAACGCCACTTAAAAGTGTTTTGAAATCTGAAGCTCCAAATTTTTAATAAACTATAACATAGCAAATGAAACATCAACCAAACTAAAATTCTTCTTCATAGTAGCCTAACTAATTAACAACAACGCTAAAATAATCTGACAGAGCTGAGAGTTAGATTGTAATTGAAGAGAATGCACAATTCAGAGAAGAAGTAAAATATGTGAAACTAAGTGTGATTTTGCTTCTTTACGTTTTATACATAAAAACATACGTAAGAAAGAAACAGAGGCCGCATTCAATAGTGGGCTGAATGTGTGTCGAGTATTTATTTCCCCACTTTTCAATGCGGGTGGCAAGGCAAGCTCCTTATCATTTTCATTCTTTATTCCTTCCAAATCACCACAGTTAAAATTATTACAACAGTTTAATAATGATGTAGGCTACATTAGTTGTAATCTATTTATAACTGCCACTGAGGTGTTCGCTGCCGCCATAAGAAAGCGACCTCAGTTTCTTTTTTCTGTGCTAAAAACTAATACATGAATTGTTGTGAAATTCAGTCAAAATCTTATGAAATTGATAAATAATCGTCTGACGAAGCTCTGTAATTAGGAGACAGATTGCTTGGCTGGACCAATTTGGCAATTGTAGGATGTATAAACTTTGTTGTTAACTCTCAAATAAACTGGTGTCAAAGAATAGTTCAGTACTCTCCAAGTAGAATTTTTTTTCAAAATAGGAACAGGGAGGTAATTCAGTATAGCCTACGTACTATTAATATAACTGTGGACACATGTTATATACGTTTAACATGTGTCCAGCACGTGCGGTATGGAATATGAACAAGGTTATTACATTTGACATCATGCTCCTATTTTTGGTCAAAGATCTAGCTATAGTCAATCGCCCCTAACACATGACAGAAACGTTAAGTGTACTGTGTTTCGTATAAATGATCGACATGACACCCATCGAATGAGATTTGATTACGAATTCATAACTTTAGTGTTATTTATTTAAAAGACACCAACATCTCCAACATGGATTGCATGTGAGTGTATATGATATGGGACAATGTCATCGCTGTTACACACTATTAAGGAATTATCCTAGGATATTAAAATGTTCAGACCAACGACACAGGAATAACAAGATTTATCAGTTGATATATTTGTGTGACTCGATTGATTGATTGAAGTACGATACGAGCCACTTATTAATTAAACATCATCCACTGTACAGAAACGATTGTACTAAAACCAAGATTAACAGCCCCGATGGAGAGGATCCGGAATCACAGGAAATTTCCTCCATCAAGGAACCTTTCAACAATTTCCGGTTCAATTGATTCCTGATTATAGGTTACCAAGCTGAACTAATGTCCTGCATTTGTGAAAAGAGTAACTGACTGCACAGCTATCAATTGTTGTTGGACATTTCCTGGTAAAGTTATTCCCTGTTAATTGAAGAGGTCAGTGGAACAACTACAGCTGTTGGGAGATTTATCACTCAAGTGTATCTTTACTACAATTTATTTTAAATATCTTATTTTTATTTATATATGCTATCTTACTACATACCTAGAGCAGCAATTTCTTTGTATACAGTAGAGAGGTGTTTCTTATATTAAATATTTAAAGATATCGAGTAGCGAGATTTCCCAGGGAAACTGTGACATGTGCTGCTCGATATTCCATATATTATGTACTCCTGTACATCAGCAGTGTTAAGAGATCTGCTGTCACGTCTCGACTGCGGGCAGATCAACATGTTTCCATTGAATATATTATTTCCACTATCAATATCTTATGAAACCGACAAATAAACGTTTTACGAAGCTCTGTAATAAGGATACAGACTGATTTCGTTAGACCTATTTAACTGTATTTTGGTTCTGCCTATGTTCATTTCATTAGGAGCTTGGTCGTATTTTGGGAATGATTTCCTCTTCTTCTTGAGCATACAGGGTGCTCTTCTAGTTTAAATTACCAGAGTTATTAAAAATGTACGATTACTTTTTATTAGGTCTGACTCATAAAAGACTTACTTCATATGCAATACTTTTGCTTAAATTCTATGTGGATTAGGCTTATCTTTAAAGGATAATATTAATTTAAAACTCTATTTTCTGTTGCTTATCAATTGTTGTTAACATCTTCATATTTATTCAGTAATATGACTGTTGCTGTTCGTTCCTTATAGTAACTCATAGACATTAAGTCACTAAACATACCTCATCTTTCCTTCATTTTTTATAAATATAACTGATAAGTGAAATACATCTCTATTGCTTGACAATTACTACTCGGTTTACAGATTTAAACCCAACCCAATCCAATCGTCAATATACAAAACTCACCGATTACAATCGATTGAAACAGATCAATTACTGACTGGCGCAGCAACTGAGACGATATGTAAATACGGCACTCCCGATAGTAGGAGAGATGTACTATAATATACTATGGGAACTATTTATATTCAATTAAATACTATTGTGTATTCCGTATTTTGTTAGCTAAGAAGCTATTATTTATCAAAATTAAGTCGATTTCAAATCAGAAAATAGACATGTTTGTAAATATTCACTAAATATAATAAATCAGGCAAAATATTATCATATAGATTATTAGTAAATATTTTGCTAATTCGGGCTGTAGCCCTACTATGTGTTCATTTATTTTGCTTTCAACAGAAGCCCTTTCAACACAATCAAAAGAAACCTGGAAGAGAAACGCCAAGTGTAGTAAATGTATGTATGTGCGTGTGTATTAAATGATTTCAAATGTATAAAAAAATTGTAAGTTAGAGTATTATTGTATGTTTGTTGCCAAGAAATAATGTATCCAATTTTATTCCAGATTTTCTTCGTTCATTGGAAACATATCGACTCTAAAGCATGCCTTTAAAGAAGAAACTTGCTGAATAAGTTCATACAGATTGGTAAAAAAAAAAAAATAAATAAATAAATAAATAAAATAAAAGTCAACAAAACGTCAAGCACACGATTCTTCAATTTTATTCATACATATAAAATATTCAACATATTTTCTGGACAGCAACATTTATACTTCAATAGTACTATAAATGTAACCCAAATCCAAAAGCTATAACTCTTACGGTCTGGGATTCGCCACATAACCTCAAGCTGATTTATAGAACCATCGATGACCTAACTAAGTTAAATCATTGAATGTCGGTACTTGAGATATAAGGCTGAAATATTTTCCTACTGTGGGGAATAACAATTTTGAACAGTTTCCCCGGTGCCCGTGGGCAGGTGAGGTGTGCGACATAAAAGGCGTTGCGGCGAGGCCGCGTAGGCCCAAGGTCGCTTCCCACTGATGACTCACTGCTCCTCGGCCTCACGAAGGAGCAGAACCATCCGACGGTACGGATACGACTAAGATCACGAACTACTGTACCGCGTGAGAGGACCTTACCGAACCGTCTCGAGAGTTCACATGTTACTCAACAGACCCGAGGTTATAATGCACAAGTTATAATATATATTTTATACAACGTTTTATATACCTATCCTTTTGTAATTTTGAATATAGTTACTGCACATCAGAAACGAGTCGATAAACATATAAGGGTGTCCAGTAAACTTCCTTAGACAATTCCCTGACCTTTCTATGGTTGGTACACAATTTTCCTGAGCCTAATTACTTTAAATACGTGTACTTAATACAATCAATAATTAATAGTATATAATCATGACGGTAATTTACAACATAATGTTATTAATAAAAATAATAATTAAATACAAAACTATTAAAATTATTATTTGTTGAATACTTTATAAAATAATATATAGTTGAATTAAAGAAAATAAAATTAGGCTTGACTAAAAATAAATATAGTATAGATTCTTTATTCTATTGTCAAATTATGACAATTTTCAGTGGCTAGAATACAAAGTTAAATATTACAAACACACCAAAACAAAATCAGCATAAATTGCACGTCCATGAATTATTGAACAAGAACTTATTTATTTAAGTACGTTAAATAATTATATATATATTTATATATATAAGATTAATTCTATAAAAAGTTGTAAAAACCATAAGAAAATTAATTTAAAACTTTTTCATGATTAAGATTATTAAATGGCCAGTAAAACCAACATTTGGTTCAAACAAAGTATTCTTTGTAAAGCACCCAGTTATATAGTGACCATTACGAATTTCAACACATTCTTCTTAAAATTTTCAAGGCTTTGTTTCAAATTCCCATATTTTCCCCTGACTACCAGATTAATTTAAATTCCCTGACTTTCCCAGGTTTTTCCTATTTTCCCTGTTGCTGGATGCCCTGTGAATAGCACATAAATAACACTTACGTGGATGATGATCTAGGATGTAGTTACAAAACATACACATACCAGTAACAGAAAGGAACAGATTACATAACGAAGATTGAAGAAATAAATGAATAAAGTATACTGGGGGGGGGGGGGATAACACGCAACATACATAGTACATCCCATTTTGGTAATTCTGAATGACAAAATAATAATAATAATAATGAGTTAAACATTAAGTGTTGCGTGACTGAGTGTGATAGGAAGTGGTCCCAACACGCAAATCACCTGTATGGGAAAGCATATTTCGCAAACCGTGTTCGGAATGTTCGGCCAGCGAATGGTGTACTTGGTGGGATAACCCACGTTAATTCGGACAACAGTTAGGTGTAACGTTCAATTATTTCTGTTACGTATAGCGTACTCTCCTTCATTAGTCCGTTACGTTTACTTATAAACAATATATATTGTAAGTAAATACAGTACAAGTAATAAATATTGTTTTTGTTTTTATAAAAGTGTTTACTTATCAAAAATTGTCATAGGTCTTATAATATCAAATGACACCTAATGACAACCAACTGGCGTGGCTACAGAGGAACAGTAGCCTAAGAGAAAATATTTCACGTAAGCTTTGGCGTAATTTAACACAATGTTCACCATAAACCAGCGTCAAGGCCTCTACCTGACACACGTTTCTACAGAAATGTTATATATTTATATTCAATTCAGAGTAAAAAATAGACATAAGACATACAATAAATAATTCGGGGCTAAAGGAATTAGATATCAGAAATTAATACCAGATCGAAGATTAATCACGTAAATGAGTTTCTTGTTTATAATTTAAAAATTATTCCGAAAAAGACTAAAATTCACTGATTTACTATTTGATAGTTAGTGATTTGAATGTTGTTTTTAGCTTTGAAGACTGCGCGAACTTTTGAATGTGCGTACTAGGACAGTACATAAGTAAACCCACCTAACATACTGGTTTGTTTATTATATGAATTTAAGTTGAAAAAGACATTGTGTCTAAAGTTGGAAGACAATTTCGTTGCCAAGGAGAGCATTTGTTGGCCCCACTTCAGCTAGTCAGCCCAGTCCTTTGTCAGTGATGTATGGGGTATCGACCCAGTGGTGTCTGTTAGTGCTACCACTAACCACTGCCACTGCCCTCTTTACACTCATTACTAGACAACCCACATTGTATTAAGTGGAACGACAAATTCGTTCCAAAAAGAGCGTTTGTTGGTCCTCTTCATCTTAACAGCCCAGCCCATTGTCAGTGATGTAAGGAGTATGGACACAGTTGTGTCTGTTAGTGCTACCACTAACCACTGCCACTGCCCTCTTTACACTCATTACTAGACAACCCACATTGTAATGAAGTGGAACGACAAATTCGTTCCAAAAAGAGCGTTTGTTGGCCCCTCTTCAGCTATACAGCCCAGTCCTTTGTCAGTGATGTATGGGGTATCGACCCAGTGGTGTCTGTTAGTGCTACTACTAACCACTGCCACTGCCCTCTTTACACTCATTACTAGACAACCCACATTGTATTAAGTGGAACGACAAATTCGTTCCAAAAAGAGCGTTTGTTGGCCCCTCTTCAGCTATACAGCCCAGTCCTTTGTCAGTGATGTATGGGGTATCGACCCAGTGGTGTCTGTTAGTGCTACTACTAACCACTGCCACTGCTCTCTTTACACTCACTACTAGACAACCCACATTGTAATGAAGTGGAACGACAAATTCGTTCCAAAAAGAGCGTTTGTTGGCCCCACTTCAGCTATACAGCCCAGTCCTTTGTCAGTGATGTAAGGGGTATCGACACAGTTGTGTCTGTTAGTGCTACCACTAACCACTGCCACTGCCCTCTTTACACTCACTACTAGACAACCCACATTGTAATGAAGTGGAACGACAAATTCGTTCCAAAAAGAGCGTTTGTTGGCCCCTCTTCAGCTATACAGCCCAGTCCTTTGTCAGTGATGTATGGGGTATCGACCCAGTGGTGTCTGTTAGTGCTACCACTAACCACTGCCACTGCCCTCTTTACACTCATTACTAGACAGCCCACATTGTATTAAGTGGAACGACAAATTCGTTCCAAAAAGAGCATTTGTTGGCCCCTCTTCAGCTAGTCAGCCCAGCCCATTGTCAGTGATGTAAGGGGTATCGACACAGTTGTGTCTGTTAGTGCTACCACTAACCACTGCCACTGCCCTCTTTACACTCATTACTAGACAACCCACATTGTAATGAAGTGGAACGACAAATTCGTTCCAAAAAGAGCGTTCCCAGTAGTGTCTGTTAGTGCTACCACTAACCACTGCCACTGCTCTCTTTACACTCATTAGTATACAGCCCACGTTGTATTGAAGTGGAACGACTAGTTGGTTGCCAAAAAGAGCGTTTGTTGGCCCCTCTTCAGCTATACAGCCTAGTCCTTTGTCAGTGATGTATGGGGTATCGACCCAGTGGTGTCTGTTAGTGCTACCACTAACCACTGCCACTGCCCTCTTTACATTCATTGATATACAACCCATGTTGTAATCAATTCAGATTACCTTTCATATAATTGCACTGTTTAAATTACTGTCATTTTATAAAACAAACTAGGTAGTAACTATATAGTTTACGTCATGTTCTAACAAATGTTGCAAAATGAAAGAGTTATAATTACTCATTTATCTTTTCTGCGTTTTACATAGTTAATGGTGGTGGTGTGGAGGTACATACGTGGTTACTTGCCTTACATTACGTACTTCAAAGAATAAATAAGTATTAATACGTGTGGGAAGAGTACATACTCTTATGATGTAACAGCCTCTTTAAACCCGCTAGCTTTTAGGGTATCATGGGCTCCATCAGTGATGGAACTGAATAACAAGAAACAGAAAGCTCACCTGATAGGAAAAATAGTTGCTCGGCGTTTAGTTGCTTGATGACCCACTACTCTCCGTTCACACTTTAGTTGAGACTGTGGGCGCTGAATTGCCCATGCAATTGTAATGGAGCTTCCGCGCTACTAGCCAAGTACAAAACATTCACAGATTCTAAATTTATATCAGACAAACACTTCTACGTTAGTTTTAAGTAGTTTGTATTAGTAATTTGTGCGTTGTAATAAATTACCAAATATTAAAAATATATAAAATAAATCAGTAATGTTGTTTTAATTTACAAAGCGGATTATAACTACAAAAAATATTTACTCAAAAAAATCATCGTCATTTTCAAATAAAAGAAATCTTACGAGTATTAGGCTATATAACGTGTCTATTGTTTTGTTTCTATTTTTTATGCTCATATTTTTTAGTGTTTTTAATTTTAATAAATTAATGACAAATTATGTTGCCTTTATTAAATACAGTTACTGTAATAGATATTAACTGAGCTTTAATAAATACTCTGTCGATATTAATTAATTTTAAATTAATTTTACATGAATTATCATTCCCACTATCGATGACAGTTACACTGAGAGCGATATAAAACGTCGTTTTTTTATATGTGATGTATTTAGGATAGACAGTAGTGCGGCGACCGTCCATAGCCCACACAGTCTCAACTAAAGTGTGAACGGAGAGTAGGTCTCGCACGTGTTTCCAAGTTATCGTCTGTTAGTTGCAGTATTGAGTTAGAGGTAGGTAGTGATAGACGTAGAGATAAAATTTAGTAGTGTTATCACTTGCAAAGGTAAGGTCATTGCACATGTATTTGAAGTGAGTTATATGATTGAAAACTATGTTCAGTGTACACAAGGTGGAAAACAATTATGGAAACGCTTTCACAACGTTTGTATGAATTCACTTGTAAAAGTGAATCTTGTACATCATCATGTTTTAAAAGAATATACTTTTTGAAGCCATTAGCGAAATTTCATCTTTTCAGAGGAACGGCCCGCGAGGAGTTGAACGAAAATCTTCAAAGTAGGCCTAAGCCTATGTAGGTCGAGCTTGGTATCAAATGAAAGGTCTATTTAAGAGAAATAAATTGCCGCAAACCATACTTCGAAAGATTTGTCCTTTCCAGAGAAGCAGTCATTTGAATTAAAAAGTTTGAATAATATTATTTTTCCGCTATTTAACGATTACATTATGGAACACAATTATTGAAAAAAATATGAAATTATCTATGGAAAAAAATAGCGTTGTTGTGAAAGCGTTTCCATATTTTCCACCCTGTATAGCCGTACAAACCTGGCAAAAAAGATTACATTCACCACCACATTGGTTTATTATGCATCTCATTTTTTCCCTTCTGAACAAATGTTCAAGTGTGTGAAATGAATGTATTCGTGATTAGTTAGAGCGAAGTAAACCCTAATCACAGGGTGCTAACCGACTGAAAATTAATGTATTAACAACCGAATACCTTTCATTAACTCAGGACACCCTTACAACATTGCAGCAAAGAATTTTAATTTCAAGCTCTGACGGTCTGGCTAGTTAATGGCTCGTTCTGAAGTTACCTAATTACCCCAGTTCCTGAGGTGGCGGAGTACAGAAGGTCGACATGTTTACGAGGGCATCTGGCGTATTAGAAATAGTCATTGTATACTAAGATACGAAGACATGTAAAATAACTATGACAGTACATGTCATAGAAATTAATACAATACCTAAATGCCAATGGCAGTAATCTACCATTATAAATGTACCTATTTAGGTAGTTTATATCGTAATTTACATGCATTCACCATGAATACAGGTATTTCAAGTTTACTTTTATAAGGATATAAAATTAACAAGATAATCTATAAGCAATGCTCCCAATTGGAATGTAGTTAGTGAATTCTAAAAAAAACACTTGAAAGAAAAGGTTAGATGCCCCAGTCCTACTTGTTGGCATTCATCCGAATGGCTTCTAGTGCCTACTCTATTAGTAGGCCATAACGTACCACTTCATCCTCAACACTGTCTAACTGGAATAACAGCGTCGTCGAGCAGCATCTGAGAGAAGCTCGGTTCTACTGACAAAACATTAAAATTGGGGGGGACGTCAACTTTACGAAAAAAAGTGTCATGGATTAAAAATTGAAGGCTTTCTATTTTCATTTTTTTAATCTATGTACGTCCTTCAACATTAATCAGCAAGTTGTTTAAAAGTATATTTTCAATATCCAATTTGAACAAACCTCACAAATTTCCCATTATTTAGCCACAGTTTTAAATCTTCAGTCCTTCGCACTTCTATGCTGATCAGCATTATCATTTGCCATTAGGATAGTAATTAATCTAAGGAATAACCGGCCTTGGTATGTAACAATAACTAAAATCGTTCATCTCACGCATCATACTCGTTCGAAATCCATATTCGCCAATATCTCGACGATCGGCGTATTTACATCAACATAAAGATCTATCTAGCTACTGTCATAATCAGAAACGCCCTGTTGATACGTTTTATACGAGCCATGGCTCGTATCTATCTGACAGAAAAATATGTAACCATATCATGATAATACGCCAAGCCTCGTAAGATCCGATTCCCTGTCTGGATAATACTCCAAGCCTCGTAAGGTCCGATTCCCTGTCTGGATAATACTCCAAGCCTCGTAAGGTCCGATACCTTGTCCGGATAATAGCGAAAATCTGCGTTACACAACAATATGACATTAAATGGTTTATAGTCAGTCAAAATGTTGTCTAACAATCTCAAGGTAAGTTAGAAAATACTTTCTTCGTTTTTTAACGTAATATACACAATTCCTGATAGCCATGTTTGTATTAGTTATTTGGCATCCGGATGATTCATTACTTTGCCTGCAGCAATTTTTTAGTAAAAGTAGACACACGTCCCCTCACTGTTCCCACCCCCATTTCCCCAACAAATTCAGCGTCACAAATTCAGAATATAGAATTCGTGAATATTATATACCACTGAAAAGATATTAGACACAAAATACATGAGTCACTCAAATCATTAAACATAAAATAGGTTGAATTAGTTATGTAAAATACATAATATGTGAATGTTATAATGCCTTCAATACATAATAGACGAGTTACGTGCCCTGTGAGTTACCGAGACAGTCTGTGACATCGGTGACCACCTACTCGCCCATACACGTACAGTGCTATTGCCCCTCCTAACCACCCTTACACGCACAGTGGTATTGCCCTACCCACCCACCCATACACGTACAGTGGTATTGACCCACCCACACACGCACAGTGGTTTTGGAAAAATATGAAAGCAGTGTATGGGAAAATATGAAAGATGAAGCAATATGAATGTTAGCTGGAGATATCTTGAGATGGATTGCTTATGTCAGTGGAATAACTGCTAGTTAAAGACCTACCTGTCCATTATGTACCGTCAGATGTACAGCGGTGCCTTATATGACAATCGATGCACTTGATGTCGGCAAAGTTCATTTCAACTACAGTAAACCATTTATCCCTACTACCGGCGACTATATTTTCCTAAACCGGCAGGCTGTTTTTCCTCATTTCGTTAAAATTTTTTATAAAAAATAGCAAAATATAATAAACCTGGTTGTATTATATATCCTTGCACTCACAATGAACCAGGCAATCATATTAGCATGCAAACTGTGCATATAAAATATGTATGTTTTTCTGACGTTTGAAATTTACAAAAATGCATTAGTAGAAATAAAAAAAGGGTGGGGGTATGCCTATAAAATTATATAATACTTATAAATTTTATATTCCAAGATAGCCAATTTGTAGCAAATGTTGTCTAGTTTTAGAAAATATAAAATATATAGATATATATATGTTCATGAATAAAAAAGTTGTATAATAATATCCATGACTACTACATAAACCTCAAATTCTGTTACCATGGAAATCATTGTAAATACAAATTCATAAATAATTGGCTATCACATCTACAGACTTATAATTAGTCTTAAAATTACCATAATAGTATTTTCTTACATTATTAATTCATTAACAACTAACAACTCTAATAAAATAAAGAAATAATAATTACTTTCACATAAACAAATGACTGACAGCGTCTACTTTGGAGTAATAGCGACCGGTCTCAGATGCTTCTTTCAAAGTTTCTTCTTTTTCATCACTTTGTAACATCGATGCAAAGACATCGAAACAATAATCGATGTATACCATCGGATTCGGTATCTTTCGATGATTACAATGGTGAAAGAATCATATCGATACAGCTAACTTTTATTTTGTGACAAGTGATTATGTCGCGTGCTGTCAAACTGCGGAATTTCCGCAGTCTACCGGTTTTAAGATAAGACAAACTGCGGAAATTCCGCAGCGTACCTGTATTAAGAGTTAAAACGCACCTTATTACAAACACTTTTCTTAATTCCAAACATTCATTTAGGATGTAGGCTAATTATATCGTGAAGGTCATTTCATAAATGCACTTATAGACCGATTAACTACATTAGGCAGTCAAAAGTGGCAGGACACAGCCACTGTACAATATACAGTATATGTAGGGTGTCCAGCTTTGACTGTCACATACCGTATTTTAGAGGACTGTTTATCAGATCAATACAAGCAAATAATAACATGAGTTCTTTCTCGGTGCGTTTTCTGTCTGCGTATTTATGTGTGTTTTACAAAAATTGTAATATCTCAAAAACCATTTGACATGCAATACTGAATTTTGTTTGGAAGGTTTATCTTTGAAAAACACATTTCACGTAAAAAGGTTGCTCATCTAAGATTATAAGACAAGCAACCTTTTTACGTGAAATGTGTTTTTCAAAGATAAACCTTCCAAACAAAATTCAGTATTGTATGTCAAATGGTTTTTGAGATATTACAATTTTTGTAAAACACACATAAATACGCAGACAGAAAACGCACCGAGACAGAACACATGTTATATGTTATTATTTGCTTGTATTGACCTGATAAACAGTCCTGTAAAATACAGTATGTGACAGTCAAAGCTGGACACCCTGTAGGCTATATCGAAACTTACATGTTAAAGCATTCTGTTAATAGTTCACAATCATTAATTCATAAAAAATGTACAGACTTTAATCAAAACTTTAATTGAAATGTTAATTAAAAGAAAACTCTATTGATGTTATGAAATTAGAACTATTTACTAGTAGCTATCTCTACCACTTAACCAAAATGTGCATTTTACTATTGCAAAAATTGTAAAAACGCGAAAGTGCATTATGAATAGGTACTGTACCAGCTAAATTTTGTTTTGTGCAGGGATAAACGATCGACGACTCGTGATTGTTAATAAATCAACAACTTAGAAGTATGTAATAATCGTACATGTTTCTAAATGAAGTCATCGCTAAAATATTCACAGCAATTAATTGGGAACACCAAACAATAATAATGTAAACCCAAACCCAAAAACGTTAAACTACAAGTTCATAGCTGCTGCTAACCCTGTTTATTTGCAAAATTATCGTAGAAGTAGAAATATTCAAAAACTCAGTTAATCTTTAACAATCCCAGAACACACTATTGTAATCCAAGATAAATATAAAACAATATACATCACCAAATTGTTACTTAAATTTAAAATTTAAGAATAATTTACTACATACTAAGGGAATTAAACATTATCACTTTCTTAAACATCGCTTCTCGAAGAACACAAAAATACAAGGCGTTAAATATTAAGGTAAGCTCTAAGGTCAAGCGGTGTAGACAAGCTGTAATTGTAGGTCCACTCACATCACCTTGCAGTAGTCAACAAACCCCTGTCAGGACCCCCACACCCCTACGGTTGCCAAACTGACCGTGGCTGCAAAGGTCCTGGTCTGGCTGTCTACGCAGGCCCACGCCGTCGTCCCACGGGCATTCCGCGGTCGACCGGTCAGAGAAAGTACCGGGTCCACCAACGTCTGTGCTCTGAACACGCTGTGATTATCCACGTATCAACACAGCAGCTTGTGTGACGGTTTGCACTTGAATATATTTTCTACGAATATCGTTGATACTTGAAGTTACATTGACGAATAATACAGAAGCCAAACAACGGTTCAGATGCGATATAAAAAGTAAGAATTGAACGGGTCGTCGGTAGACAAAATCACTAAAAATTAATGATATTAGGTGAATTAAGCATTAATCATACTCATGGTTAATTACTTCATAACAGTTACGAACTGAGTTTTTATAACACTTCGTAATCACTACTTATGAACATTTCCAGTTAAATTAAACATATTTCGATATGATAACTATTAAAATATTTTAATATTTATCACAAAACGTAGATGCTTGATTTAGCAGTAGACACCGTCTAGTCAGTAGGTAGCCAAATACATTGTTGTTGGTTCAATGGAGCCTAATAACTTAAGCTGCAAATATGGTCAATGAATTTGTGGTCTATAATAGATAAATAATTTGTGATGCAAACTGTGATAGCCGGTGCCGAGACGAGCGGAACGGAGCTATGTCGAGTGGTCGTAGTACGGTAATTAGACGTTGCAATGTACCCTCCTTGGAGTAATGCTGTGATAGCCGGTGCCGAGACGAGCGGAGCGGTCGTAGTACGGTAATTACACGTTGCATGTACCCTCCTTGGTGCAATGCTGTGATAGCCGGTACCGAGACGAGCGGAGCGGTCGTAGTACGGTAATTAGACGTTTTAATGTACGCTCCTTGGTGCAATGCTGTGATGGCCGGTACCGAGACGAGCGGAGCGGTCGTAGTACGGTAATTACACGTTGCATGTACCCTCCTTGGTGCAATGCTGCGATAGCCGGTACCGAGAAGAGCGGAGCGGAGCCACGTGGAGCGGTCGTAGTATGATAATTAGACACTGCAACGTACGTTCCTTGATGCAAAGCTGTGATAGCCGGTGCCAAGACGAGCGGAGCACAGAGCAGAGCTTAATTCTCACCTTATTAACTGTGTCGGTAACCACAAATTTGGTAAGCGTGGTAAAGATAACACAGTCTTACAAAAAGTATACCTTTCGGATAACACAAACAAGAAATTATAAATCACAAAGATATAAGGCAAGTACTCCCGAAAATACCTTTATTTACAGAATAATCCTACTTGTACGTTAATAATTAATTTGTAACATATGCCAGTTAGGAATACAACAGGTACAGGTATAACAGCATGGACCGAGGGAAATACATCGATGGGTGATCACTGGCAATTAACTCATGACTGTTGGCTTTGGAAGGACCACTTGGCTGCTCACGTCTAATTATGGACCGGCAACAAACATGTCAGTATGGTAATTGAAGTGACTCACGCTTAAATGATGGGTTGCTCTACAGTTGTCAGCTAGTGAATATGCTTTGTGGGTGACAGGCTCATCATTTAATCACCAGAATGTAACAGAAGCCTTATCTATAAAAGACAGAGTGGTAAATGGAGTGAATCACACCTAACTGATAGGTTGCTCTACAGTCCTCATCCTGTATGCTTGGTTGGTGAATGGCTCATTATTTAATCACCCCGTCTAAGACATATTGTGGCAGCAGCCTTATAAGCACACAGAAGACAGCATGGTAAATTGTATGACATCAGACCTAACTGATGGGTTGCTCTACAGTTGTTAACATGTGTGCGACTGCGTCACTTAATTTCTCCGTCCACGCCAGAATGTGGCGGCAGCATTATCTACAGAAGACAGTGTGATAAATGGAGTGACTCACAACTAACTGATGTGTTGCTCTACAGTTGTCAGCCTTTGTTCGACTGACTCAACACTTAACTTCTCCGTCCACGCCAGACTGTGGCGGCGGCAGCCTTATCTACAGAAGACAGCGTGGTAAAAGGTTGACTGACACCTAACAGATGGGTTGCTCTAAGGTTGTCAGCCTGTGTGCGACTGACTCAACACTTAACTTCTCCGTACACGCCAGACTTTGGCGGCGGCAGCCTTATCTACAAAAGACAGCGTGGTAAAATGGTTGACTGACACCTAACAGATGGGTTGCTCTAAGGTTGTCAGCCTGTGTGCGACTGACTTAACACTTAATTGCTCCGTACACGCCAGACTGTGGCGGCGGCAGCCTTATCTACAGAAGACAGTGTGGTAAAAGGTTGACTGACACCTAACAGATGGGTTGCTCTAAGGTTTTCAGCCTGTGTGCTTCGTAGGTGATTGACTCATCATTTATATCTTCCCGTAACCTCAGTCCGAGCTGGTCATAATTATATGATGTTATACGCAGTTAATTTACGAAACCTCAATATTTTTTAAGGAAAATGTCTGCCATTTAAGCGGCATGAAGGCGTTTTATGACATATATCACCATTTTGTTCAATCTTCAAACTTATGATGCCACAAATGTTATCACACAAACTAAAATCCACCTTCGTGCTCGGTAGTTTAGCAAATAAGGTTTAAAATGTTTAGATTTCACAGATTGGAGACAATTATTCACTATTGCATCGTATTCTGGAGCTTGAAAAAGCAGCGTCTTTTTTCTCAAACTGCAGAGGACCCCCTACAGTATTTATTACCACACAGTTAATTGTCAATACTTAATTGGATTCATTTATGATAATATAAATAATCATTAAAAAGAACTATAAGTATTATACATTTTAAGAATAACTTATGTGAGTTATTTTAAACAGTAAATCGATAGGTTTTTGTTTACAGGCCTCTCTTGCTTATCTTCAATATAAAATAGGGCGCGCATTTTGAAAAATTAGGGACAGATTAATGTGGATGACATATTGGTATTAAAGAGCTGAAATGTATGCTGTATCAGAGATATTATTTTTAATGTAGCGTAAAAACCTACCTTTAATCTTGAATTCCGAAATTTTCGTTTGATTTTACCTAAGATTATATGACTATACAGTTATTCTACGGGTAATCTTTGATGTTACTTAGCGTTCATAAAACTAAACCATACACAGTTCTTACACAAACATTTTTGGATAAAACTAGACAATCTATATTTTATTGAACAGAGCACAAGTGCACAGACAATTATTATCGCTTACAAAAACTAAATACAAAATGTTGGTTAATACAATTTAAAACCCCTTGTTATACAGAGTGACTTTTTAAATGGGCCATCATTGTGATCTTCGAACCCATAAGACTGACAAAAAACTTTAAATGGGAAACCTTACCTTGTGTTTGGAGACAATTAGAAATACAAATTTTGAAAAATGGCTGCCATTTTTCAATATGACGGTCAATATTGCTTTTTTTATGGAACACCCTATATTTTATGATGTTTTTATAGAAATAGTACCTAATTTTAAAACTTGTATCCTTGGCAATTGTTCAATACTTTGCTTAATAACATAGATATGAGAGCTCAAAATGTTAAGATTCCTTATGGATATATATGGATGGACATTGAGATAAAATTTTTATAATATAAGCCTATATTCAAAATAAATACCTACTCTGCTTTTGGGAACAATCGTTTGGGAAATGTATGCCTAGCTATTTAAATAAACAGAAATTTCAAGAAATATGTTACTATTTTGTTATTTGTAAATTGATGTAGGCAGCACTGTAACCATTTTAAGCTATTTAACTCGACTTCTAATATAGCTGTCGATTTGTATTAGAAGTTGATTTAACCAGCTGATGGCAGTGCTGCCAACATCAATTTATTTGTGACAAAATAGTAGAACAGCTTTTTTTTATTATTATAATTTAATACACTATTCTGTCAAATGATGAAAAAAGAATAGCTATGCATACATTTTCCAAATTTTTTTGTAATGTTTGCAGATTAGATCATTTTTTGAATGTATATTTTTTTAAATTGGTGTCTCAATAGTAAGAAAAAACTATTTTCAACAGTTATCTCCATAAGGAATCTGAACATTTTGAGCTCTCATATCTACGTTATTAAGCAAAATATCGAAACACTGACAAGAATAAAGTCTTAAAGTTACTATTTCTATCAAAAATTATCATAAAATATAGGGTGTTCCATAATAAAACAAAGTTGAACGCCATATTGAAAAATGGCGGCCATTTTCAAAATATTAAATATGCATTTTTAATTTTCTCCAAAAACAAGGTAAGGTTTTCCATTTAAAGTTTTGGATCTTTTCCGTTATACGTATACCACTATTTAAATATATTGAATAATACATTTTAACCATTGTTTGGTATAAATAACGGAACACGGTATTCAATTTATTGATTTAAAACATGTTTTCCTCATTTTCAACCTTTAGAATCCCAATACATCGAGGCCGCCCATATACATCGCGCCGCGGCACTTATGGTTAGGTTAGGTTATTATATTGTAGAATGAACCTGTAATTTGTAAAAACATTCTACAATAGGCTATGCTAACCTAACCTAACCATAACTGCCGCGGCGCGATGTATATGGAAATATTTTGGGATTGCTGACACATAACGGAAAAGATCCGACATTAAATAGTGGTATACGTATAACGGAAAATATCCAAAGTTTTTTGTCAGAATTCTAAACAAGGGATTTTAAATTGTACTATCCAACATTTTGTATGGACTACCCCATAAGAAAAAAACAAAGTTGACCGCCATATTGGAAAATTGCGTCCGATTTTCAAAATTTGAAATATTAATTTTTAATTGTCTCCTAAAACAAGGTAGCCTAAAGTTCCCCATTTAAAGTTTTTTGTCAGTTTTATGGTTTCCAAGATCACATTGGTGGCCCATTTAAAAAAGACGCCATGTATACAAACATGACTAATTGTTCGGTAAAAATCAAACCTTTTTTACAACAACGATAACGAATAAGCCTTTAACGTCAAAGAAAAACAAAACGGACGGATAATGATCAATTTGTTAGTTAAGAACATACGTTATTTCCTCCTGACAATCGCACAAAATAACCGAGCTCTACATAGAACTAATGCAGTAACCTAGTTTCCGTATCCGGAAAGGCAGAAAGGCAAGCATGAGTTAGCACATCGTCGCTAGAGGGTCAATCGATCTGTCCCGTATCGCTGACACCGACCATCGCCAAAAGTCACTACTTCCTATTCTCCTGTGTTTCAACTGATTTGCAAACTTCTGTTGATACCACTTTACTGCGTCTGTTAACACACTACAACAAGAGTTCTCCTATTATAAGGAGATACATTATCTGCTCAGTTATGTGACTTTATAGGCATCCTCTGTTAGTCAGCTTTATGCAATATTACATATCTTCTTTTATTCAAAATTATTCTACTGAAAGTTTCAACAACGTACCAATATTCATTTAATATCATGCACAGGTGACGTCAGTAAATAGCACTACTAAATGCATAACCACTCTTTAATAGAGAAACCAAGGAGAATCGCACGCGTATTATTATTGTAATTATTTGTTTTATGACGTTGTGGTTTAATCCTTGTTGTGAAGACTACGGCCTTCACGAACTTATATGGGTGAATATGGAATGAGAGTGATGAGTGTAGATAAGCGAATGTTGTCATTGATACGAACTACAGCCAAATATTTCTTAGGAAGTGTCATTAATTATGAGCCCAAAGATTACCAGCCGATGGATATCAGCTGACCTTCAAAATTTGTTACATAGCTTTGATTGGGAGAGAACTAAGGACCTTTAGCTTATCAAGCTCGAATTTAACCAACCACGCTATTTACCTAGTCGTGATTGTGATTGCCTTGCCCTGACGTATCAAACTAGAGAAACTTCAGACAGATGCATAACTTGTTGGATTCATACATGGAGGAACAACGCTGGTACAAAGACATTTGTCAGTTGAACATGTTCATGTTGAACAATATGCCGGCGTGGTGGCTCAGTAGTTAAGGCTTCGGATTGCGGAAGGATAAAGTCCAAGGTTCGAATCCCCACTGACCAACGGCTGGTACTTCACTCGTTGAATAAAGTTCACGCACAGGCCTGTAGGCCCATGTGAACTGGCGACGAGAAGTTTAAAAAAGAATAATAAAAATAAAAAATTTAAATTGAACGAAATGTTTTCGTTAGTCAAGGAGTTAGGTCAGTAGTCACTTTATCAACTCGTATCATCATAACACATTTTAATATTTCACAACGGTGATTATTTTACTCAGTAAATGTTGGAATAGATGTTTCGACGAAACGGCTGAGATAAAAACTAAATTACGTGACTTCTATGTGATGGCGTGCGAGCACATCACAACAGAACTCGCCCCACAACTAGGACGTTATTGTGGAGCAAGTATGAGTTACAGCAGTTTGTATAGCACTTCACTTCATTCAAGAGACCACCCAAACAGCGAGTACGCGCCACAACTAGGACGTTATTGTGGAGCAAGTATGAGTTACAGCAGTTTGTTTAGCACTTCACTTCATTCAAGAGACCACCCGAACAGCGAGTACGCGCCACAACTAGGACGTTATTGTGGAGCAAGTATGAGTTACGGCAGTTTGTATAGCACTTCACTTCATTCAAGAGACCACCTAAACAGCGAGTAGGTACACACCACAACTAGGACGGGAACATCCTAGTTGCGCCTCGTACCCAAAACCTGGTCCAAAAGAACATCCTTGTTGCGCCTCACTCAGCGGCAAGCCTTTGTGATTTGCCTTCCATGAAAACGAAAACTCTGTACCATGATACTACCACCATCGATATATCGATGGCTACCGCACAAGAAGTTTTTAATATTAATAGTTCAATAATTTAACTTACAATTAAGACAACTTGTTTAAGATAAGTAATTTTTTATTTATTCATTCATTTTGAATTATCTAAATCATGTGAGCTTATATAATATGGTAAAACGGGCATGTAAATTTAATTTTAATAAAGAATGTCTGTGTCTGAATTGGCTTTGAACAGTTACTATTATAATTTATTAATTAGGTTGTTTTCCAAAACTGCTATTCTACAATAATATTGTGCAATGGTAGTTTTAAAAAGCGTATGCCTACCTGTCACTATGCAATTACAAACTATCAGTTACTTCGATAGCTGTATGAATAGTTAATAGATTATATAGACTATAAATTTTCTGATATGCATTTCAAATAAATATAAACACACACGTATACAGACTAATTATAAACTTTTTACGTTATAATGATATGATTTCAAGAATGTATTATTACATTTAAGTTTTAAAATATTCACAGACATTTTTGCTGTATAAATGTTATATTATTTAATTAATACCTTTGCGAATATGTAAATGATTGTTTAAATAGGCCTACATAAAGACAATTATCACGGTAAATAGAATCAAATATTTCATATTTGAAATTCAAACCTACTGAACATGTCTTATTAAACAATTACAAGATACATGATATTAATATACAATCCCAAGCGCACAAATACACTTTGATCTACACTCAAAGTTATACATAAATATTTATAACACAATATTTGAGTATAACATCATATTGAATTATACAAATATACTACAATAAATTGTCATTCGATAGGTTTGGCAAGGCACCTGTACGACAATCCCTTCAGAAAGGTTAGTATTACTATTTATTTATTTTTTAGCTAGTGAAGCTATTTATAAATAAAAACTTGTTTTTGTTTCGTTCTTTTGACGGTGTTACGAACTGGGCCAGATTGAACACTATTAAATCTTAAGTAAGTTTCACTTTGGAACAACTTAAAAAAAATTAAATAAAAACTATTACTACTGACAACTTCTAAATAAAAAATATCATTAAATGAACAATTTCTAAATTAATAACTTCTGTGCAAAACACTTTTCATTAAAACTGACCACAACTAACTGGGATTTATTAGAAAAATATCACTTCACCCTTACAATGACACACACTCCAAGTGTCTTTCACATGTATGTTGGGTGAGAGGTGAGAGCTGGATGGATTTCAAATTAACTATTTGTAAAAACTAGGAGTTAGCCCATGAGTTCCTTAGGTTCATGCTGTATTTGACAGCCTCTCCGACACTTTAAGAATATGGTAGAGGGGCAGAGGGTGACCACTGGTCCTTTGATATTATACCAGAACTGGTCGATGCACAACTAGGATGTTTGATTTTATGACCCTTTTCCTGACCCTCATTAGTGAGTTATGTTGAGGCGCAACTAGGACGTTACTGTGGAGCAGATATGAGTACGGCAGTTTGTATAGGCACTTCATTCAAGAGACTATTCTTCAATCAATAGTTTGTAGCAATCAATAGCCCAATAACCAATAACAATATCCAATATTGCAGGAAATGACAACTTGGAGTAATTTTCTATTGTTCAGTTACTTCACAACAGTGTAAGCTCAGCATATTAGTAAAATGTCTTAGTAATACAACTACTCCATATCTAGAAAATAGGGCTTGGGCGCAAAACATCTTATATCAACTCCTTTATTCAAACATAACACGCCTGTCTCCATTTTCAAAACTAAATGGTTGATTTATAATTTTGTGTTAAAACTTGTTAAAACAATTATCAATATATACTTTTAATAAGTGCCCTTATTTAATTAACCGTAGCATAATTTCAGAAGGTATTCATAAATAAAGAATAACAAAAATGTCAAGAGCATAAGTTATAGTTATTTTTAGGAAATATTGCAACTTTACTACATCCATCCACACTCTAATGACTTTTTATAACCATTAAATATTCCTAAATATTCCTAAGTCATTTTAACACTAGTTATACTGCACCGAAATTGGGTAGTACACTTATGTATGGTATTGTCCACCCCTATAGATGATGGAGCATTAGTAAAAACAAATGACTACAAGACAGTGATAAGGCAACTTTCACTTTGCTATAAATGGCAATAACACAAGCAACAGTTCAACCTGACCTACTCTAGCTGCAGCCTTCATGGCCACAGATGCAATGTGTCTGGTTTTGTAACAATCAAATCAAATCAATCTATTTATTCCCAAAGACAATACAAATACAGTAAAATTTTACAGTAGATGATTGTATAGGCTTCGTCAAATAACTATAAATAATACATTATAAACTAAATATAATTTTGTAACAATTTCAATTAGGCATACACAAAGTAAAAAATAAAGAAACTTAAGAATAAACATACAAATTAACTAACATAATGAAGACAGTAACAATATGATAAAATAACACAATGAACATAAAGACAATATATATGCAAAAAGATCCTAAACAAACATACAATAAAATACAGACATGTACAACAGTAACAATATAATGACAGAAATAACACATTGAACATAAAAGACAATGTATATACAAAAAGATCCTGTACAAAAATAAAATAAAATAGGTACAGGGAACATACTAAGAATTTACAATAAACAGACAAAAACAACTAACATTAAATCATTGTTTCAATAAGATGAAACAATATAATTAACACACTATGAAAATACAAAAGATCCTGTACATACATAACAATATTACTAACATTATATTTTAAAACCCCTTATAATTTACACAAAATAGTAGTCTAAATGTTTAGCAGCATACCAAATTAAACACAATCTAAACAATACAAGAAAACACAATAATATCCTGAGTTTAAGATAAATGTAGACAGTTGAATAGTACAGCTGTCTAAAATCTATAGTTAAAAAATCTTCTAAACTGTAAAAACAAGAACTGATATGAAATTGTTTTACTTCATATTGAAATTTAGTAAACTGTAGGTTTCTAATAGTTGTAGGAAGATGGTTAAACAGTTTAATGGAAGTGCAGTAGAAATTATTTAAAGATTTAGAGTAATTTAAATGGGACTTACTTATATCATTTTTATGTCTAGTATTATAGTGATGAATGTCATAATTCAGTTGAAAGTTACTTAAATTATTTTTAACAAACACTAGACACTGGAAAATATAAATACAAGGGAGAGCCATATTTTTTAAGTGACTAAAAGCTGCTTACAATGACTTCTTACAGGGAACTTAAATAATGCTCTTAGTGCTTGTTTCTGTGAAGTTAATACACATTTAGCATAAGAACTATTTGCCTATATGTAAGATGAGAATGAACATAGCCATAGTACATATTGAGTAATACATATGAAACAGACCTACTTAGTTTTCTTATTAGAAAGAGACCTTTATTTATCTTAGGGCAAATGTAATTAATATGGAAACGCCAATCCAAGTCACTTTGTACAATGATACCTAAAAATTTAACTGGTTCAGTTTTTAGAAGATTTTGATCATAAGAAATTATCAACTACTGAGTTTTTTCTAAATTAAGTGACAGTGAGTTTGCATTGCCCGTCCTTCAAAGTTTTTAGTAAACATTCATTACAAGGCAAACTGATTTAACAATAATGATTAAGCCTACCGTACAATACACATTGTTGACCTGAAGGATAGAATAAAATTCACAATAGCAGATTGTTTAGTATACAAAGGCCGCTGCTTAGAAGCGACCTTTTCAACGCACTTGTGCAAGTGAGATGCAGAGTGGTCTAAGAGAGACAGAACTACTCTTCCCTCACTGTGTATTTACATTGAAAAATTGTCATGGCAACCAGAGTGTTAGGCCGCATGCTGACAGCGCAATAGCAAGCTCCATCCATTTTACGTCACTGGCAGCAGTGACCATTGGTAGGTTTGATTAACACCCACGAATCAAGCTTAGAACGATTAAATTAAATCATTATTTAGTATCCAAATAACAATTAATATTAGCAATAACACAATAAATAATAATGTAAACAATAAATAGCATTTTTACAAACTTATACAGTTTGTTAGTTTTTTTTTTTTTTTAACTAAAAACTGTTACGGAAGTTAAACACTTGACGGTGGAAGTTAGTCGCGACCGTGAAGCAAGTTAGCTAAAAGGAGGAAAGATTCCCCTCTGCCGCTGGAACCCCTACATGAACTAAATATAACACGCAGGTCACTTTCACCAGGTCCAATACAACATAGGCCCTACAAATATGAATAAGCGTATTATGATGTAAATACAACAAGCATGCATAATCAATATGTAAATAAGATGTTATAACAACTGTGAATATCAATAAACATAAATAAAAAACATAAAATTAGGTAACTTAGATAAACTAAGAATGCAACAAACAATTTTAGAATTATAATTTAACTATGAATGGCAAAAAAACAATCTAGAATTATAACTAAACTATGAAATAACAACAAATTAATCTACAATATATAACAAAACATCCAGACAAAAAAAGTCAGTAAAAAAGAAAGTGAAGAATTGAACACTGATAAGTAATTAGGATAATGATAACATATACATAACTATTAATAATATTAAATATAACAAATGGAAGGTAACATGCAAATGTTATGTTTATATTTCTAACAAACGCTTGAAAAGTTTATGGGACAGAAGACAAGAGGAGTGCAATGAAACCAAGTCATTCATAGGCTCATTAAACCTAGTTACGCTACTGCATCTCAGAAGAAGTATAAAAAGTATGTATACTACAGTAGTCTGCCTCCTAGGTCTCTTGACATTTACCGTTCCTTCATATAGAGATTTGTTAACTTTATTTAAATCGTAGGCCTATGCTTTGAAATTAATCATGTGGTTTGTGAATGTACCTATGGTTGAGCACAGTATAAATTATTTATTATAAAACGTATAATTTTATAGCTAACGCTTAGAATACGGTAGGCAGTAGCGTAAAGCCTGTGTAATCTATAGGTTAAGAGTTATAAATAAACAATTTAGCTTTAAATAAACTGTAATATAATTACTCAGATTAAGCCTACTCAGATATGAGACCCAACACAACTTTGTGCGTATTTTACAGTGAATATGAATGATTACATTAGTGTATGATGATTGTGAATGACCTTTGTAGTTTGGTTACTAACCGAGTTTGACTTATGCTAAGAAAGGGCCTTTTAATAATAGCCCAATATCCAGGGAAACTAAGGGACCTACAACTTTATGTGAAATTCGAACCAGGTAGTATATGTCTTGATTTTCAGCTGATTGATAAGCCATCATAATTCTCTCCCCTACACAACATCCGGACACTGATACCACCCAACAAGGACACCCCAGACTTCTCTTGTAGTGTCTACACTGATCCCAACCATTGAACGGCACTGTGTTGGAATGAAATGAACCAAGCATAGAACCTATTGCCTTCAATATCTGCAAAACTTTATCCACAAGTAGCTAGGTTACACCACTGGCACTATTAGTGACGACAATAAAGTGTTATAAAGTGTTTTTGAACACCTCGGTTTAACTTGTCAGACCCCGAGATGGGCGGTTAACACGTCACTGCAAACCCTATATGTTGTTTTCGCACATCACCCGATTTGCAGCGAACGCCAAATGGTGTTTCACATTGTTGCAGACTCACAGCTGTATTATATAGATCCTACCAATACAAAGCAGATGATAGATGTAACTGACTACTGAACCTTTATTGTTAAAAGGCCCTTTCTTAGCATAAGTCAAGCTCAGTTAGTAACCAAACTACAAAGGTCATTCACGATCATCATACACTAATGTAATCATTCATATTCACTGTAAAATACGCACAAAGTTGTGTTGGGTCTCATATCTGAGTAGGCTTAATCTGAGTAATTATATTACAGTTTATTTAAAGCTAAATTGTTTATTTATAACTCTTAACCTATAGGTTACATAGGCTTTACGCTACTGGCTACCGTATTCTAAGCGTTAGCTATAAAATTATACGTTTTATAATAAATAATTTATACTGTGCTCAACCATAGGTACATTCACAAACCACATGATTAATTTCAAGGCATACGATTCAAATAAAGGTAACAAATCTCTATATGAAGGAACGGTAAATGTCAACAGACCTAGGAGGCAGACTACTGTAGTATCAGACTTTTACTAAAAACTATTAAACTAAAATTGCAATTTTAGAGGAGTCAGCGGGCCGCAGTCGTCGTGCCCGCAATGTGCTTGTCCATGGAGTACCAGAAAGTGATAGCAAGACAGTGGCAACAAGAATCAAGCAAGACAATGACTTGGCCTCCAGTCTGATTGAGAAATTTTGTCCCTCCGCTGTTTCTCGTTCGTTTAAAACTCAACGACTAGGAGGCACTGCTTCAAAAAAACCTAGACCACTCAAATTAATTCTTGACAACTCAAGTGATGTCTCGGAACTCATGAAAAACTTCAATAAAGATGTCTTGGATTGTGAGTTATCCAACATTAATATTTCTCGTGACAGAACACCTTCTGAAAGACAGTAGGCCTACCTGAATGACCTCAGAGATGAGCTTAAAAGAAGAACAGATGGCGGGGAATCTAATCTTACAATTAGGTACCGCAATGGCATTCCCAAAATCACTCCAAAAAACTAAATCGTGGCCGGTGCAACTGCCTCTCCATTTATTATCAAAATGTAAATGGGTTTTGCTCAAAAACTGCGTGAGGCGAGTCACTTGTGTTTATGACATTCTTATTTTTACCGAAACCAACCTCAATGAAGACATTTCTAATGAAGAGTTGGGACTATCAAATTATAATATATTTCGCAAAGACCGTTCCCCCATCACTAGTCATAAGTCTTCGGGAGGTGGTGTCCTTATAGCATAAATAGAGAATAAATAGAGCAACGTATTATTCTAACTATTATAGTAATTATTCAAAATGAATTCTGTATATTGCTTGTTATTTTGGTTAGTCAAAAGTTGTTATTCTTGAGTTTTACTAATAGTTTATGTCATGTTTGTTGTTGCCCACTTATTATTGTTATCAATCATGAACCTTAATTGTATTTAATATCTTTTCAATTACTATTTCTGATCATATTGCTAGTCTTAGACATAATGACTACGATAATGTCTATTTACTTTGTCTACCATTATTTTATTGTATATTTTTGTAAAATGGAGTTTTCCGTAAATAAATAAAGAGGCAGAGCCTCAATATGGTGCTGGAGATTTTTAAAAGTAAGTTTGATGTTATTGTTTTTCTTTCGGAAGGATTTTCCGAAACTTCTTATTTTGAGTGTTTATGTACCTGTATTTCAAGTTTGGAGTAAGATGAAGACTTAAAAATTTTTGTGGATGTTTATTATATGTATGGGAACCTGTGTACCCAAAATAAATAAATTTGGTTAACAGAAAATAGTTTTTAAAAAATATTGTATACTATTAGCTTATAAGTTAACTTTTTTAAAAGAATTTTTTTATTTTTTTTATTTATTTTTTGGTATTTAGTTTTGAAAGTGGGCCCAAAGTTACTTCTATGTGTCCTTAGCAAGCATAAAAAAAATCATCCCAATAGGCCTAGTAGTTTTTGGTCAGCAGGTACATGAATAGTGTATTGTTTCCCATTTAAACGCATGTTAAACCATGTAGAGGCCTCCTCCCCTTAACAAGCATTTGTTAATATATATACTAACTAGGCTAAATTTGAGATGAAACTAGCTTAGCACTAATTCCCAAATAGGGATTCGGCCTACACCCATAACTGGCCTAGTGGTAAATAACTTCATAAAACCCAGCAAAATGTGTAGGCTATATTTCTACTGGAATAAAACATTACCTCATAAATCAAATTAATTACACGTATTTGCCTGTTTACAGACGTATAACAGGTATAGTCTTGCAAAACCTTAGACAGTTGTCATAGAATAAAATGTATAAAGCCAACTCACCATCAGTCCTTTTGATGTCAACACTTAATCCAGATTTTATAGAACTCAAGTCTTCATCCATATCTAATTCACTATACACTCACTTTTGATTTTAAACTGAAGATTAACTAGGCCTACATAAACGTATGATTAATTCTAGGTGGCCTAACGTTCGCGGGTGACACCGACGGTTGCAGTTAAAATTTTAAATTTTGCTCAATTAGAGTGGGCGAATGAGTAGGACATCAGAAAAAAGATTAAGCACTTTGAACAAATGAAACAACTATGCAACAAAAATACAATTTTACAAACCGTGCTTATTTATTTTAATTACAAAAGACAACGAAAAGATTATGACATTTTAAATAACAGTATCTTCACTGACGCTCGAACAACTAACACACACGCACCATTGAAACTGGTCGGAAAGACAACCTATGAACACAATATTCCCCGCGCAAAGTAATTAATTCGAAATGTCTCTTTTTGTTTGATTGATATACTGTATAAAACAAATGTTTAGACTGTGTAATATTCTATTAATATGTTTTATATGTTATTTTTATTTTTCTATACACATTAAACTAATGTATATTTGTCTGTCTTGATGTCATTTAATAATTACTACATAATTCATCAGATCATCATAAAATATATGGAATTTATGTACTCACCTCAGGGATTAATATTATTATTCAATAATTACATGTACATGTATTATTCAATACCACTGTACATGTATAGATGAGCGGGTGGGTCAATAACACTGTACGTGTATGGGTGGGTCAATAACACTGTACATGTATGGGTGGGTCAATAACACTGTACGTGTATGGGTGGGTCAATACCACTGTACGTGTATGGGTGGGCGGGTGGGTCAATACAACTGTACGTGTGTGGGTGGGCGGGTGGGTCAATACCACTGTACGTGTATAGGTGGGTGGGTGGGCCAATACCACTGTACGTGTGTGGGTGGGCGGTTGGGTCAATAGCACTGTACGTGTATGGGTGGGCGGGTGGGTCAGTACCACTGTACGTGTATGGGTGGGCGGGTGGGTTAATACCACTGTCCGTGTATGGGTGGGTCAATACCACTGTCCGTGTATGGGTGGGCGGGTGGGTTAATACCACTGTACGTATATGGGTGGGAAGGTGGGTCAATACCTTTGTACGTGTATGGGTGGGCGGGTGGGTAAATACCTTTGTACGTGTAAGGGTGGGTGGGTGGGTCAATACCACTGTACGTATATGGGTGGGCAGGTGGGTCAATACCTTTGTACGTGTATGGGTGGGCGGGTGGGTTAATACCACTGTCCGTGTATGGGTGGGTCAATACCACTGTCCGTGTATGGGTGGGCGGGTGGGTTAATACCACTGTACGTATATGGGTGGGAAGGTGGGTCAATACCTTTGTACGTGTATGGGTGGGCGGGTGGGTAAATACCTTTGTACGTGTAAGGGTGGGTGGGTGGGTCAATACCACTGTACGTATATGGGTGGGCAGGTGGGTCAATACCTTTGTACGTGTATGGGTGGGCAGGTGGGTAAATACCTCTGTACGTGTAAGGGTGGGTGGGTGGGTTTTTTTATAAAAAAACCCCACCCATGGGTGGCGATTTATACCACCCATAGTATAAATCGCCAATACTACTTTGTCCGTATTTCAAGGTGAATTTCGGCTATCTATGTCGAGAGAGGCTTTTTTTACATTCAGTACTAACGTTAAGGGATAACGGTCCAAACTTTTAAAAAAGCAAATTAAGTAGGCTTTCGGGACTTGAACCCGTCACCCTCTATATATGAATGAGAAGTACCAACCACTAGACTGGCAAGATACCTAATAATTTTCTTTTTTATTTATTCAATGGTATCCCTTTTTGTTGTAAAATTAATAAATTAATACATTAGCATACAAGATGGCAACAAATATTTATAATATAATAAAGTAGTGAACGGCAGTGAAATATATGAGTAATATGCTTACAAACTAAACAATCAATGATTGGGTATTATGATAGTAGGATTCATTGTGGATGACCGGTGAAGTCTGGTTACTAAATGAGTTCGAATTGTGCTTAGGAAGAGCCATTTATTTATAACCCAGTGGCCAGGGCAACTAAGGTACTAACAGCTCTAAGTGAGTGAAATCCGAATCACGTAATAATGGTTTGATTTTCAGCTAATCGACAAGCCCGACATTCAGTTCTCTCCTTACACCATAAATACACTGACTACCATCAAATATGAACACTCCAGACTTCAATCGTAGTGTACATGATGATGATAGCAACCATTGAGTGGAGGCTATGGCGGTATTAACAAGACTGAGCATAAAGCATTTGGCTTACAATCTCCACAGCACTTTGCCCCAAGTAGTTGGGTTATAAGAATGTAAGAATAAGAATTATATCACTGCACCACTAGTGCCAAACCAAATAAGAGGTTTTTAATATGGTTTTTTAGCACCCAACTGTCAGATTCCACTCCAATATATGTTAATGTTTCAATGGTAATCAAAATTGAGTTTTATTATTTAAATGTTAATCAGTTGTTAAACAAATACAAATGAATAAAAAAACTTTTGTAATATGCTAAGTACAACTCGCGAGGCTTACCGTGGCACTTGACTAGTTGATGCACATTAGAGTAGACTAACTGGAGATGGTGCAGCCACCGAGCCAGTGTGTGCGATATTGTAAATAGAAAATAAAATCATCACAACATTGAAATAATTCATTTTAATTTCTTCAATTCTAATTGCCTCTTAACGTCTTATCTCTGGACGAGCTATATTGTACAGCTTCGGTCGTATCTCACGCAGTGTACTTAGGAGAACTTCAAATTGATTATGTAGCGATATCGCACCCAAATTAAAAAGAGATTCAAAATGTACAAGCTCGAATAAGAGCAAACATTGACTCGGATCATTACTTAACACGAATAAAATTAAAACTTAAATCCCAAAAATTTTTTAAAAGTAAGTCTGGTGTTTCAAATTTTGACAGTAGGAAAACAACTACAAACTTTGCATCTGAACTTGATAAAATAAAGTGCAAACAACTGGCAGGAATTAAAAGAAAAAGTCATTAATACTGCTCAAGAACTAATACCATTAAAAAAAAACAACAGAAACATTCTTGGTGAAACAATTACTGTGATCTTGCAGTTAAATGTAGACATGGTGCATGTAATCATTTGAATAGTAATGAAACAGAGGACACATACAACACCTTTTTAAATATAAGGAAAGAAACATTTAAATTAGTTACACATACTAAGAGGCTACATGAAAAAGATAAAATAAGACATCCTTTAACTTTTCTTTTTATATAGTATGTAGTACAATTATCAGTAATTTCATAATAAATATTAATTAAAGCAGCTGTAGCAAGGGAAACCTTATGATACAAATAAAAAGTTCACAACACCAAACAAAAACTAAACCAGGAACGGCAGTAACCAAACCAAACAAAAAAAAGGAAGAAAAGAAAGCGCTTAAAATTAACAATAAGAATTAGCAAGCCGAATTAAAAAAAATTTGTTAATTTTGACAATATAGTGCTAGTGTTTTATTTAATAGGTATGTGTTCATTAATGACCTTTTGTACAATCTACAATATTACCTTCTTATTTACAAAAACATTCTATTCCCACTGTCAAATCAATAATATAGCATGTAAATGTCGATATGAAAGATAAGCTTATAAGCAAAGTTGGTCCTAATATCTTTATTTTTAGATAATTTACATTAATATTTGAAATATGAGTAAATGCTGCTTGGGTTATTGAGTTGGTAAGTGCTGATTGATGTTTGAAGTCAATAGATTACAAGATGAAGTTACATAACCTAAAATTTGTTGTGTCAGAGTCACTGATCTTCATTTTCGGCAGAATACAAACTGCATAATAGCATAACAACCTAACCAAAACCTAAATAAACGTAAAATAACCTAACCTATCAATACCCAACCTAGCTCTATCCTAGCAGAAGTAACCTATTGAAATTGGCATCTGGCGCTAACGCTTAATAACGATTCGATTATATAATTCTTGCCATAAAAGTTTAGTACCCACATTGCTACTGTTACAAGAAAATAAATTTTTCCTTTTTTTCCTCTTGTCCTTAATTTTTGTGGCTTTTCCACTGAATAAAACTATCATATTCTTAATTTTTAGTTATGAATCTACTATGCAGAAAATATTTAGCTATAAAATTTACAAGGCCTCTGTTCTATATTACTAATCAATTAAGTCTAACAGGATAAAAACTTAAAACATTATAAGTCCGCCTGGGACGATATAGCCCAATACTCTTTTATACTGTATGGATATTTCAACTCCAACAGCTCTCCCTTATGCTTTTTGAATATATTCAATATACTTTCTGCCTTTACTGCTTCTTTTAGAAGTTATAGCTTGACCCCATCATACAAAATATTCTTTTTTAAATATTGTTTTGTGGGCTGGAATGGGATTATATAAGGCTTTACCTCTTTAAGTTACAATTATGATTTTGAAGCCCAGAATAAAAAAAATGTATTTCTTACGCACAGACAAACAGAATTGAAAATGTAAAGAGCTGGGAAAGATAAAATATTATTATCTTCAAAAAGAGCCCGGCAAGAGAACCTTTTTGGCTTACTGAAAACAGCTCGAACAGCTCTTTTTTGAAGTTTAAAGACCAGATTTGATTTTTCTCCATCTATGCCCTAAATTCCCAATCTGTACGTTAAGAATGGATATATAAGGCCATAATATGCAGCCAACAAAACAATAATTTCAACAAAGGCAGAAAGACACTTCATAACAAAGATTATATACAAACATTGCCCATGTGTTGGTGAAAGTTCAACTTTGTCCAGTGAAATTCCCAGAGTTTTTTCTGAGCTTGGTTCTATCTCAATATTATGAAGCAAAATCATCTCGCTCTAAGATTGTTTATCTTAAATTCTATTAGGATTGGTGTCTTAGATCTGTTCATAGACAAATGGTTGTCATTAAACCACTGTAATAGAGCACTTGCCTCCTCACACGCATTAACCTCAAACTCCTCCTGTGTTTATCAGAACAAGATTAAAGCTTGTACAGGTTATTTTGTAAAGGACTATAATACCATCCATAAAAGTAAGGTAAAAAGGTATTTATGCAGTTTCTAGACACTTTGAGAATATTGATTTTTTTATCACCTGTGATCTAAGATGCAACTACTGGTAATATAATTAGAAAATGGCAAATTATCAGTCATACGATTGTGGAGCTTAAATTGAATGTACGGATCACACAGCTTATTTTTGCCTATTGCCTTCTTATCACGGCGGATTAGCTGGACTTCATTCGGAAGAGAAGCAGGTATTGAATGGTTACAAAATCTGGATTTAACTGTGATGGGAGATCAATATTTAAACAATAAGGCAGAAGTACTTTAGATTTTATTTAATTTAAGCTTCGATACTAGTTACAGGTGAAGTGTAAAATAGTTGTGTTCCTAACTCTTTAGTTTTGGTAGTTGGCTTTAAAATATACCAGTGGGTAAAATCAGGTCAATATCTTCGGGTAAAATACTTTTTATTCTGTGGAAAACACATTTTCTACAAATAATCTAAGTTATTGAACATGTTGTTATATCTCTGTTAGGCTATTTTATATGATTTTTTTCATCATTTTTTGAAGCATAATCTAGTTTGTTGTGTTGAATACAAATTTAAAAACTATTTTGATCTTCAACAATTTCTCGAGATGCGGTGAAAAAACTACTTTCGCAGCAAACCACGTATGGTGACCATAAGCATAATGATAATAAAAAGCTATGAATAGCCACAAGAAATGGATTTGCATATATTTCGGTCAGAAAAATGGCAGACTGTCCCGGAGGCTAGACAAGCCATTTTAATGTAAATTACACATTGTTGTGTATGCGTAGACAACAGATTGTTTAGTCAGGTAAGTAAAAAGTGAATTCTTTGGGCTGAAAAAAATCATGTTGCTTTAACACCAGTTCTTATTTTATATTCATAAAAAATGTAAATGGAAAATAAAATTATTGAATAATCAATATCAAAAATAGTTTTTTCTTTTATTACTAGTTTTTTACAATTAGTCGGTAATAAACGAGTTTTCTGCAGTTGAAATCTACCTCCTCAATTGATAAACTTATATATTTCACTATTTTTTCAACAAGAAAACATTTTCAGAAGTGTCTAGAAAGTGCATAAGTACTGTTAAAACTATAAAAACCTACTTCTGGTATTAAAGATTTCTTTCTGAAAATCTTTAAAAAATGGCCTGATTATGAAGAGATTTTTCAAACCTCTATAAAGAGTGTGCAAAGTTTTAAAATAATCGTTTCATAAATGAGTAACCTATACAAAATCAAACGTTTAAACCTCTTCGTGGGACACCTGGTATTTATGCATTTTGCCAATTCCGACCAATCAACTATACTTTTTAATAATAAGGTTTAAATAAATACTTAACAATTATAAAAAGAAAAACAAAATGTGTATGTAATTGTGATTTTGGCAAAAAAAAAAAAAAAAATACTTAGACAATAGCTTTATAAGCTAATTTTATTGGCCTTAATTTTATCTTAAATAATTGTTTATGTTTATTTAGTAGTTTTTAATTTTTTTTTATCAATATGGCAAATGTCTGCAGTCCTCCAAATCGCTGGCACTAAAAATCTACAAAAAGTTGATAATTAATTTTAACTGCATATTCATTTTATAACTTAACATTGTATTTTTCAAAAGGCGTTAAGTTCCTTTGAGTTTCCCTCACATACACTTATATAAATATCGAGAAATAATACTGGTTAAATTACCTTTTTTCCTGTCAACAGTTCTTCAAACATAATCTGCTATGTACATTTCGAAGCATAGATCTTCATCATCAGGCTTTCCAAAAACGTCACTATTTACATTACACTAAAAACATTTAAAATATTTAAACATTTAAAATAGCACATTTGCCGGCCGGCGATAGACACCAACTGATGTCCAATGAGCAGGTAACGAACTCAAACATGTTAACTTACTCCCTCAAACATGTTAACATGTTTGAGTTCGTTACCTGCTCATTGGACATCAGTTGGTGTCTATCGCCGGCCGGCAAATGTGCTATTTTAAATGTTTAAATATTTTAAATGTTTTTAGTGTAATGTAAATAGTGACGTTTTTGGAAAGCCTGATGATGAAGCTCTATGCTTCGAAATGTACATAGCAGATTATGTTTGAAGAACTGTTGACAGGAAAAAAGGTAATTTAACCAGTATTATTTCTATAATATAACAGTTCTGGAGGCTAATAAAACAAAATGAATAAATAAATATCGATGTGAACTTTAATCTTGCTTTTTAAACATTAGACCAGATTTTAAAATTCTAGACAAGGATTTGATTTAATATGAGAGAAAAATGTGTTTTTCTGTTGTGTTGATTTATTTTCCCTAATAAGTTTACTGATTTTCTAACTTATCCCTTTTGTTTTCTAGTATAACTCTTGATTATATACACCTAGCCTAGATATTCCATCTGATAGGAATATTTGTGCCTGTAATTTTGTTAGTTAGTGAGGCCCGCAACCACAACTGGTTTAAACTACATAACATTTACATGGAACTACACTAGCCCTCCAAATGGACCACAAAAACAGCTGATATGAAACTCAAAATTTAACATTGAATGGGAAATCTATTTGTGAATAAAATTAATGGTATAACTTATGAATAACATAACAAACAACTATTAAGTTGATTTAAAAAGTTAATTTGAATTAATTGAATATTTTTCAGGGTTAAAATGATAACATTAACGCGAAAGCTGAAAAAAGATCCCGGAGAAAATAAACCAGCAACTAGTAATAATTCATCCAAGAGAGTATCTGTAAGAGATAAATTACTGGTCAAGGAGGTAAGGTTTTATATTAAATATAAGTTAGCTAGAGTATGCTATAGAATCTACAGTAAATAATTGACAAAAGAAGATGTCTTCACTTTTGTGACACATTTTATCCCATTCCTCCCCTGTTTTAATAAACAAGCTATTCAGCTCAGCAAATAGCCAACAATAATCAGGTTTGATTACATTCTGCAATAATTGGGCTTTATCTATATTATGCATATAGTAACAGAGTTGATTGGGGTAATTAAAATAAACACAGTATTACATTTACAAAATACCTGCCTGGCCAGGGATCGTGACATTTGTACAGATAGGAGAACGGTTGGTGACTCAAACTGACTCGCAGGTCAGACAGGTGGTGTAATGCTTGGGGTAGGTCGGAGTAGGGATGTGGTATGTTTCAGCCAATCAGAACGGTTTATTGACACCATCTGATTATCATATGATAATACAAACGGTAGCGTGATATTTATCAAAACAGAATTACAATTTACTCAATATGTTACATTCCTCCCCCTTTAAGTTTGAAAGTCTATTGATGATTTTGAGGATTAATTTATAGTCTTTAAAATAATGGCAATTTTAAATTTTTACAATTAAAATAATAAAATTGAATATAAATAAAATAAAATATAACATAATGATTAGGAATATTTATAATAATTGAAGATAAACATAATTGTTGATACAAAATGCCCACAGTGTAATTCTTTTAACAAAGGTTTTCTTGTTAAAAGACTGTGGCACAACTATGTGATAACCCTACAAAATTATACTCTGCTCAATGGTTAGCTCACTTTGTCTTTGAATATAAGCAGTTAATTGTTAATCTACTTCTATAGGCCAACCATACAATATATATCCGAAAGCCTTTTTTAAAACTGGGTCTTCTTATGTTTTAGCCATAACAAAATTGAAATCAATTGGAACGTCATTCTCGAATACATTTCAAATATGTACATAATTATCATTAATAAATTCTACTGGTAATAGTAATCTGGAGAGACCATCTGCGTTACCATGGCAATTTGATTTAACATAACAAATGTTATACTCATACCCTGATAGAAATTATGCATAGCATTCTAATCTACGTGCTGCAAAGGTCGGCAGACCCGCCAATAATGGTTTATGGTCAGTACAAAGTATGAATGGTCTACCATATAAGTATTGGTTCAATCGTTTTACACTAAAGACCTTAGTGCTTCTTTGTCGATTTTTGAATAAGCTTTTTCTGCTGAGTTTAAGACTCTACTATCAAAACTAATAACTAATAAGCTTTTTACTACCGTCTGTTTGAACTTGACCTTTGCAGTACCTCTGCAGATACAAGCTTGCTTTTAGTTCTTTGAAAGGCTATCATACAATTTTTATCCAACTTAAATAGATCTTTCTTTGATAAACTGTGAAGTTAAGATAGTAGCCACAGATGGTACAAACTTGCTACAGTAATTTACAAGGTCCAAGAACCCCTTCAACTGAGTAATATCTCTGGGTATGGGTGCATCAACAATTGCTTTAATTTTATCTGGAGACACGCTTAACCTCTCCTTAGTGATAACAAAACCTAAGTACTCTAGTTTGTTTTTAAAAATTTTACATTTATTTGTACAACAGTTTGACCCTAATCACGTAACCTCTGTCAAACCTGACGTATTCTAGACATATGTTTGTAGTATCACTACCAGTTATACTAATATCATCAAGAAATAAAGCCACTCTTATATCCCTTGTAAAGTCTTCTCGATAGTTATCTGAAATATTCCGGCATGGACATGATGCTATAGCATAACCGGTTACACTCAAACAAACCCTTGTATGTACTTAACCAACTGTAAGTGTTAAGAAATTAATATTTTAAGCCAGTCACAAAAAAATTAAATTATTATGATAAACAATAATGTTTATTTTCGTCTGCTAGCATCAGCTGTTGATATTCCTGTGACAGATCATCAATTTTAGAAAACTTTTCTCCATTTTGTAAAATTTTGAACAATTCTTCGATCCTCGGGATAGAATGTCTATCTACTTCAAGATGTGGATTTAAGGTATGATTACTGGACATATCTGTGTATTCTGGTTACTGGTTGAGATTGATTTATCCTCAGGAAGAGTAATTTATTAAAAGCCTTGTAGCCAGGGCACTTGAGTACCTACATACAGCTTTCATAGAATCTGTAAAATGTAGTATTAGTCTGATTTTCGACTACTGACAAATCTGTTTCTTGGTTCTCTGATCTATACAATATCCGAATCTGGGCATACTAACACAGGCATGAGATATTTCTCCAGCACTGTACACTGTTGGTGATGTGTTGTTATTAAGAAATCAGAACATATCACTTAAAATCTCCATAACTCCTTGTATGCCAAGTTGCTGGGTTAGAACAATATGCCACTAGTGCCGGCATAGTGATTCCAGGATTATGGTTGAAAATGTAAAAGTAGGCAGTGTAAAAGCTTGTAAAACACCATCAAGAAGTCATGAAGATTATTATTGACTGCAGCAAACACTATGAAAATTGTTGACTGCTAGATGTAGGATCAAACTGTCAACCAAAATTAATTAGAATTAAGAACAAAGTAGGACCTTCTAATTCAATGTATGGTCTGACTGTTTATAGTTTTAGAATACGGTACTTCTTTTGATGCTTATTATATGCCTTTGTTTTTTGGTTGATTAGAAATTTTAATTTTGTTTACGTTTTTGTTTTGATAAGCCTTTTATTTCTGTTTCCACAATGCTAGCAAAGTGAGCCCTGAAACCTATTGCAACTATAGTGTTTTATATAATTTGTTATTGATAAAAAGTTTGATCAAGGGACTGAAGATTATTTTGTAAGTGCATATTCTAACGATTATCCAACACAACGACAGATTCCAGTCATTAATGGAAAGGATGAATAAGATAATAAACTTAAAATGTAGTAAAATAATTGTTTTTATTTATATTTATGATTGTTATTTTAGGTACAGGAAATGGAGCAGATGTTACCAATTACTTGTAGAGTTAAGTTTGATGATCCACACAGTCTACATGAGTTCAGTTTATACGTTACCCCAGATGAAGGTTTTTGGATCGGAGGAAGATTTTGTTTCCATGTTTACATCACCGAGGAATACAATATGGCTGTAAGTGTTAAGTAATTAATATTTTAAGTCAGTCGCAACAAAAATATTAAAATAGTATGGTGAACAGTCAATAGGGTAATTAAAAAGGTAAAAATGAGCTGAAATTCTTGTACAAGTACAGAATTTTTCAATACTCTTGTGTTTTACTTGTAAAGATAACACATTAGATTTATTTTATCTTTGAGTGAAGAATTCGGTTTTTTATAAAAAGATACAGTTATTTTCAGACCTAAAATTATTTCAGAATGGTTTTAACCCTTTGCATGTGGCAAACGAATAAATACCCAGCTTCTACTTTGCCTCAAACACGGTTAACGAAAATATCCGAAATGAAATATTTCTATCGATAATGTAAATGATAGTTCCTAAAACTTCTGCTAGAGTGCAGCATGAACTTAGACATGTCTTTGGCCAACTCCCTCAGCCTATCAAAAACGTAAATCGTCTGTGAATGAAAAGGGGTGGGGCAGCTAATCAGAGTGTGTATGGGCGCGGCTCCATCTCCTGCCTTTGCACACATGTAAAACGAAAATATCCTCGGTCTGTTGCTCAACCCAAGCACATTGTTTTCAATACTTATTATTCTTTTTCTCTGTTTTCTAGTTTTCAATTATTTTGCTGTAGGTATTATTATCATAAATGAAAGATACTGTTAAAAGATTCAACTAAAATATTAACTTTCATTAAAATTATTTTTGTTGTATAAAATTATGTCTTACTTTAAAATAGGGTTTAAACTTGAGACATGTCATTTTTTCTTCATTGATTTGACATTGTTTCTCATTATTTTGATTTTATAGAGGTAAGTTAGGAGCGCTAAAAACGTTAATAATTTTTATGTTTTTTTTAATATTTGATTTATAGTGGCTCATTTACATATCGCAGTATAGAGATTAATCTTGATGGTTAGTACCCCGATCGTAAATATAGATTTCTGTTTCTGTATTTATTTCTTATTTCATTAAAGAAATTGAGAAGATACCTTGGAACTGGAATGATTGTTATATTTCTTTTATCAGTTTATCACAACAGTATAGTATAGAAAGAACAAGTTGGGTAGGTTGAAATCTAATTGGAATATTCAAAGCATTTCAGTCATACGGATTCATGATCAGCCATGGGGCTGGTCTATGCATTTGACATGAAGCATGTCAATTAATAAATTTTAATCAAGCTTCGTTTTTAAACACTAACGTTATCGTCAGACTTTTGTAAAATAATATATTTTTACTAAACACAGTACAATTTCTATAACATGTTCGTTACCAAGTGACACATATATGTGTTACTCTAGTCATATCTCCAAACCGAGAAATTAATTACATCAATACATTTACACCTTTAGTAATGGAAGAAGCATTACTCACAGACCAGAAGTATAATTTTTTTTAAAGAGGTCAATATACTTCAGCATAGCCTAAAATGCATTTTCAAACTAATTAATTTTTTGTAACTATTTTGAGCATTTACAATTACACAATTATGTGTTGCCCAGTCTTTTGTATGAAAAGTACCGTACAATTGTTTCATCTATTAAATAGACAAAGTGATGCACATATGCCTATTAGTGAATTTGCACTTTCATGATAGTTTTTGTCTCATATGTAAGAATGTAAGAATAAAGTAAAAGAAAAATATATTTATTTGAAATATTTTACTGGACGTTGTTTTTAACATAAGTTTACACATTTATATTCTTAAATGGAAAACCGCTTAATTAAGATGTTTATATTCAAAATCAATAGTTATAGAGAACAGAGTCATAAACATTTTTTTAAATATTCTGTAAAAGCAAACCAATAAACACATAGTCTGGTGGCATCGGTACAGTTCAGGCCAAATAACAAGAGTTTTGCCAAATGATGTGTGACTCCACCATACATAAAGACCAAGATATGTGTGTATGCAACAGATATCCCTATAAACAGATATCAAGTGATTAAGGCTTTAGAATCGACTGTTATTAAGAAATAAGATATCAAACAAAAATATAACACTGACGCAAATGTGCAGCGTCAGTTTATGATTAGGACCAGCCAACGCAAATATGCATCATCAGTCTAATGGAAGAAACCACTCGACCCACACATGTGATGCTTATATATGAATAAAATATTGCATATAAATGTAGTAGCAAACAAGTAAATATGCTTCTTAAGACATGAAATGAATCTTTTCTCTTTTATTTCTAGTTAAGTATAAATAGTCGCCACTGGTTCCCCTGATATTAAGATCATGTACAAAAACTGTAAAAAAAACTTAGTAGGTTAGTGATTGATGTAAGGAGAACAATTAATGACAATTTAATTAGTAATGCTACTAATAAGTCAAAGGCAATGTGGGACATTGTGAAAAAGGTTGGGAGCAATAAAGACAGGTTAGGTTGTTGTGAGCCATCTCAATCATCCTCAGGCTTCAACAATTTTTTCATTAATAAGGTTGAAGAGATTTTGAAAATAGTTACATCTTGTCCTAGTCAGTTTACTTCTTTATACTCTGTTAATAAGCTATCTAAACCTAGTTGTAGGTTCAAATTTAATTTAGTTGAAATATAATATGTTGAGAAGGTCATTTGTAATATGAAAAATAGCAGATGTGAAAATATCTATGGTCTAAGCCCTGTGATGTTAAAATATGGTTCTTGTTATATTTCTGCAGCTTTCACACATATTACTTCTTTTAATAATTGTATCTTACACTCTGTTTTCCCAGCTGAATTTAAGTATGCGAAGGTAATACCTGTGTAAAAAGGCAAACCGTTCAAGTTTTGAAAGTTATAGGCCTATATCTATAGTACCTGCAATTTCGAAGGTTGCACAATTTGAACTGCTCACAGTTTGGCTATAAATCAGGATTAGGTACTGTTAAGGCTGCCATTTCCTTTATTAATAATTATCTGGAAAAACTGGAAAATAAAGTCTTCCTTAATGTTAAGCTACATGATTTGTCTAAAGCTTTTGATACGGTTTCACACACGTTACTCATAGGAAAGCTTAAATTTTATGGTTTCGATAATGAAGCTATACTTCTTATTCTTTCTTATCTTAATTGTAGATTTCAAAAAGTTTGTCATGGCCACATTGATTCAAGTGTTCTGCAGGTAAAGCATGGAGTTCCACAAGGCTCAATCCTAGGCCCTATTCTCTTCATCATTTACATCAACGATCTTCCATTTAACATCTGCAGTCCCTATATTGAGTGCTACCTTTTTGATGATGACCTTAACATTTGTTATAACGCTAAATCTCAACTAGACTTAAACTTTATGAGCAGAAATATTGAAAATATTGTAAAGGACTAGTGTTCTGCTAATTTGCTTTGTTTAAATATCAACAAAACTCAAGAGTTGAATCTGTCTTATTTCAATGATATGTTGTCGAGTAAAGAGGATTGTGTAAATTTTTTAGGGTTTACTATTGACTCTAGACTAACTTGGGATAATCACATGAAAAATATTGGTTCCAAAATTAGCAAAGGGATTTACCTAATTAGAAGGTTAAGATCTTGTTTGAGCTTAAATGTCCTTAGAGTGCTCAAATTCACAGTCTTTTATCTTATGGTACCTTATTGTGGGGTCATCAGTCATCTGCAGATAAGCTGTTTAAATTACAAAAGAGAGCTATTAGATTAATTTGTAACCTTTCTTTCCGCAGTAGTTGTAAGTCTAGTTTTATTGAATTGTGTATAATGAGTCTTCCCTCCTTATTTGTATATCAATGTCTAATGTACGCCAAAGAAATAGAATAGAATAGAATAGAATATTTTTATTCAAGAAATATTACATGCAGTGGCCCTGCTAAGTGAGAACTCACTTATCAGCAGGATCCAGAAATTACACATTTTATACATTACATTTAGAAATAAAAAAAAAAAAAACAGTATAATATTAAAGAATATACAGTAATGAAAACAATACATATCAGTGTGTATAGTAGTGGCAGATGGTGGGTATTAAAACTTAACTAGTTAACAATAGAAGTGGCATTAATAAATCTTAAGAACTATTGTACATTTGGATGTGTAAAGAGTATCAAATCTTACTCTATGGCAACGACAGCTGATGCCCCCCCTCCGCAGCGACCACAGCTGTTAAGCAAGCCTGTCACCACGGGAGCGGGAGCAGCCAGCAGCAGCGTCACGTTGTTTACTACATAACCAATAACAGACTCAAAGATTAAAAATCAAGAATCCTAAAAAGAAATCACAAGAGATATTATTTGTTTGCATTATTTTCAATTGCCTTTGCCCATTTGTGTTATATGTGTTCAGTGTTTGTGTGTTAACCAGTGTCAAATTAACGAATGTGATGTGATGGGTTGGTGTTAATAATGGTTCATCCTTGGTGGGCTTTCATGGCTTGTGTTACTAACTTATATCTTAACACCATTAACCAGATAACTACTTTTTAATCAACCTCAGTGCAGTTTTACATGTCATAAAAAACGCTAACATATTTTAGTCATTGCCTTCTAACAGATATTTATCACTAGGGGAGATCTACTCTAGCATGGATATTCAAGGTAAGCATGGGACACCAGCTAACTTTAGCTTCAAGAAAACATATTCCAACGAGATCTTTCATAAGGTTTGTAGGCTACACATAAAAGATTTATTAAAAATATGGTGTAGACTAAGTAGGTAACAACTGTAAAGCCTTAGAAAGTACAGGATGTCATCATATTTAAAGCATAATAGGCCTACTGTGAAGGGCCATTTATGCAACTACAGAGGCAATAACAATAAAACTATAAGTTAAAAACAAAAATCAACAGTGTTTATACAATGTAAATGCACAAAGATATATTGGGTCTTAGTACAGACCTGGAAAGTGGCTGTGAGTGGGCATAAACAAGCTAATAACAAGATAACAATAAATATTACAATTGGAAATAGACTATAAACTTAAGAGATTAAAATAAAATTACTAATTTTAGATTATGAAAAGGGGAAGAAATTAAAATAATAAACTTACTAACACTTACAACGCATTCCCCATTCAACAGTAGACTATAGGGCCTATTCCTTTTTTTTTTTTTTTTTTTTTTGAGTAGGCCTTAAATATTTAATAAATAGGCCTATGCCTTAACAAAATAAACAGGCTTTAGTAGGCCTACACTATAAATAAATATCAACAATATACAAAGAGGTTAACAAGGTAGGCCCACATAGAACACACCAATCATTAAAAGCTTAGCTTTATGTGCCATTTTGAAGCCACATATATACTCTCTTCCTAAATTTATTGAAGTTATTTTCAGAGTAAATATCGTTTGGAAGCTTATTGAATAATGTTGGAACTATATATCCTGGTAATCTTTCCCCAAATACAGATCTAATGGTTTGGACCTTTAATCTCTTGGTGTTTCTTAAGTTAATTGAAGTAGATTTGGAATTTAGAATTTTATGCTTGTTATTAGAAAAATTACCAATTATAATGGTGTACTGATAAAACCCCTTTGGCGACAGGGTATTTGCTCTTGTATATACGCTTTCCCAGCCATTTTCTCCATCGTTAAACATCATATCTAAACATTTCTTTTGGAGTTTTTTAATTTTATTTAAGTGACAATCTGCGGCTGTTCCATGTAGTATTACACCGTATCGTATAATGGATTCAACAAGTGCCTTATATATCGATATCTTTCCTTCATCTCTTAAAACATTTCTAAGCCTATAAAAAGTTGCAGTACAAGCATACAGCTTTCTTTGGATTTTCTCAATATGTTCATTCCAAATCAGTCCATTGTCAATAGTTATTCCTAAATAATCACATTTATTTACAATATCTACTTCAGTGCAGCTACAAACTGTATTATCCTGTGATTCATTAGGCCCACCTTGATTACCAGTATATCTTAGGCAAGAGCAACTATGGTATTTAATTACTGGTTAAAAGTGAAATTTTTGTTTCTAAGATAAATAGGCATTAGTACAGTTTTCTGAGGGTTAATTATTAATTCCATGTCATGCATCCATTTGTTCACTCTGTTAAAATTATCCTGCATAGTGTGTCTGGCTACTTCCAAGTTCACATGAGATGCTATTATCAAAAGGTCATCTGCGTATCCCCAGAGTTTGACATTTCTTACTCTACTAAATATATTATTTAGGTATATATTAAATAATACAGGCCCAAGGTTACTTCCTTGAGGTACTCCAAGATTACACAGACTTCTTTTACTATATGTTTGTCCTACTTTTACTGTAAACTGTCTATTTCTCAGGTAAGATTCAAACCATTTTAACTGATTGCCAGTAATTCCAATATCCTCCAGTGTCCTTATCAAATTTTTATGATTTATTGTATCAAAAGCTTTTGACAAATCAATAAAAAGGGCCAGAACATAGCATCCTTTATCTATTTGTATGTTAATGTACTCACTGACCTCCTTTAGTAGATCCTCTGTACCTTTTCCCTTTTGGAAGGCAAACTGGTTTTTGCTAATTATAGAGTTTTCCATGAGGTATTTGTTTAAATAATGGCACACATATTTCTCAAATATTTTTTCGATGCTGGAGAGGAGGGCAATAGGCCTATAGTTCTCGTACTTACTCTTCAAACCTTTCTTGAATATTGGTCTAACTATTGAGGTCTTTAAACAGTCTGGGAATACTCCTGATTTCAATGATAAATTTATTGCTTTTGATAATGCAGGTGATATTTTACTTGATACTAACTTTAGATCTTTGGTTCTTACAGAATCTATTCCACTAGCCTTTTTCACGTTTGATTTTTCTATTAATTCTTTTATTTTATTCTCAGTTGACATATAGGTACATAAAAGCTCTGTGATATGTTTGATCTTATCAAATTATTCTCATTTGTAAATTGGATGCCGCAATGATGCCTAATACTATTTATTCCATTTATAAATTCATCTGAAAATCTGTCAGCAATCTGCTCAGGTAAGCCTTCCATTGAACTAACTATTTGTTTGTCGAGATTTTTGTTTTTGCATCTACCTAATAATCGGTTTACACCATTCCACATTTTTCTCACATCATTACCTGCAGTATCAAATAAGGTTTTATAATATTCGTTTTTCCTTTTCCTAATTTCTGAATTCACTCTATTTCTAAAACTCGTGTAACGGTATCTATGTCTGGCATTTTGTGGGTCAGCTTTCCACACTCTAAATAATCTATCTCTTTCTTTTGTCAGTTCTCTCAAATGTTCATACATCCATTCCTTCTCTGCTCTTCTTTTTTTCTTGTATGTGTGCTGTATGGTAATTTTAGATTTGTCGTAGGCCTTGTTAAATTGATTTATCAAATATTCGAAAGCACAGTCTGTGTTTGATAAGGGCATTTCTGACCAATCTATCCTCTCCAGCTCATTTTTTACTTTATTCTCAACAAGTAGTGCAGAAGTGGCTGGGTGTTCTCTATACTTTGAATCAGGTTGCAAATCAAACCCTGCGCATACCGTAATTGAATAATGATCTGATATTTTTACTTTAACTACACCCCCCTCTATCTCATCAAAAGCAGAAGTACTTCTGATGTAGATATGGTCTATGCAGGTCTGAGATAGCTTTCCATCTCTTATCTCTTCCCTGGTATAGTCCAAGATTATTCTATTTAAGCCTTTGGAGGCTAAAACAGTTTCATACTCCTGTACGATCCTCTCAGAAGGGTTTTTTACATCAATGTTGGAATCGCCAACGACAATTAAATTACCATTAGGAAATTGACTATCTAACAAGTAACACAATTCGTCTATAAAAAATTGTGAGGTAAGTCCTGTACTGTGAGGTGGTGGCCGATAGAAAGCTAAGAGATTTATTGTAGGGCCTAAGGGTTTTCTGGAGCTTATAGGTTCCAGTATGCCTCCAATGCATTCAAATGAATTAGATTTTAATTTTATTTCTTGATATTTAATAGTATTATTATTACAAAAAACTGCAATCCCTCCACCTGATTTCTCTAGCCTACACTTACTCACTGTTGAAAAACCATTTACACAGTAGGCTTTTATTGTTTCTTCAGAGCAGTTTAATTCGGATAATATTAAAATATCTATATTATTGATGTAAGATAGCAGTTGCAACATTAAAGAATCCCAGTTTTTCCGTAGTGATCTAATATTAAGGTGAACTAAATTAAACCCTAATCGATTTTGTGGGAAACTACTTTGATTAAACCAAGAATCAAAATTTAAATAATTATCAAAATGGAAGTTTCTATATAGGTCTTCTAAATCGGTAAACATATTTGTTTATGAAGCAAACCAATAAATAAATAAATAAGTAGTTAATATACTATAGGACAAACAGTAACAATAAGATAGAATTTTAACAACATATAACATAAAAAATAAACTATTACAAAGTATAACAAGAAATAGACTATAAAATGATAACAACAAAATAAATCATAAACTAAACTATGAAATAGGGTAACAGTAATAAATAAAAATTTTTTTTTTTTTTACGCATTATAGGTTTGGATGTTGACTATATACAAAAGACTACATACCATGTCCAGTTAACTTCCAATTTTGTTCACATCTTCCAAGCTTTTTATAACAATTACATTCTTGGTGTCTGGGTCCTTTTTTGCCAAGACTTTCCCATTTTGGAACCAGACAAACTGGTAATTGTAGATCCTGGCTCTAACTTTTGCTTCCCTAAGTAGTCCTTTGTTGAAGGCAGTGAGGTTTTCATTGAAGAAGATCTTGTTGTTAGAGTTTTGCTCCGATAGTTTGGCCTTCTTTCCTGCTTTTAGCCATTCATCTCGGGTTGTCACCGAGAAGAATTGAACTAGGATGGCTGGGGGTCTCTCATCATTTCTCTTTTTCTAAAATTATGTAATTATGTAAAAGTTTTTCTAAAATTATGTAATCTTAGAAAAACTTGGTGATACCTATGACTATTGTACTAGATTTAAGAATAACTTAAGTATTTTTAGATGTAATTATACCAAAACACAAAAAACATTTATGTATGTATCATTTAAATTATTTAATTTTCTTCCTATTGATTATAAAATGCTGCCCATTGATAAGTTTAAGTATAAAATTAAGAATTTACTTACTAAAAATTTTCTGTATAATACAGAAGAGTTTTTTTGAATTGGTTTTTGAGTAGATAATTCCTTATTTTTAATTAGTTATAATTGTATTGACGCTTGTAATAGATTTTGTGAAATGGTTCTACAATAAAATATTTATTTATTTATTAGTCAAGCTCTCAAGTCGGTCTTACTCCAGTTGACTTGAAACAAAGAGTAATCAAACCAAGTTTACTTTATGCTCAAGTCGACTTAAGTCTATTTCAAAATCGACTCATCACATCACTATGAGAGGAGACTTCAGAAAAAAGCACATTTATTATCATACATGGTCAGATAAGTGCATGATGAAGACAAAGTGGCAACCTTTAGTATTACGAGGTATACAAGTACAGAATACATTTAATGAAGAAACTTTCAGAGTATAAAAGGTCAAGTAATTATTTCTCTATAATTAAAAAATAATGGACAGTAAGATGTAATTGTGATGTGTATTACAGCCACCAAGTGTGAAATGTCTGACCAAACTGTGGCATCCAAATATCAGTGAAGATGGAGACATTTGCCTTAGCTTGTTGAGACAGAACTCAATTGATGGGCTTGGTTGGGCACCTACCCGCAGACTCAAGGATGTCATTTGGGGCCTCAATTCACTGTTTACTGTAAGTCTAAAGTTCTTTTTATTGTTGGTGTAAATATGGTAATGCCATATTTTATACATACAGTATACAAGTATACTGTACATATATACAGTACAACCTCTTTAAGTTGGACCAGTCGGTACCGCAGCCAATCCAACATAATAAAACAGAAAAACCAAATATTGAAAATATTGTTACAATTAACCTGGCATTACAATAACTTAGTAAAACAATAAAGCTCTTTTATTTAATTGTATAGTAATGTCTACTTTATGGAAAGCTAGTCAATTTTAGCTACGTCAGCTTCGAGTATTGTTTACATGTGACCAGTTACTAAATGTTGTGTGGGTCATTTAATCGGGATCATGCAACTACAGTACAGAAACTACGAAAGAAGAAAGGCAACAAGTGTGACTTAGCCACTAGAGATATGTAGACGAGAGTAGTGCAGTATTGTTGGTGATCCCTTTGCGAAGCGTTATGTGAACTTTGTTTTCGTTTATCAGGTTTTTGTCAACATTGGCAGTGTTTATTGTTTGATAGTGTTACATCATATTATATTCTGACAGTATACAGTTAGTGTTAAGTGTATAATTTTTACTTCTTTTCCAATATGAATATGACAGTCCTGCAGTTCCTGAGACATCTACAGGTCGTGTTAACTCAATTATGACAGTCCTGCAGTTCCTGAGACATCTACAGGTCGTGTTAACTCAAATCCAGTTCAACATTTTCCCAATTTTGAAATGACAGTCCAAATGTTGAAAACATTACGGGGGATTAGTGGCCATGGTGCAGAACCTGACAAGGCAGATTAGCACCCTGAGCTATGCGACTCCATGCGCCACCGCAGAGGATGTATTAGTATTTATAAATTTATATTCAGTTTGATGAATCTCATGGCAAAAATTGCCTTGTAAATGTTGTTAACAGTTCTTTGGTTTACAAAAACGATTCATGCAATGGAACAATATTTTTCAATAAACATTTTGTCGAGCAATGTACTAATAATTAAATTCTCAATCAAATTACTGTCAGCCAGTTCAGTATTTGTTATTAAAATGACGTAGTTTTTTGTATATTTTTAGCATTAATTTTGCTATGCAATTTTGTTTGCAGGATTTGCTCAATTTTGATGATCCACTAAATATAGAGGCTGCAGAACTTTACCTGAAAGACAAAGAAGCGTTTCGAAACAAAGTAAGAGACTATGTAAACCAGTTTGCGAAAAGATGATAGTAGTGGGATCTAGTTATTTTAATCAATACTGCTGTACATATTGTGATATACTTTCCACATTAGTGTGCAATCAGGTTTTGTTTACTTATGCTCTGTGTACTTTAATCTCTGTCATTAAAATGTACCTTTTGTTATTTTTTAATTAAGTTGTATATATATTCTAAGAATAAAAGACTGTTAAAAAATTTGTAGTTGCTATCATTCATTTAATGACACTTATATTAGTCCTCTTATGGCTGAGACTGCAATTTGTATCCTTCGTGTATTTTGTGAACAAGACAGAGAGGGCTGATTATTGAAAATTGATAGAGCAGGCAATCAGTAGACTCTAGTATTTGATCAAATACTAATGATATAACAAACCATTGGTGGCTGAGCGGTTTAATGTGTCACGATTTTGAGCTTTGGTTAAAGATAGTGCTGGTTCAAATCCATCCTGGACTGGAAGTATTTGACAGTAATGTTCACCTTGCACTGTACAGCTTTTGGATTTTTAGCCTATGGTGACATAATGATTGGTGAAAGTTAAACTGTCATACTAAAAAAAATTGAGGAATGCAAAAACAGTTTATTTGTATTACTATAATTTTTAATAACACATATCCTAAAATTGTTCTCTTATTACTAAAAGATATTTGAAAAAGATACTATGGAATTGGAATATTGGGAAGGAGGCAAAATTGTTAATGTATAAAATGTATTACCAGCCAATCTTATTATATGGAGCGGAGACATGGACATGGAATAAAAGTGACATCAGCAGATTACAAGCAGCGGAGATGAGATTCCTGAGGGGAATAGAGAAGGTTAGTAGAAGAGACAGAATAAGAAATGAAGTAATCAGAGAGAGGCTGGGAGTAATAACATTACAGGAAACGATGGAAAGAAGGAGGATACAGTGGATGGGTCATGTGAAGAGGATGGAAGATAACAGAATGCCAAAGATAGCCTTGGAGAAACAAGAGGGAGGAAGGAGACCGAGGGGAAGGCCGAGAGGAAGATGGATAGACCAGGTGTGGAGGGATGTGGAGAGAAGGGGACTTCGGAGGGTACAGGTGGAGGAAGAGAAGACGTGGAGAGACAGACGGAAGTGGAAAAGGCTGTGTCAGACGACCTGCGAAAGCGGAAACGTTGACTGATGATGATGATGATGATTTACAAAATTAATTTGGCAAATATACAGTGAATAAATAACCTCAAAAAATAAAGACTAGAGTTAACAAAAAAATTACAATAACAATTTTAGGATGTTTAAATTGAATAGTAAATGTTGCCAAAAAAATAAAACTGTGTAAACAAATAAATGTATATCAAGTGTTAAAAAAAGTGCTGCATAGGTATAAAATAATAATATTATAGGTTACTCTTCCAAAATGTAAATGTGAATTAGGTCTGAAAATCTGTCAAACACAATAATTGTTTGAGTTTAGAGTGTACTTTTTGTAGTGTTGTATTTTTCTTGGTACCATTACCAGCCTTATATCTAGAAAACAAAGTATTAAAATGTCAATAAAGTTCTGTTTAGATTTCAGATCTAGAAGCATAAATGAATTTAAAACAACGTTAAATAATAAACAGCTGAAGAAATAGTGAAACTAATGTTTCACTCAAATAGTGAAACTAATGTTTCACTCAAATAGTGAAACTAATGTTTCACTCAAATAGTGAAACTAATGTTTTACTCAAATAGTGAAACTAATGTTTCACTCAAATAGTGAAACTAATGTTTCACTCAAATAGTGAAACTAATGTTTCACTCAAATAGTGAAACTAATGTTTCACTCAAATAGTGAAACTAATGTTTCACTCAAATAGTGAAACTAATGTTTCACTCAAATAGTGAAACTAATGTTTCACTCAAATAGTGAAACTAATGTTTCACTCAAATACTGGTTAGCAATTTTGAAATACTCTCATGGTTTTTATCACGGTATCAAGAATACGCGATAGGGCTCACGAGAAGGCTGCCCAGTAGACATGTGATGTCAATGGTGCAAACAGTCGCCCACCAATGCTACCAAACCACATGCTGCACCATGTGTTTATATTACTATTCTTGTGTTTGTTATTGTTTTTCTCACACAGTCAGGTAATTATTTTTATTTAGTTTTTAATTATTTAATTTTTTATAAATAATTTTAATTATTTATATTCCTTTGTGAACTACTTTATTTATTAAGAATAATACATGAGTGATACCAAGCTAGAATAATAATTTTTATGAATATGAAAATTGTCAAATTGAAATTCTGAGTAAAAGTTGATTTGCATTTAAATGTAGTGCGTGGCGAGACTTGCTCCAGTGATGGAACGCCAACACTGGGGAGTGGTGAGCAGATGTGCGTGAGCCCTACTATGTTATTCTAGTTACTGTGGTTTTTATTACTACAATCTTTGGTTATATTCTTAATTAATAATAGATAACTCATGTAAAAGATATATTTATGCCAGCAGTTTGGTTTAATCTGCATTACTATTACAACTCTACTGATCCACAGTGAACCATATTGGACAATAACGGCTGATAATTTGACACAAAAAATTTAATATTGGATGAGAAATCTATCTATGTGTATAAAATCAAGTCTAAAACTCTGTATGTTGAATTGTAAATTCATTGTGTTTCCTGGCCCCGTGTTGAAGCCAATTTCTTTGCAGTGAAATATATTATAATATGCATGTTAATGGTTGTCAATGTTTTTTTTAAATTTTAATATTTATGCAGAACCCACTAAAACAAAGGCGAGAATGATTTTAGTCAATTTATATAGGCTCTGTCTCAAAAATATATTTATCCTTTAAATTGTTAAAAATTTCATTTTCCATCATACTGACAACTCCGTCAAACCCAATTGCAGTGCTGAGAACAATTACTTTTGGGTCTTGCATCCGCTTGTAGATCTCCAACATCCTGAAACATCAAAAACTTGTTAACTAACTTAACAGTTTTAATAACTAAAAACTGTGCTTTTTTTGAATAATCAACAGTGCTTGACAAATGATTTCAATATTATTTGAAAAAGTCTTCTAACAGCAATTACAGTCAGTGCTCTCTTAAACATGAAAAAATTAACATACAAAGGTAAAAATCATAGTTTTTCCTTGGTTGCATTTCCACTAAATGTATATGTAAGAAATCAGGACGGATGTTTAACATATACTATTCGTGATAAGGCGAATAAAAAATGTATGTGACATGGTGACAGGCTAAAATAGCATATCACGCCCTGTTCGAATCACACTTAAAATACGGGATTGCTGTATGGGGGGGCAATCCCGTATTTTAAGAAAATAAGAAGATAAAAGAATCCTATGTAATTTACAACCCAGAGAATCCTGCAGGGAAGCCTTCCAGGAGCTTAAGATCCTTACAATAATCAACTGGTACATTCTAGAAGCAATAACCCATGTCTACATCAAAATGCCTGAACTAGCAATCAATGGATTGCAAACCCACCATCACTACACCAGGCATGCTAACAACTACTGCCTACCTCAACATAATCTCAGCTCTACAGAGAATAAGACCAGCTACATTGGGGCCAAGATGTGGAATGCTCTGCTGGAAGAAGTAAAGAAAAGTGACAAACAGCTATTTGGACATCGCCTGAAGACCTGGCTACAAGTTCAACCCTTCTACACTCTTAATGGATTTTTTCACTTAACTTGACAATTTGTAATTTAGTTTCTAAAATGCATTTGTGACACTATACTTATCTTGATGATAGTGTAATAAAGATATTTTGACTCTGACAATACTGTATTCAAAATTAAGAATTAATAGAGATGAACTGGTTTTAAAGATTAATAAAAAATAACCATGATATCAATCAATCAGATTAACTAATTAACTCTTCCAATAAAGTTTTCATGACATAAATAAAGTTTTTTTGACTGGCTGATGTTCTGTTTTTCTCATCCACTAGTCAAAAAGAATCTTTATAATTAAACCTTCTTCACCCTATCTTAGTATGGATCCAAACATTGTGAACCCACTAAAAAATAATAAAAATATCCAGTCTATAAGCTAATTGAACTTTTAAGAGGACCCAAATCCTTCACCGTGCCCTGGTACTACACGTACAGTGGTACTGACCCACCCTTACACGTACTGTGCTACTGACCCACTCGCCCGCCCCTATATGTACAATGGTACTTGGTGCGGGTACCATTGTAAACTTCAGTTGTGTTCAAACTGAAAAAATGAAGAACACATTTAACTACTTAGTTTTTATAGCCAACCCAGTACAGGACTGAAACAATAAAAACAAAGTGATTAGTAAGATAATGTGTCTGGGAACAAGGAATTGAGCACAGTTTTAAACAATAAACAAGAACGAATTCGGCTTGGTTGTTTGACCGTAATTTGAGTTGAGTAATACAAATTTTGCAGTCCTATGGTAAATATAGATTATTATATTGTTTTCACTTTACTTCAGTTTCTCTACAACGGATTTATCAAACATTGTTTCTTCACTGCATTTTAAAACGTGACTTTTAGCCTAACTGTGTTTTTTAAGGAAGTAGATAAACAGACATTGCTAACAGCCTACAAGCCATGTACATCTCAAAAACTTGTTAATGATGTTCTTAATATTTTTTTTGGTAGATGTTACAAATTGTAGTGTGAAGTTTTTATGATAATGCAATGGTTTTACTGATTTCTGCATTTTCACACACTTAATTGATAATTTCTTACTGTGGATGTCACAGAACACAAATGTATTACTATATAGTACAAAGAGTTACATATACTGCGGTGATCGATTTCAGTTAACCTTGTTTACGATCCTCAGACCAGAGGTGTTCTTTCCTTTGTGAATTCTTCTGGTCTGAAGATGGTAAGTGTATGTGGTTGTCACTTGAAGTTTGGATAAGGATGTTTTAGCGGGTTCCAAGGCATGAAGTCCCACACTAAATATGCAAACCTCACAAATCAGTAATGGGAGTAGACACAAGGCGATAAGTAACGAAGCAAGCAGAGCAGGGTTAAACGGCCGTAGGTGTATGGAGTTGTAATCCCCAAGTATAAAAATAACATAATTTCCTAAAATATATATTATGTTAGTAGACCAATCAGTCACATCAAACATTAATGAAAAGTCATAGGTTTGATGGATTGGTATACAAACTTCTACATTTTTAAGCACAATTTAAGAAACACATAAAGCAATGATGACACTTATAATTATATACAGTAAACCTTCGATTTCATGGATCCTGATTTAACGGACAGCTCTAAGTTGTCATATGCTGCGCGCTTAAGGAATATTTATTTAAAAAATTATGAAATGTCTAGTTGTTCTGAGGTGACTTCAAGTAATATTCCACAAATAGTTATTATTATTCTTCACTATGTCCTCCATAATCTTTATCCTGATGGGTTAGTGACTTTTAAACAATAAATATTCCTATATCTTACTTTTTAAGAATGAGATTGCACAGTCATAGTTAGTTTTGATCTTATGACAACTTGAAGTGAATTCACATTGATTCAACAGACAATCGGCTTTAACGGACTAGAGCCTGCCCCATATAGTCTGTTAAACCGAGGGTTTACTGTAGTTGTAGTTTTTATAGTAAGTAAATGTTTAGTTGATAGGCTGTGCTGGTTTGCAAGTCTCCTACCTTCACTGAACACCCAACATGTTAAATTGATTGTTCATATATTAATAATCAACATATATACACAAAGAGCATAGAAGACAAAAAAGCAACTTGTATAAACTGACTTAGGTTTCCAGGAGTTAGGCGATCGTGTGGTGGCTTGTTCGTAGTGCAGGTTATCTGGGAAGTACAGATAGAATACAAGATCTGGCTTTAAGAGATCCTTAGGAAATTCGTAAGCATCATCTCCGGCTAAGGGAAGGGAAGCATTGGAGTTAGCTTTAGATATTGCGTAAGCGGCCTGGTCAATCCAATACCTATAACAATAAAGTTAATTAACATGTTTGTCAATAAGATAAATATAATAAGTTAGAACTAAGAAAATGTTATATTGTGCTTGTTTTTAAAAATACGTCACTGTTGCTGGTCATATATACCTATAGGCTAGTTGAATAAACATTTATATTCATTAAGTTCTTTATTTCCTATGAAAATGTAATGTTAGCTTAACTCATACACACACAATTGATGCTTATCTCTTGAAAGTTTAAGGTCTTCTTAAAATTCTTAAAACATCAATAAATTCTGCCGTCATTTAAAAAAAAATGAAAATTACATCATTTATGATGGCTGAGAAACCTAACATTAATGTAATCTTAAACGCATTATCATAATTAAATGGTTTGTTCTGAAAACTATACTGAAAGATATTCAAATATAAGACACCGATACAACTTTAGGCGTATTTCAAGATGAATATGAATGATAAAATAAGTGTAGGAAGAGTGTGGATGACCTGTATAGATTGGTTACTAATTGAGTTTGACTTATGCTGAGGAAAGGTCATTTATTAATAGCCCATTAGCCAGGCAACTAAAGAACCTACAGCTTTACATAGAATCCGAACCACATAAAATGGGTCTGATTTTCAGCTAATTGACAAGCCTGATACTCAGTTTTCTCCCCCACAAAATATCTGTACACTTGACTGCCACCCAACGTGAATACTCCAAACTTCATAGAACATAGAACCTATCACCTACAATCTCCCCCAACACTTTGTTCTCAAGTAGCTGGTTACAGTACTGCGCCAATGATGCCGACATAAGCAAACATAGTAAAACATCGGAAGAGGACATATTGTTTATTATTAAAAATATCAGTAACACCATTTTAGAGTACATTCACATTTGAGAACATATTAATTCTAAAACTGTATCTAGCTGTTATAATATATTTCCTTATAATCTTAGGAAATAGGAATGGCAATTTCCTATGATTCATCCAGCCCAGCTATTAAGGAAACCTTAAAAAAGAACTAAGTATGACCCCAATTATGTTTAAATGATCTTGTAGGTCAATCCTTGCAACAATGTTGGACCAATACCTCTTACTTTACTCCTGTATATGAAAGGAACTGACACTGCCATTGACAGCCCCACCACTAATACAGCTTTATTCGTGTCAGCTAACTGACAAGTATAACACTCAGTCCTCTTCCCTACACATCATCTGAACCTTGACTACCATCCAACATGGACACCCCAGACTTCTCTAGTAGTGTCCAGGTCGACGGCAATGATTGAGTGGACACTGTGTTGGCATTAAGAGGACCCAGCATAGGACCAATCGTCTACAATCTACTCAACCTTTGTTCCCAAGAAGCTGGGCTGCAGCACTGCGTTATCAGTGCCGTCCTTTGTTCCCAAGAAGCTGGGCTGCAGCACTGCGTTATCAGTGCCGTCCTTTCTTCCCAAGAAGCTGGGCTACAGCACTGCGTTATCAGTGCCGTCCTTTGTTCCCAAGAAGCTGGGCTGCAGCACTGCGTTATCAGTGCCGTCCTTTGTTCCCAAGAAGCTGGGCTGCAGCACTGCGTTATCAGTGCCGTCCTTTGTTCCCAAGAAGCTGGGCTACAGCACTGCGTTATCAGTGCCGTCCTTTGTTCCCAAGAAGCTGGGCTGCAGCACTGCGTTATCAGTGCCGTCCTTTGTTCCCAAGAAGTTGGGCTGCAGCAATGCGTTATCAGTGCCGTCCTTTGTTCCCAAGAAGCTGGGCTGCAGCACTGCGTTATCAGTGCCGTCCTTTGTTCCCAAGAAACTGGGCTGCAGCACTGCGTTATCAGTGCCGTCCTTTGTTCCCAAGAAGCTGGGCTGCAGCACTGCGTTATCAGTGCCGTCCTTTGTTCCCAAGAAGCTGGGCTGCAGCACTGCGTTATCAGTGCCGTCCTTTGTTCCCAAGAAGCTGGGCTACAGCACTGCGTTATCAGTGCCGTCCTTTGTTCCCAAGAAGCTGGGCTGCAGCACTGCGTTATCAGTGCCGTCCTTTGTTCCCAAGAAGCTGGGCTGCAGCACTGCGTTATCAGTGCCGTCCTTTGTTCCCAAGAAGCTGGGCTGCAGCACTGCGTTATCAGTGCCGTCCTTTGTTGCCAAGAAGCTGGGCTACAGCACTGCGTTATCAGTGCCGTCCTTTGTTCCCAAGAAGCTGGGCTACAGCACTGCGTTATCAGTGCCGTCCTTTGTTCCCAAGAAGCTGGGCTACAGCACTGCGTTATCAGTGCCGTCCTTTGTTCCCAAGAAGCTGGGCTACAGCACTGCGTTATCAGTGCCGTCCTTTGTTCCCAAGAAGCTGGGCTACAGCACTGCGTTATCAGTGCCGTCCTTTGTTCCCAAGAAGCTGGGCTACAGCACTGCGTTATCAGTGCCGTCCTTTGTTCCCAAGAAGTTGGGCTGCAGCACTGCGTTATCAGTGCCGTCCTTTGTTCCCAAGAAGCTGGGCTGCAGCACTGCGTTATCAGTGCCGTCCTTTGTTCCCAAGAAGCTGGGCTGCAGCACTGCGTTATCAGTGCCGTCCTTTGTTCCCAAGAAGCTGGGCTACAGCACTGCGTTATCAGTACCGTCCTTTGTTCCCAAGAAGCTGGGCTACAGCACTGCGTTATCAGTGCCGTCCTTTGTTCCCAAGAAGTTGGGCTGCAGCAATGCGTTATCAGTGCCGTCCTTTGTTCCCAAGAAGCTGGGCTGCAGCACTGCGTTATCAGTGCCGTCCTTTGTTCCCAAGAAGCTGGGCTGCAGCACTGCGTTATCAGTGCCGTCCTTTGTTCCCAAGAAGCTGGGCTACAGCACTGCGTTATCAGTGCCGTCCTTTGTTCCCAAGAAGCTGGGCTACAGCACTGCGTTATCAGTGCCGTCCTTTGCTTTAGTTAGTGAGGTTTAACTTATCTCCAATTTATTATAAAAGTAGAAAATTATATTGAGTCCTTTCTGTTGCTTTTATCTATTATTGTTGCCATTCATGCTGATTATGAACCTCAATAAATTTAGCTTAAACATTTACTTTAAAAATATATGGATAAGCATGTCCTTAATAAAAATACTTGTTCTAAGCAATGTTAATGAATTTTTTAAAAGTTAGGTATCTGTATGAAAATATATCTCAGACCTTGTTGTTTTCAACCTTTCATGTACATTAGTTTCTAGTGTCTTAACTGCAGTAGCAAACTAGCATTATCCAGGTTAAAAGTAAGTTTAAAGTGGTTGTAATTTGGTACATACCCATTCATGACTACAGGCCATCTATTAAGCAGCCTGTTTGCTGTGTAGGCTGACCCATACATGGACAGGGCAAAGTAAGCCTTCCGCAAGAGGGTCCCGTATTGAAACATGTCTTTCAAGTGGTAAAGGCATTTTGGTGGATTATGGAGGATACTGGCTCCCATTCGTTTAGCTACTTTACGTGCAATTATTTTTCTACCTTTAACAAAATAAAAAGGAATCAACAATACACTACTTGATTTTTTTGCTATTCTGAAAACCAGTTTTGATGTTTGAATATAAAATAATTGGAAATAGATATTATTTAGTAAAATGTTTCTAATTAATAAAACATGTTATTTTTACATAAAAAATAAATGTTTCTTGATACATTATAAATGTTTTGCTAGTGAATATCTATTCAGTGGTTCTGGAGATTACGTGATTAATGAATGAGTGGTATTTCCCTTATATAGATAAAGATTGTAGCTACTCTTTGTAAAGTTTGAATCTCAATCAATTCTGCTGTAATTTTTTAAAATGACATCATTTATGATGGATGAGAAACCTAATGTCGATGTACTCTGAAAAAAAAATGGTTTGTTCTGAAAAATATACCCAAAAAAATTCAAATATAAGATGCCGACACAACTTTACACCTATTTAAAGACAAATATGAATGATAAAATGAGTGTAGGAAGAGTGTGGATGGCCTGAATAGTTCAGTTATTAATTGATTGACTTATGCTGAGAAAGGGTAATTTATTAATAGCCCAATAGCCAGGGCAACTAAAGGACCTACATCTTTACATAGAATCCTATCCATATAGAATGGGTCTGATTTTCAGCTAATTGACAAGCCTATACTCAGTTCTCTCCCCACACAACATCTGGACATTGACTACCATCCAATGTGGACACCCCAAACTTCATGAAGTAGTATCCATGCTGAAAGCAACCAACCTTGTTAGCAAAGATCACTGGATGAGGGAAGTACTCATGTATAGATTGAACAATTAATTAGTGTCAGAATGCAGCTACCTACGTTCCTAATAACTATGCTTAAAACATTGAAAGTAGTGATGACTATCTGCATTGTAGGGAGCCCAATGTTTTAAAGTGATTTGCATTGTAATAATATATGATTGCAAGTCCGGTTTAACTAATAGTAATAAGTAAAAAAAGCATTTGGGTATAAAAACTGCTTGTACCTTTTTGAATTCTTTTTCTGCCGTGTAATACTATGATTATGTGGTTTTGTGAAGTCTATATTTTTTTATTGTTTCTCTTTGGTTAACACAGACAAAAAAAATACTATTGTCTTTATCATTATCAATAGTGTGTCATTGTATACTTATATTTTAGTCTTAAGCATTTTTGACAATTATTCTAGGGGAAATTCTCTATGTGGATGTAAAGTCCTGTACAAAATAAATAAACGCTCTCATATAAATTTGACACAAGCAAACTATTATTAGTTAAACGGCTTATGGTTGGCAAGTGACGGCTAGCCGTCACCTGAACGCGTCTGCAGTAATTATTTTATTACAATGCTTAGCGGTAACATAGCAACGCGATCTCAGTAGCACTGAAAACATAAAATTATAGTCACCAGATATCACCTGTTCTACGTCTTAGCCATTTCGGTATTGGAATGGAGTGATAACAACACATAATTTTCTGTCTTTGCGTGCCATAATTATGTTTGATAGCAAAGAATTGAGCATTTATTTCTGTGAATTATTTATTCATGTATATTATTATACTTGATGAGTTATGATTTTAGAAAGAAATCAATGTTGTTGTTAAGATATTTTTATGTGATTAATTTATTATTATTTCTTTATTGGTTCAAATAAAAAGAGGAATATTTTATTTGTAACTTTTTCATTGTATATAGTTTATTCAATCAATGTAACTCCAATTTAGTATTTAAATTTTTACTAATCATATATGTTGTTATATAATAATTAATAAAACTAATGGGGTAAACCTCAACTACAAATTTTAAATTTCCACTATGGTTTAGCTTTTTTTGTATAAATTCTGTATAGTTTTACATAATGATACATGTAACTTTATATTTTCATATATTTTATATTATTTACAATTTATTGGGTATTTAGAATGTTTGAAGTTTCTACTAAATCTAATAAAACAAAGAAAATTAACACTTTCTTCAGTTGGAGCATTTTATAAACGGTTTACAAAAAAATATATAACTTCTGTCAAAAAATATTATGTTTGGTTTCCAATCAAATATTGTTGTTCTCTATGTTTTGTTGAAGAGAATTATACATAAAAAATATATACATACTGTAACATTTATTTTGCTTTTTATTTATGGTAAAAACTCTTATATAAGACCAAAGCAATAGGGAAAGTACATATGTTTAGTTTTTGTAAGATAAATTCAATTTACTTATAGGTATACCCATAGTGTTGTAAATTTTCAAAAACAAGATAACATTGAAAATCTGTTTGCTATCTCAGATTTTGGAAAAACGTGTCAGAAGTCAATTTTTTAGTTTTGGTCCCTCCACTATTTTAGAAAAAAATTATATTTTTTATATATGAAATTTAAAAACTACATATATACAAAAGAATAGTTAATTTTAAATCAGATATTATTCCCCACTTAATTCTGAAAAGAAATGTGTGTAACAATACACAAATACTGTATTGTTTATATTTTTACTTATTTTTAGTAAAACCTCTTTCGCAACCCCTAAAAACAGCCTGCCACTGAGGGTAAAATGACCTGCCACTATTAGGGTTGAAGTTCATCATTTAAAATACATACTCATACTATATTTTTTTCCCAACATTTTTCATTTAATTTATAACACATTTTGGCTTTATGACACTTATCCAATGAAGAAATGCAGCTATTTTTAAGAGACACTTTTTTAGTACAATACATGAAAGAACAGTGTTTGTACTATTAGTTCTACAATTAAATATTAGTTTATTAATCAGTTATAAAAAAGAATAATATAATTGTGTATTTATGAGTACCTACTGGTTTTGTGGTTCCCTTCTATGGCGATGAACGGATTCTGCCTGATCCTATCCATGGGGATATTGTTTTTGCACCCATATTCAAAAGAGTACATCACTTTCTGGGTAAGAGACGAGTTTGCATGCTGAAACAAATTTATAAAAACAGCTGTTAAATACAATTAAAAATAGGGCCCTAATTTTGGAATGGGGTGAAATAGTGTTAGTAAAATGTCTGGAGACTGTTAAATATTTTTATTGTTATTAGGGCTAGAGGATTAAAACTTTGCAAATTAAATTGGGAACTAAAATACGATTTTTTAACTTTCTTACTGACACTGTGCCTCCGATGGGGGACGGTCCACAAGGAATCAGTAGATAATTTTAAACGTAAGCATAGGTTGATATGCACATAATTTTAAAATGCTGATCAAGTAAAGAAGAATGCAGCAAACTGCACTTCAAAAGGATCATTCATTAAAAAATGATTCTTATGGGGAAGAAGTAACCTCACACCACCTGGACTTTGCTACAGATTTACAAGTCAACAAAGCTCTATGGCTAAAATATCATCTTAAAATACACCTCTAATAATCATTACTGATTATAATCAGTAGCTTTAAAAAAATTCTTAATGTACTAAAATATATACTTAATAAAAACTTACCTCATCTGAAGTAAAACAATCCAATACTTCTTGAAGAGAATAAAAGACAGGAATTTCAATCCCTCTATGCGTTCTGACATTGTGACCTAAAACATAAATACAAGTTGGTCTTCGGTAGCTCTCCTTTAACCCTACTTTTAATAGGCTAAAGTTCCTATTGTTTAAACTACTTTAATAGGCCTAGTAAATTGTAGATTGTAGGCGATAGGTTCCATGCTCGGTCCTCTTAATACCGACATGGCGTCCGCTCAGTGGTTGCTATCGGCGTGGACACTACTAGAGAAGTCTGGGGTGTCCATGTTGGGTGGTAGTCATTGTGCGGATGTTCTGTGGGGGAGATAACTGAGTATCAGGCTTGTCAATTAGCTGAAAATCAGACCAGCACTACGTGGTTCGGATTCCACATAAAGCTGTAGGTCCCTTAGTTGCCCTGGCTGTTGGGCTGTTAATAAATTGCCCTTTCTGAGGAACAGTTGAACTCAGTTAGTAACCAGACTACACTCATCCACACTCATCCTACATTCATATTATCATTCATATTCGCCTTAAAATACCAACAACGTTGTGTCGGCGTCTCATATATAAGAACTGTAAAAATAAAAGTGAACACTATGTATAATTTTGGTATACTGTATATCGTAATACTATTTAATTAATGATTGTAATTAACTTTATTCATTGTTTATTATTATTAGAATACATATAGTATAGCAGTAAACTGCTTGTCAAAAAGACCAAAATGACTACATAGTACTCTTGTCTCCTGATTAAAATTAAATAGCATGTTGAATCTCTAATTAAATATGTGAATCTTAAAAAAATGTGAATTATGGATTAAATGGCTCTTCCATGAATATTCTAAAAATCTTTTGGTCCCAACTGCGTGAAAAGATTATTCACAGTATCTATATATGTTCCTTTGTTTGTATTCGTTTTATTTTGGAAAAAAAATTATATATATATATACAAAGATACTTACTTGTCTGACAGAATAAACCGGACAATCGAATGCTTAATAGTATACCAAAATTAATAAATGAATGTTCAATAGTTGTGTATAACATAATATAAATTAGAATAAATATTAATATGAACACGTAATCATTTAAATGGTTTTAATACAAAGTGAGTTGAAGCGTATCATTTGTTTCACTTGTCAGAGATTAATAGTGATTGTTACACAACTCAATTACAGATTGATTTAATGATGATAACAAAATGGGAAGCAGGCATAATTTTATTGCTTATGAACATAAATTATAAACAATTTAAAAGTAATTCAAGTAGTTAACCCTTTTAAAATGATACAAAACTTAGTTATGGAACTGACCTTCATAAGAAATTCATTATTTTAGTTACGGTTGTTTATTCAACAATATATTTTTAAAACTTGTTATTGTTTATCCAATTAAACAATATTAACATCAGTGGGTGCATCTTGATTTCGGCTACAAATATGTATTACTAACGAGCTGAGAAATAATTGCACTATTTTAGTAAATGTTGGTTTAAGGTATGAGATTGGACAAAACTGCATAATAATCTCTAGGCGTAGCAAAATCAAGTAGTATTGAACATTTTCTTATTTATGTATATGCTAACTATGTAAGTTTAAAGTTTTTATCAAGTTTTAATTGTTTTCAATTTTTGAATTAGTATAAAAAGTACCATTACTTTACACCTTTTGATTGTTTTGTGATATTTAGAAAATCGCCAAAACAAAACTACTTATCAGGTAGGTGAAACTTTTATATAATGTAGATACATTAACTGTCAACCAATTCACGAATTTTCAGAATTTTTTGCATTTAAAAAAAAGTTTGTTATCAATTTAGTTAAGTAACTTTTTCACAACTCTGAGTAGTGTTAAAAACATCGGGCAAGTCTTGTTATCAAGATGTTGATGTCAATAACTTAATATGTAACAATTTGTATTTTCAATATGCTTGCTGATTTTATACTGAGTAATTATTGATTAAGGCGACATGAGCACTGAACCGTGAAATTGCCCTGGCCACTCGGCCCTAGAAACTTGAGCGCAACATTACCACATCCAAAATCTGGCATCCTCCATTACGCTAATGAATTGAATATTCCTTAACAATAATGAATGCCTTTCAATCCTCTAAATGATTTTATAGAATTACTTCAAATGGATTGTCTATTTAACATAGACAGTACATTTATCCAACTATATATAATTAATTTCTCTCATTTTAATAACTAAAAATGTTTGTTAACACTCCTACTTGCCATATTTTTTTTTAATAACCACTATAAAGATCAGGCTTATTAAGTCACAAGGTAACACTTCCAAGTAGTGTGGTAATAAGCAAGTGATTTATTTTGTGAGAGTTCAATGAGTAATTATATAGAATTGGTACCGCTACCAGTCTAAGAAATTCTGGGTTGAGAGGAAGATGGAAAATGTTCCACATTTATACTGTCCAGTGTCCTTTAGTCTGAGATCTGACTGTTAAGAAAGTAAATAAAAATATTAACATGGTGGCATTGGTTATTAAATAATATATAAAAATGAGTACCTGAAATTTGTTGCCATTCCATCACTTGACAACGCCTCAACAGATTTCCTTAGTCTTTTTTTAACACGTTGACTGCCAGCGTAGATAATTTATTGTGTCATTCTGAAGTCACCGTAGTAAAACTGTATGTCCGCCTGACGCCATGAGGGCCACCGGTAGCCCACGTCACCGGTGGCCCCCGCGTCTTTTATAAATCAAACACAAATTTTAGCACCATTTTTAGTATTACGTAATTTTTAATGATATATTCTGAAAGCTCATAAAATGTGATAGAAAACGGTCCTTTGGTTTTTAAATAAAGCAACCCTAAATAAGTTTTTATATATTTGAACTAGTTTTTACGACATTTAGACAGACTAGTTTCTGTTACAAAAAGAATCAATGTCACTTACTAAACACCTAACCTCAAAAGCTGATCAGTGCGCGGGAAGAAAATATAAACATCACAACAAAACAGCTGAAACATAATATCATATGGCATATGTAAACTTTCGCCCCCACGCCATGAGGGCCACCAGTGTACCTTATCAATAACTTCACAAAATGGCGGCAAAAGACTGGATGTCGGCTATTTCTGTACCTGGGGGGTCATTTCCGGTTGCATGGAACAAAGAACTCGGAACAATGAATATTGAACTTTACCGAAGAAACAGCTGTGGCGCCAGGCTGAAATATAGTGAGGGCCACCGGTGGCCCTCATGGCGTAAGCTAAAATTGTTGTGAGGGCCACCAGTGGCCCTCATGGCAGTCAACGTGTTAAAAAGTTTCTTAATTTTTTGTAGAATGTTCCTGAAGAAAGAAAATTGAAAAAGGAGGAAATTAGAAAATTTTGGAAAATTAACTAAGGAGTTTGCATAGTTTGATTTGTTTAAAAACAACACAAATGAAACATTTGTAACATGTGATGTAAATGTTTCTGCAGCTTATATGTATTTATTTATACAAACATATGTTGTATGTTATTTCTTGGTAATATAATGTATGAAATGTTTTGGTAAATAAACTTATTTTATATTAAAATATTTACCAACACTTCATGCAATATATTAATTTTGGACTGAATACAGTGCAATTATGTCAATGCTATTTATATTATAATCCTGTCCATTGTATGGGTTACAGTATTTAAAATTTATGTAAGGGAATTTATTTGTTTACATTGTATCTCATATTGACTTTGCAAATTCCATGAGTGGAAGGAAAGTCTCCCCCTTATCTATATACTTGAACATACTATATGTTCAGGTATATAGGTTTTTTGTTTTGACCAGTGTTTTGTATTATTTTCAGTTTGTTCAGTTATTTATATTAGAAGATGTTTCACAGTCTTAAATGGCCTATTTAAAGTTTATCAAGTTTTTTGAATTTTTGTAATTCAAATTCCACCAGTTAGACATACCAACATAGGGCTCAGAACTCGCAATGCTATAATGCTATAAACCAAAGATATATACGAGCAAGTCAAACTAATGAGCAACGTGAAGCATAAAATAAAATCATAATCAACATCCGAGAAATGTTGCGTTTAATCCCAACCAAACTGTTAATAATGTATTGTGTGGCACATACAGAGAAGCCTGTCAACGGTTGGGGCTACTAGAGGATGACATTGAACGGGACCACACTCTCGAAAATACTGTGATTTATTCAAATGCTAAACAAATATGCACATCGTTTTCTATAATTTTGTCTACATGCTTCCCATCAACACTGATTAATTTATGGAACAAATATAAAGCCCATATGGCTGAGGATTTATTGCATCAGATGCGTTTTAGAACATCGAATGAAGATTTTGAACTGAGCAAACAGATTTACAATAATTTTAATTGAGGACATGTGCTTGATGCTTACCAACAAAGACTTATCAAAATTAGGAATTATACCACCCAATTACCCAATGTATGAAGCATTCAATTAGAAGTTGAGACATGAAACCCAGTACAATACTGAGGCATTGAGAGAAAATGTTCAAAGAAACATTCCCCTATTAAAAAATCGACAGCAAACATATGCTTACGAGACAATTATGAAAGGAGTGAAGAAAGGAACTGGTGGTATTTATTTCTTAGGTGCTCCAGGTCTTAAACTTTTTAATATCATTGGTTTTGGCAACAATTTGATTACAAAATGAAAATGCACTTGAACATGCCGCATTCGTTACTGCAGCTACATTATTGGAAGGCGGTCGAATAGCTTATTCCGCACTGAAGCTGCCGCTGAACACGCAAACAACTGAAACTCCAACTTGTAATATTTCAAAGAATTCTGCAATGACCACAGTGTTGCAGCAAAGCAAACTGATCATTTTGGACGAATGCTTAATGCAACACAAAAAATCTTTGGAGGCATTAGACCGCAAGATGCAAGATTTACGAAACAACAGAAACCTGTTTGGTGGTGCTTTTGGCAGGTGATTTTCAACAAACACTACCAGTGCAGATTGTTTTCTGGGATAAATACCCAGTATAGTACGTGTTCTATATACTAAGTATACGATCAACACCAGCCAATGAACTTAATGCGTGTTTTAAATCTTCTAATTTATGGAAGTATGTCAAAACACTTGAATTAAACATGAACATGCGAATAGAATTACAGAATGACCCATCTGGAGAGATGTTTTCAAAACAACTGCTCAACATTGGTAATGGCAAAATTCCTGTTGACGCAGGATTGTTGTCAGGATGTATTACATTCCCTATCAATTTTTGTCAATTTTCTGAATATAAGGCTGAACACATTGAAATGGTATTCCCAGGACAGGGGGCAGTGCCACTGTCCTGTGCTCATTCATGGTGCCTTAATCAATAATAAATCTGTATGTAATTAGTCAGCACATACACAACACAAATTGTTACATATCCAAGTTATTGACATCAACAGCTCAATAACAAGACTTGTCTGATGTTTGTAACTGTACTTAGTGTCGGGAAAAGATTACTTCACTGAATTGATGATAACGATATTTTGTACATGCTAAAATTTAACAAATCAACAAATAAAAAATATTTGCCAATTTAGGTTTTTATTAAAATGGTTCAGGATGGTTAGGTTAAAAGGGGTTTTCTGGTGTGGTTGCTCTTGACATCAGCTAATATTGGCAATATTTATTGATATATTCAATTTCAAAATTCTACATAACAGGCAATCACCCAATTACAATGCAGCATTAATTTAAGAACATGCAATACAAAAGACATGCAGCAGTATATATACATAGTTCAATGTCCTCCATGCCAAACATAATTATATACTAAATATTCACACAAATCAGTGACTAGCAACCAGTATTATAAAATATTAAATAATATGTCATAAAAATGAAAATTCAATATTGTTAAATATAATAAATAGTGAGAAACAAACAAAAAATAAACGTAACAAATATCATTAACAACAAATTCTAAATAAATTTTAAAAATGTAACCATGATCGAAAACAACAATTACAAGAACATATTAACAACGTTAAATAATATAACAATATCAGCAACAAAAAATAGCACAAAAATTGTAAAAAGAAAAGTCCCGGAACAGATTTTTAATTTCTGAACGATTACAGATAAAACGATGAAACTTGGCACATCAATTCTGCACTATCTACTTTTTGATGTAACTTTTCTGTCATATCAGGGGGATGGCCTGCAAGGAGTCATAAGAAAATCTTAAATGAGAGCATACATCAAATAGTACATTAAAGTTCTATAGTAGTAGAACATAAACCCACAAATTTAACCTCAAAAGGTTCACTCCTTAAAAAATGGCGCTTTAAAGTTTTAAAAAGATACAATAAAAGTCCTCTTTTAGTCAGTTTATTAGTCTTTTCTTAGCTCAAATTGGGAAGGTTAGACTTTGTAAATGCCTACTAGGCTTAAGAAATTGTTTTTAGGATAGTTGGTGAATCTTCACTTCCAATGTATGATGGTCCAAAAGGAGATCGACAACAAAATTTAAACTAGCATAGGTCAAGATGTACATCATTTTAAAGGGGTTGTCACAGATGATTACCACAAACAGCACTTAAAAAGGTTGATCCAGTACAAAATGGCAGATGTTCAAAGATTTGAATGAAAATAAGTGATGCTTAGCAAATATTTTTAGAGTTAATGTTCGAATTGCTATCGCTTTTTTACGACTAACTTCATAATGTACATTTGTATGACAGGCATAATGCATGCAGCAGCAATTTTTCTTTGATTTAGTAGCGCATTTGTAATGTCCTACTACAACCAAGAAAATCATTGAACATCTGGCATTTTGTTCTGGGTCAACCTTTTCAAGTTCTGTTTATGGTATTCATCAGTGCTAGACCAACCCCTTTAAAATGATGTACATCTTGACCTATGCTTGTTTAAATATTTTTGTTGAACTCCTTGTGGACCATCATCCATTAGAAGTGAAGAGTCACCAACTATCCTAAAAAACTATTTCTTAAGTCAAGTAGACTTTTACAGAGTTTAACTTTTCCAAGTTGAGCTAAGAAAAGACTAATAAACCGACTAACACAGCAGGACTTTTATTGTATCTTTTTAAAACTTTAAACCAGCGCCACTTTATTAAGAGCGAACCTTTTGAGGTCAAATTTGTGGGTTTTGTTCTACTACTGTAGACCTTTGATGTACTACTTGACCTATGCTCTCATTTAAGATTTTCTTATGACTCCTTGTTAACCATCTCCCTGATATGACAGAAAAATTGTAGTTACATCAAAAAGTATAATAATAGGTGCAGCATTAATGTGCCAAGTTTGATTGCTTTATCTGTAATTGTTCATAAATTAAAAATCTGTTACGGGTCTTTTTTAATTTTTTTTAAACTTTTTTCAACTTTTTTCTTTTCCACACTGTATCTAGTTACAAGCCTATGGAAGATAGTGTGAGAATTGAAAAAAATATCAATATTATCACCATTGATTGTGTTAAACAGTTTTATCACTGTGTTAAGGGGTGAACAGGTCCCTGTTTGTGCAAGAGAAGCGGTGGGCAAAGAGCTGATGAAAACGACAATTGTGCTAGGGCACAGTAAACTGAATGCAGGACAACTTACAGTGCAGCGTCGTCAAACACCACCCACACACCTTAGATACATGAATGACTATTGCCACTTTACGTCTATCACTCAGACAATCAATTTCGAATAACAGAAGAAGTTCTGAATAAGGCACCAAAGTTGTGTAATGGCCAAAGGATTTATTGGATAAGGAAGCAAAACTCTTTTTAAATATGGTCAATAAAGAAGATGAGTCAACATGAATTTGAGATGATTTTTTAAGTCTGTATTACTGGTGATGATCCTCTTGACTGCTTTCAATACAGCATTTGCTGTGAAAGAGAACAGATATTAACTGCAGTACTTAATTCTCTGATGTAGAAACAAAATACCACACTTTTGTTCATAGGTAATACAATTACCAACAAAATAAACAACACAAATAGGTTCAGCTGCCCAACTTGGTAGTTGGGTCTTGACAGTTTCTCTCTCCAACAAACAACTTGATGGACTTCCTAACCAGCCTTACTCAGCACCAACTCATATAAAAGAAATGGACATGGTCTTTAAGTAACGTAACCACTCAAGTATTTGATAGGTAGGTAAGATATGAAGCTTTTAAAACCAATAGTTTTTATATTTTTTTTTAAGTTTTCCAGTTTATTTTATTTCAAAATATCCTCAATGAAAATACATTTTTAAACATTTCAAACAAGCAAGTTAGCAAATTTATATTTCATTACCTCTGAGCTTATATATTTTTCTGATGAGTAATGGATTTATTTTATTAGTGATGATTTAATTTTTCTTTCACTGAGGTTATAATACTTCTACTAACATTAAACCATATAAAAACTCATGTACAAAATTATTCTTCTACAATTAATTAGTGATAAAACGTTATTTTATCATCATTTAAAGCAATCTACAATTTTTATTTTCCCATAAACTATATAATTAGGCAATTTTGACACTAATTAAACTTGTAAGGAACAAGCATCCGAACCCACCTTCCTCACATCTACCCACTCATATGTACGGCACAAGCAATGACGTAATAAACATTGAGATTGTAAATGTAAACTATAGACATGCACCTGACAAGACAGAGAAAATAGTAATAAAACCTGTTAAACAATTAATTAAAGATGTTTTATATCAGTCTTCAAAACAGTCTTACAGTGAATGTTAAGAAGTTTTTATAATGTACTTCATAATGTTATTGATCACTTAACTCTAATTACAAAGTGTAAGTATGCTATAAGATACTGTATTTACTGAATATTAATTACGTAATGATGTTTTTTACATCAGAATATCTCAAATGAGGGCGTTAACAGAGGAGTGTGTGGAGATAAGATTTACGGAAGATTGTGACAAGAATGTAGTTATTGAACTGATTATTGCAAAATGTATAATCTATTTATATTTTCCTATTTGTGCTTGGATGCTTTTGGTTCAGTCTTGGCGCAGCAGGATGCTGATTGTGAGTTGTAACAGTATTTTATTTTAATAATTCTTAAATTCTTTTTATGAATTTATTTGTATGGAGAGAACAATGTTTTGGATACAATCTTCACAATAGAAAGAGCCTCAAAATTTGTAAATATCATGTTTGGTAGAAGCAACCGATTATTTTCCCCTAATTTACATACTAAAGGAGTGTAATTGTTTTATTTTTACTATATCATTACATTTTTTTATTGTTTAGCTTAGCCTTTACCTCATATATTTGTTTAGTTTTGTTTAATTTGTAGTACTTAGTATTGTCGGCACTGGTGGCATAGTGCTGTAATCCAGCTACTTAGGGACAAAGTGTTTGGAAGATTGTAGGCGTTAGGTTCCATGCTTGGTCCTCTTAATAACGACATGGCGTCCGCTCAATGGTTGCCATCGACGTGGACACTACTAGAGAAGTCTGGGGTGTCCATGTTGGATGGTAGTCAAGGTTCAGATGTTGTGTAGGGAAGAGAACTGTGTGTCAAACTTGTCAGTTAGCTGAAAATCAGACTAACACTACTTGGTTTGGATTCCACGTAAAGCTGAAGGTCCAATAGTTGCCCTAGCTATTGGGCTATTAATAAATACTCCTTTCTCAGCTAAGTCAAATTCAGATAGTAACAATGACTACACTCATTCATCTTCACTCATCACACTCGTTCAACCCTCATTCAAGCCCATATCTCTACGATCAGCATCTTAGAAATGAATAATAATAATGATTGTGTTCTAAGAACATTTTGATCATTATTTTTGGGTTGTTACCAAAACCTGACTAAACAATGCTTAATTCTAGACCCTCCTGCTTGGAGCCACATTGTAACAGCTGAACTATGAACAGCAAATAACGGAATTACATAGCCCCTTATAGACTTACTTGTATCACGGCAGTTGTTCTTCCACTAATTGTTTATTTTCTTGCAATTGTTACATATTTATAATTTAATGCATATTTTAGTAATAAGTGGATTTTTATTTATTTGTTTTAGTTCATATTTTTACTGTTGTTGTTTCATTGTTGTTTAGATTATTGTAGCATATTGAAGCTTGCTCCCAAGGCCAATAAGTCGCATATTCATAAAGTTACCTATATATAAGATACTGAATAAGTGCCTTCCCTAAATCACCTATATATTAAATATTTTCTAAATATTATATAATTATACGTACAATTATTTTAGTCCTTGCCCACAAGCTTTGCTGAACTTGGCAAGGCCTCGCATTTATAACACTTTAAATAAATTCATAACAGCAGAGACATTTTACAAAACCATATTCGATTAACCATGCTGCTCTTCAGTTCTTTTAGTATTTAGAATATTAATAGATTTTGTTAACTTGCTCACATGTTTTAAAGCTATTCAAACTCATAACAACTATGAATGGTATTAACAACATAACACTGTACGTGTATGGGTGGGCGGGTTGGTCACTACCACTGTACGTGTATGGGCGGGCACGCGGGTCACTACTACTGTACGTATATGGGTGGGCAGTGGGTCACTACCACTGTACATGTACGGATCGGCCAATACCACTGTACGTGTCTGGGTGGGTGGATTGGTCAATACCGCTGTACGTGTATGGGTGGGTGGTTGGTCAATCAATACCTCTGTACGTGTATAGGTGGGCGGGTGGGTTAATACCACTGTACGTTGTTTTTGACTGATGGTCAAAATGTTCCAAATGGAACTTTTTCACTATATTGTAACGTTTATAAATGTTCAGTATTTTCTGTTTGTAGGTATATTTTATTGTACCAGCAGCATAACTTATTGACTCCAGAAAGATTTCTTACATGAGGAAATATATTTCTTATGCTTTATTTATTTCTTTCTTTCTTTAATCATTCATTATTCAGATTTACAAACTAGATTAATTAATTGTTTGTTTCAGACTATAGACAAAATATTCCAGTATTCTACAATTTGAGATCCGTTTTGGAAGTCTTTTATTCAAAACCCGTAAGTTTATTCTTTTTGTAATTAGAGAAAATATTCATTCTTAAGAGACAACAGAAAATGTAGGTAATGTAGAGTGCTTAGTAGGCAAGTGCCATCTACAGCGTAAACAATTAGCCTGGCCCGTGGTCAGTGACAGCTGGACATTTGCGTGAAGAAGGAGCTCTTTTACGAAAACATTGGTCTACACAAATAGTTGTTTGAATAAGTGTTAAATATCTATTATTACTATCAGCTGATGTATATTATTGTAATATTTGTTAGTAATATGGTATAATTACTAACACCACCATGCGCCCAGACTAATTGTTCAAACAGTACTTACAATATTTGTTTATCCTTCCTCAGGAAGATCGTTAACTTAAATATAACAAAGAAGTAGACTATATCTAAAATTGATCTTTGAACACCCTGGACTTTAATGGCTCTAAATTTCTAAATTATCTACAATTGTTTGGATTATCAGTATTTGATTTGATTATATATTTTCGTAATTTTGAAAATTATATTTTTCAATATAATGAACTAAAAGTTCTACTAATAGTATTTATTTATAAAAAAGGATGAAATTCATCCAATATAGCAGATTTGTTCAATATCAGATATTCTATGACCTTAAGAATTTCAGTTCCCACAAATTGTTGTCCTTAAAAATTTTAATATACTATCCATGTTGTTTTTAGATGTTAAATAATAGAAAAGCTTTAATTTAATTAAATATTCAATCCAGCTTACTTGCCTCCAAATTGACTACTTTGGCTAGAAGTTGTTTTTTTTTTCTTATTTCCCAGAGTAATAATTTAGTCCATACTACGTTGAGATGTCATTTTTCTGCCTCCTTCAAAAGTAATTCCTACCCTACTGCAATTTTACTGGCTTATAATTGGCTAGTACTTTAGTAGATATACTCTTAGTGAAATAATCTATTCCTATAAACACTGCTTTGTTTGTATGTCCATCTTTTTTCAAACTAGTTCTTTTAGTGGGTTTTGTTTTCCAGTTTCGTTACAATATTTTTTTCTCAATTTTGGAGATTAGTAAGAAGCAAAATGGCTGACTTGTTAATACCAACATTTCTTTTTATTTTTTATTACTTTCTACAGTATTGTTACATTCAAAAATTAACATTCATTTTATAACATTATGAGTTTAAAACATTAATTTACCTCTTAGAGGAAAAAAAGCAGTATTCGTTATGATGGTTGATCCCTGTCACTACTATAAGAGTGTTTGTGTAAGGTTTGGTGATAACACTCATCAAGTGATGTGTAGGTGGGAGGGAGGGTCAGTCAAGTAAGTCAGGGGTTATTAAAACTTATTGAATATTGTAAAAGTATTGTATGTAATTTTTAGTTGTGTGGATGGATCACCATTAAGACCAACTTTACTTGGATCATTTGACAACTCACCATTCAGCCTTAGTTCATCTATTTTCTGTTAATATTTAGAAATATTTTTTCCTTATGCAACTTCCTCTTTTAAATATATACAATATTTCCATAAAATTAACAGCTATTCAAAATTATTTATTGTTTATTTTAAAAATATTCTTTCCAAAATTAAGTTGAATTAAATTATTTTCGTTGTTGACCTTATGTAAGAAAAGAAGCATGCTGCTGTACCCTTAAAGAACTGAGAAAATGTCAGTTTTCCTCTTGTATGGCAAGAATAACATAGATTATTTCTAATTTGTATGTATTTCTAAATATTTAGAAACTAAAACACATAGCATTAATAGTTTTTAAGACACTTGGGTACCAATTCGGGATATCAGATTTATCTTCTCTTTAGATATGTATATTAGCAAAGACTCTGTTTAAGTTCCCTAAACATGATAATAGTTCATGTTCTCTTAATTTCACAGAATGCAGGATTACAAGAGACTCAGCGGATCTTATATGCCTTTGAAAATTACTGCTTCACTCACTTTTCCCGGCCCCTCCAGACGAGGCGCAGACCTTTCATTGTCATAGAAGGAGACCACAAGACAAGTAAGTCACACACACGTAACTCTTTGATTCTGTATTGTCAGAAATACATCATGTTTCCAGTACATACTGCAGAAAAATGACATTGTCAAACTTAAGTCTAAATCTATATCATGCTTGATCGTCTTTAGAGGTCAAAATAATACATTGCCTAATATAAAGAGTACGTATATAAAATTACAGACAAAAATATTTACAAGCTAATTAATAATATCACGTTTTGCAATTGGCTAAATTTGGGCAATTGTGATCAGATTTTGAGAGGGGACAGAGGGTAGGTTCAGGGGGTTGGGGGCTTAGCCCTCAAAGAGCAAAACTAGTTAGTATACCTGTAAAAATAAACTATACTGATACTAAGCTGCTACTGAACAAAGACTAGGTCCTACATATAGTCAGTTAATTATATAACGTAATTATATCAAAATAAAAATAGTTTACTCAAGGCAGTAGTTACCTTTGCTGATTTAAAAAAAAATAGCTATTATGAATGTTTTATGAAATGAATGTGAGGTTTTCATGAGTAAACATGTCTCTTAGCTTTTGCTACTGGTTCTTTAATTATAATAATCTAACTACACAATTATGGTTGATTAGGCACAGACATTATAAGTCGGCGGTTAGCTAGGAGAATAGGCGCTACTCTCCTACAGAGCGTGGCCAAGTGTCTGGAGCCCTACAAGAGGTCCTTTCCTCAAGGAGATCCTCTACGACGGGCTTTCTATGGCCTTTCCTTGTATGCCAACGCTCACAAAGTTAAACAGGTCTACAACCGGTATCCAGTTATCTCTAATGGGTAAGTGATACTTTATCATATTGAGGTTTACTGACTTGACTGACTGTATTAATTGACGGTAAGATACAATGTATTGTAATTTTTTCATCAAGAAATCATGGTGGATACATTTTTACTCTGATGTGTTTAGGTGTTGCAGTTTAATAATCGGTCAATTCAGATTCTCCTATTGTAACCCAGTATTGTTTTAAATATTTTTGGTGGTTTTTGATTAGTAACGTAACTGAAAGCTAGAGGTTTGGTATGATCCTGTGTAGTCTTTATAAAGTTATCTATTTCTAATTGAAATATTTCTATGGCTATTATAGAGTGGATGGAATATAAATTATACATTATCTTCTTCAAAGGAAACTAGAAGGGAGGGAACTGAGTATCAGGCTTGTCAATTAACTGAAAATCAGACCAGTATTACGTTGTTTGGATTCCATGTAAAGCTGTAGGTCCCTTAGTTACCCTGGTTATTGGGTTATTAACATGTGCAATGTGGATGACGGGGCCCGCGGGTCATGAAGTGACACGCGCCCGTGGCGCCTGATCCCTCGTGGGCCTTGGTGCCACTTCATTTTAAAGAATGGTAAGAGGAGCTATGACCCAAATGTGTGTCATATATTTATAACGTCTCATATACATACAAAATCAACTTCAAACAGCTTCTTTGAAGTTTACATGGATGTAAAACCATGTAAACGTGATAAGTGAAAACATTATTTTTATACTTCAGCTCCTAGGGAAAAGACAGCCACAGTCAACTTGTTAATAAATGGCCCTTTCTGAGCAACAGTCACTCAGTTAATAACCAGACTACACTTATTATACACTCATATAATCATTCATATTTGCCTTAAAATATGCACAACGCTGTTTCGGCGTCTCATATGTAAGAATGAAAAAGAATGTTTAGTGCCCATTTAATGAAAATAATAATTTCTTGTTATAATATGGATTTAATGTTAAACACTACTCATATATTTGAAGATTGATGAATAAGTTTCTATTAACATGTAATTGTCTTGTTAAAGCAGGGGGGTGTTCAGGTATTTATTTAAGTGTTCAAAATATTGATAGGTGTAGAACTTCTCCACACAGATAATTTAATTTTGTTTGATATGCTAAATAAGTAGCTCAAAATCTTTAAACAACAAATGATATTACAAAAAACTGTCATCTCATTGTTTCCTTTGGGATGTCAGAAATGTTGGATAGTTTTAGGGATATGTAGATCCTGCCTCGTTATTCCTAATCAAACTATTAAGTCTCACAGACTAGGTTACAAGCAAAGCAATGCTGACTTATTTACATTTATACAGTAATGATTATCAATTTAGTGTTTCTCGTTTTTCATTAATTGGTTTAATGAAGCAATTACTTTTTTATCACTATAATTAAACATTTTTATAAATTTAAAATATGAAGATCTACATAGGAAGATGGAACATTGTTTGTGTTTCGCAAACCACAAAACTACTTATAAAAGGTCTTTCTTCATAAGTAGTTTCGTGGTTTGCGAAACACAAACAATGTTCTATCTTCCTATGTAGATTTTCATATTTTAAATGAAGATTCCTTATCTTTTGAGTTTGAATTCCAAATACTCGTTTAAGATGATGAAATAAAGTAACAATATTTGTTTAAGTTGACAAAATAAAGTAAAAATAATTGTTTATATAAATTGGACATTACAAGCCTAAATTTCCAGAACCACCATTTTAACAATCTTCATTCGTTATATCTAAAGTCAATTTCTCTTCTAATGTTTGTCTCTTGTCCAGATACTGGATAGAGCAGATTGTGTTCGGTATAGGCAACAGATACCTGTGTATTGACCAATTACCACGCAAGGGAGATGTGGCATATAGATGGCCAGAAGATCTACTCAAGCCGGACCTCATCTTCTACATAACGTTTCCTGACAATCTCCATTTGACTGGGACAACAAGACATCCAGATGCTTGGAAAAATAGGTGATAAAATCAAAAATAAATTCATTTATTCTTTAAAAACTAATTAACAGTTAAATATCCTTAGCTCTAGATTTGAAAATTAAAGTATAAATATAAATTAAATTTTAATTTTGTTAACTTTAGACTTTTGTAAGGCAGGTAGCTGATTTGCTATCAACTTGGTTTTAACAAAGGTACCGTGGTAAAAGAAATTAAGTTTAAATTACAACAGTGCAGAAGTAGTTTTAAGATATGTAGATTATATTTGGAGATTTCCAATGCTTGAGTGTTTAAGAAAATTGGAGCATTGGAAATCTCCAAATATCATCTACATATCATGAACAATCCAATGCTAATAAATAACTTTCAAACAACAAGTAGTTTAAGTTTTTTATGTTCTAAATTAAGAAATTTTATCCTTTTTTTAGATTATAATCAAATTTTTAACTCACCTAAAAATAAAGTAAGAATTTTGAAACAGATAGTGGAACAAATAAGGTGGTAATTTCTCTTTAATAAAAAACATGTCTTTAATTGTGGATCAAGAGCATAAGGAATTTTAAAGATTATTATTATCTTCTTGAAATTTTGTTTTGAACAAGATTTGGTCTCTACAATGTTTGCAATTTATTTATTTCATCTAATTCATGCACTAATAAAGGTAATAAACCCAATTATATTGGTGCAATTAAAGCTTTAAAGACAATTCCTACGGATTTAAGTCCAATGAAGTTTTTAAACTGTCTTTCTTGAATGGTGTGACACAGAATTATAATTTTATAAAAAATATTATTATATAATAAATTACCCACTTGAATAATAACAAAAATGTATTGATAGAAAATATTTTGAGATTTAAAATATTCAAGATTTCCTTAAAACACTTTTTATCAATCATAAACAACCCAATCTAACAAATAACTTTCAAACGACAACAAAAATTGACATTTTTGTTTATAACAATTGTTAAAAACAAAAGTAACATTTTGAATCAGAAATTTTCTATTTCTTTAAAATTGTGTCCGTATCAAAATGAAACAATAAACTATGATCAATTTGAAACTAATGAAGATGTCTAGCATGTTTACAGCAATTTATTCATTTAAAAAAATGTACCACAATACATAAAAATGTACTATTATCATTTAATTATACAGTAGATATTTAAATATGATCTTGATAGTCAAATCTTAATAGTTCAAATTTGTATTGGATCCCCTTGAACTTCTTATAATAGTGAATGTTAACTTGAAATGGAGAACAATGTTTTTCCAAAAAATGATTTGTAAAGGACATGATCACAATTATGTAATGCATAATACTAGTTAATAACATAAAATACTTTTTGAGAACTTCCTTTTGAACAAATGTAACTATGTTTTCAGAATGGAGTATATTTACCGACAGATGGAAGACCCACCTGTTGTCGTCTTAAGCACTGCCCCAGGGTTTGACAACGTTACAGTTCAGATCCAAGATATTATTCAGGAACGACTCGGCCACTTAGATGTTGATTTTTTACCTAATGATAGACCATTAAATTAATGTTAAATATATACATATATACTAATTATTTCATGGCTAATTCCAAAAGCAAATTGCATTGATATTGAGCTGTTAGTAAATAATTGTATACTTAATCATCCATAAAATTCTCTAAATGTACAAGGTGAGGCATAATAACGAGCGATTTTTAAAAGACTGTTAAATAAAAACATTTTGTTACAAAAATATGTTTATATCACAATACAGTATTAAAATACATGAAAAAGCATTTTCTGCAACAGTAAAATGTCTGTTATTTTTTGAAAATAACTCCAGTAAGATGGCGTCCGTTTAGACGCACACATTCCTCGAGCCGGACCTTGAAGTGACTCATCACATTGCGTAGCATTGCCAGTGGGATTTGACCAACTTCCTGCCGGATCCGATCTTTCAGGGCTTCAATTGTTTGAGGAGGATTATCTTGGTAAACTTTACTTTTAAGATAACCCCACAAGAAAAAATCACATGCTGTGAGGTCAGGTGAACGAGAGGGCCATGCAATATCTCCATTTCGGGAGATCACATGATTTGGAAACAACTGATTGACAATATTCATGCTTACTCGAGCAGTGTGGGATGTTGCTCCATCTTGCTAGAAAAACATCTCATCGTCCACTTCGTAGTGTGCAAGTTGTGGAGTAAAAAAGTTGTCCAACATCTCTGTGTATCTCTGTGAAGTCACTGTCACAGCATTGCCATGGCCATCTTCAAAGAAGTATGGCCCTGTGATCCCTAATGAAGACATGGCGCACCACACAGTAACTTTTGTGGAATGCAATGGTTGCTGATGCAGTTCTCTAGGATTAACTTCACTCCAAAATCGAAAGTTCTGCTTGTTCACGTAACCGTAGAGATGGAAATGTGCTTCATCACTCATCCACAAACGGTTTACAATGTCCTCGTCTTGATTAATCAAATCCAAAAATTCTAAGCTGAACCGGCTTCTGCTCACATAATCTGTTTCCTTTAGGGCCTGAACAATTTGGATTTTGTACGGGTGGAAGTGTAAATCTTTGTGTAAAATTCTTCTTACCGTTCTGTTTGAAATCCCAAGTGTAACGCTGTGTCGGCGAGCTGAGCGACAAGGGAATACATCTTGAAACAGATACAAGAGCGGCTGAAGCTGAGGGGCTAAGGTGGTGGCTGTATCATATCATATGGTATATCATATGGTTTGTTGTCAGCTATCTTTTATTAATTAAAAAAAAGCTGTGATATATATTTGGATCTAAATCTAAAAGGCATGATGTATATTAATAAAAATAATATAAAATGATCTCGTGTCACAAAGCTAAATCCAATCTATAGAGCCATTTAAGACTTGCCTCACTGGTTCTATTTATACTTGCTGATCCCTCCGTAAAATAGCACAGGGGGCAATCTGTAACTATGTGACCCATTGTTTGGATATACTTCCCGCAGTCACATGACTGTTCTAATGGCAATCCCCATTTATATTTCAATAGTTACATCTGCCCATACCAGTTTAGAACCGATTCAACAGAGTCCATTCTCTATGTGGGAGGTTTATCCCACCAACAGGTATTGATGGATTGCTAATAAGGAACTAATGCGACCACACAGAGGATTACACCTGTACTTTGTATGACCACTCGTATTACCAACCCGCGTAACCACTGAGTGTTAAACCTGGAACTCATAGCTTAGTTATGACTTCCAAACCACGGAAGTGGCAGGTAAGAAAAGTACTCAGTATATCTATCTATCACTGGGAATAAAATACAAGTCAGTTGCTAGGAAAACCAGTCGCTACGGCTGCTCCCATTGCTACGGAGTTATGAGTTAATACCCTCTAACCCACCATCCTAATATTTAAGATAAACTTAGTCATACATATGTCCATAGGATCACAAAGTAGCTCACTTAGATGTAAGTGGTAGATATGTTTCACCAACTATATTTCAATACAATAGGAAACATAGCTGTCTTTTTCAAACGTTTTGAAGTATATTTTCAAATGATTTCCTCAAATCGAAAGTACAGTGAAAACCCTATTGTCCGTCACCCTATTTTCCGCCATGCTCTATTATCCGTCAGTGTCTGGGTTCATCGCGCCACGATATGACAGTTGCCGTATGACTCATCTGTCTAGAAGACGACAATTCCCCCTCCAGCCGTCTAGCCCACATAAGCCTAGTTCCAAAGGCCTGCCACCCGTAAGACATCATCTGCCGTCAGGTTGTTGGATCAGCTCGCCTGAATACGCCTGACAGACGGATATGCCGTCCGGGCCTGCCTGAACAGATCCCGTACAACATGGGTAAGAGGTGGCACTACAAAGGTATGTTGTTGAAGATGAAGTTTTAAGCCGCGACGCCTACACAGGTCACGGGCCGTTGAAACTGTCCTGTCTGATGATACACATTGAGTCGTGTCAACACACTACCCGTGTACCTTCATCGGGCCGCCTGATGTCTGCAAAAACACTAGCCATGGGAATAAGGCTTTAATATGTTACTCTGTACTGCAGTTTAATTTTAATAATCTTGATAGTTAATTTTTCTGCTTATTACATAATGTACAAGCTTATGTTTTACATTAAAACTAGGCCTACTGTAATAAAAGGGTAGTTGTGACCTGCAGTATATACATTCTGAAACATGACTTTTTTCTTACATTTTCGTTCTCATTTTGTTAATCAATATGTACTAAACAGCATTTAAATATAAGTTAACTAGTAATAATAAGTTTCCAGCGATATAAGTGTGATTGGGTGAATTCTCTATAATCCGTCTATTCTCCAATCCGTCACGGCCGCGGTCCCGACCCCTGATGGAAAATAGGGTTTCTACTGTAACCTATTTAGTTCTGAAATGATTTCAAAACCAACACCATCATAATGCATGTATGAAAGTTTGTCAGGTTCTAAATTGTTGCTTGTAGTAAGATCTTTATAAAAACCATATTAAAACTAAACAGTTTTCTACGATAAAAATTGTGCAGAACATTACAATTGCTTTAAGTCATGTCTTTTTCAACGACAAGTAAAGTGCTCTTAATATATAAGAGTAAGGTAAATTTACATTTTAGAACTAAAACAACATGAAAAAAGTTATCAAACTTATGGAGTCAACATCACACTGCTTATTTAAATGTAATTGGAGTATCCAAATTAAAAATTTAAAGAATAAACTTAATAATATTATAAGAACTATGTATATTTTGAGAGATATTTGTCCTCCAGATATTTTAAGATCTGTTTACTTCTCGTTGGCGCAAAGTAGGTTAGAGTATGCATTGGTATGCTGGGGTGGAACTTACATCAGCAACCTTATGCCACTACAGCCATACAGCAAAAATATCTAATTAGAGTTATGACCAGGAAAAAGGTCTCTGACCATTCATGGCCATTATACCTTAGTTTGAGAATTCTACCATTGAGACATCTTTTTGTTTTTAAAGTTTTGCCAGCATTCTACAAACAGAGTGGTAACTTCCCAAGTAATATGAATATGTTTAGAAATAAATTAAGAAGTAAGGAAACTATTTGTGTCCCTAGACCATTCATAACCTTTTATAAAAAAAATTATAAGTTTACTGCGCCAAAAATGTATAACTCTCTACCACATGATTTAAAAAATGTAAGCAGTGTTAATAAATTTAAGAAGGGCATTTTAAAATGGCTGTTCACCATAATCAACATAGAAGAGTTGCTGAATTGAACATAACTACATGGGTAAAAAGAATTATTTATTTATATGATTATTGTATTTTGTTATTGTAGCTGTTGTATAATTTGTTTTATGTACCATATAACTATTTTGTGTCTAGTTTTTTGAGTTTTATAAAGACAAACTTTTATTTAAGACTGCACTGATTATATTTAAAAAAGTATATTACCATAGAAAAACATTATTAAATTCTGATGACAGCAGGTTATGTTATTAAATATGAAGGAACCTCAAAACAGGCTTGCATTTGAGGCCCTATTGTTTCCCTTTATGAAGGTTGATTTATAGTATAGAATGGAATTATTGTATATGAGATATATTGATTATACCTACATTTGAGGAAATAAATTATTCTTGATGTCAGTCTGAAGGAATGACAAGGTTGTGAGATACATTAATGTCTATTTGTACAAATTATTCATATATCTTGGGGCAAATATTGGTTAACAAACTAAATCCAAGGATACTCGTTAATAATAGTTATGCCTTGTCTTGGTGGTATTAAGAAAATGTGGAATAACAAACACCACGTTTTTTATGATAGTTGTGGTTTCAAACAAAGTAAAAAAAATATATATGATTTTATACTTGAAATTGTGTTTGCTTACGTGTGTAGTTAAATTGTATTGATTGAACCTCTCATAAATTAAAACCTTAAAATAACCCTGTAATCAGAGAACCAAATGACTTAAGTTTTTGCAAAATAAAATTCAACGTTTATACGTTGAATAAACTTATGTCTGATTTGAGCAATTCGTTTGCAACCAAGATGAAACCAAGTATTGACCATAACTACTCAACTCAAGAGTAGTTAAAAGGAGTTAATGCTGCCAATGCTGGTAGTAACCACGGAACAGTCAATGTGTAAACGCTGAACTGAGTTTACCTTTTTTACAAATATTTTTTATATTTATTGCCATAACAACACAGTATTCATATTTGATAACACACAAGTTCCTTCGTCTAATATTTTTTTATTTTAGAGAAATCATCTTTATGTTATATACTAGGGGACACCACTGCACGCTTTGCATGCCAACCCAGATACTCGCTGCGCTCGTGCTTGCCTCAGCCTTCAGCCTAGGTTTAGTTATTGTCATTACATTTTAAGAAGTAAGCAGTTCTTCTGAGATAACGGTTTCAGATAGAGAAAAATGTCAGGAGACTAAAGTTGTAGGAAACTTAATTTCCAACTATTGAACTTTTGTTAGATTTCAAATTCGGCCAACCCTTTTAAAGTTACAGGTAAATATTTTAGCCATGCACGTCCAATTTCCGGTCGGTATTACCTTTTTTCATAAGTCATTTTTCTGCGATAAAGGTTTCAGATAAAGAAAAATGTAAGAGACCAAAGTTATAGAACATTTTATTTTCATCCATTCAACTTTTGTCAGATTTTAAATTTGAACAACCATTTTTAAGTTACAATAAAAAACGCAAGCTGTGCATGGTCCGTTTCCAGTCTCCATCTTTAAAGGCCGCAATTTTGTTTACGTGTGAAAAAGATGATCTTTTGTGAATTTTTATGGAGGTTTCAGACCTGTGAAAAATAGATTTCTGTGCTCTATTTTAGTATTGGTAGGATGCTATTGTCCAATTTTATAAGTGTACAGCACATTAAGGTAATCCTGCACCATATACTACAGTAATATAGCAAATATTTATATCACTGACCTTCAGAAAATTTCTCTCATTTACAATTAAATCAATTATATTTTTATAGATAATGTAAATATGAACCCTCATTTACATGTACCTTTATTTTTTAATTTTACGTTATTCTTTAATTATTGTTTAATTTTTTATTCTGTAGTTATATATCATTGAAAACATGATATATAACTACAGAATATCCAAAGGACGTCAAACAGTTAAATGCACATTTGGCATTTTAGCAGCAAGATTTAGAGTTTACAAACGGGCTTTTGAATGAAAATTGGAGACAGTAGATGACGTAGTGAAGGTAACTACTGTACTACATAATTATCTGGGAAAGGTCTTGGCAGGAATCATACCAGAGAATTAGGATAATGAACTACTAAATAGTCTTGCAAGTAACAACTTTGTCACAAAATCGGATAAGAGCGTCAAAATAAGACTTTCACATTAGAGAGAAGATTAAAAAGTGTTTCAACAGTGCACAAAGGTCCGTTGAGTGGCAAAGAAAATGTGTTGAAAGGGAAAAATATTACAATGTAATGAAAATAAATAAACTTACCTTCACATTCAAGTTCTGCTCCTATTTTACCCCATATCTCGTCTTTCAACTTCACTCGCATTTAATCCGGCTGGCTTGAGTTGTAAAGCACAGGATATCCTTGTATAATACAAATAAGCTTCTCAATATCCATTTTTCACTGGCTAAAATGAACACACAACCCAAGAAATCTGTGTTACTAGCACAAGCGCTCCCACGTGTGGATCTAGACTGAGTGTGCTGGGTCCAATATGCGGCGCAGTACAGCCAACGGTGCATAACAAGCGTCCTCACACGTGGGTTGTACGTGGCCTGTGCGTGTGCTGGGTTTAATATGCGGCAGGCCTTAGGCTGTAGATTGACACAATTGCTGACTGTTTTTCTTTTTGGTGGGTCTTAAGAAAAATTGACCAATATTTTCATTTTATTCTGTAGTGTTTGGATGTTAAACCGCATGATTTAGGTTTGTTGACAAAGGATTGGGAAGGGGAAATAAACATTGGCTTAGCCATTGTTGTTATGATTGGGTAAGCAGTGTTTTATAAAAGACCCCTTTATTATTTTAACAAAAACTGGGTGAAACCAATACAAAAACATAAAATAGGTATTAAATATCACTACTAATGCAATTAATAAAAAAAACTTGTAACACAATTAAAACTCTACAAAATCGAGTGCAAAAATTAAGTAACTATTACACTTAAAATGCATCAGCTGATCCTACGCTACCTATTGATTACTATAAATACCCATTGGTATAAATACCTTTATAAAATTAATGGTGTTACTTATCCTGTATCAAATATGTTAATTTCATTTGTTTTTGTTTGACAGCTGAGTATTAAACTCTTAATGCATCAATAGGTAATGTCAAACGTTCAAAATGAGCATGTTTATTTATTTACAAAGCAGCTGTTATTAATATACTAATATCAACCCAATGTTATTCTTATGGAAAAAAAGGAAATTTTAGGTGCTCCCTGTACCCCTCAGGAATGGAATTTTGAAAAATCCTTTCTTAGTGCGTCACTTAATTACTAAAGCTAACTTTCTTTAAAATTACGGGTAAATCTGCTTAGTGGTTTTTGAGATTTCGTGATGAGTGAGTGAGTCAGTCAGTCAGTGGCATTTGGCTTTTATATATATACTAGGAGACACCGCTGCATGCTTCGCGTGCCAACCCCGTCACTCGCTGCATTCGTGAAGTAAGCTCTGCTTTAAGCAGGGATGTGGAACTCGCCCTGCGGTTTCATGGGGCAGCTCGGCCTACGGCCTCCCAAAACCCCTTTAAGAAACTTGGCCTACAGCCTCGCATGAGAAAGTTCGGCCTGTGGCCCCACCAAGGCACTCTGCTACAGTCCCATTTGTGGATCTCAGCATCTCCCCTCGTGAGAAAGATCGGCCTACGCCCTCGCCAGGATTCTTAAGCAGTACAACCACTAATTTTGGTTTTGGGGGCATATTTTTAATTTAGTGGGGGGGGGGGCAGAGCCTTCAAACGATGTCTGTTACAAAATGTAATGGTATAATGTGATTTAGGAGATAAATACCTATAGTTTGATACTCCACTTGGCCGTTTTACTTAAGTATTACCCTATTTTGTTTTTTCTAAGGATTTTTGGTTTTTGAGGCATATTTCCCATGTTATTTGCCCTTTTCCAAATCTGATGGTATATTTAGATTCAGGATACCTTTAGTTTGATACACCACTTAAGTAGATAAGATCAGTTTTAAAAAATTTTAAGTTTTTGGGTCCCCGATACCCCAAATTTTTTAGTTATTAAGCTGAAATTATATATAAGGTGCGCGTTTGTTACGTGTGTAGAACTGTGAAGGTTAGAAAATTTTACTCAAGATTTTTCCTCAAGTTAGATAATAAAAACTACTTTTTAGTGATTTTCCCATAAGAAATACATTGTGGCAGTTTTGGGGTAAAAAAAAGGCTACCATCTTGTTTATGAGTGAAAAAAGTAAACTTTTGTGAATTCCTGGAGGTTTCAGACCGAGAGCTTAATTTCAAGTATACATTTTATTAGGGTAGGACGTCGGGAAGTGCCTCAATATTAAGTGTCAGTGAGTGAGTCACTACATCGAGCTTTATAGTATATACATTTTTAAAATTTGTTATTTTTGTGTTTTTTTACATAATGTAATTTATGCACATCAAAATCTAGAAATTTTAACACCGCACAAGAGTAGATATTTACAGACACAGGTTATAAAAAAACACAGCCATTTTCATTTACTTTGAAGAAGACAGTTACATAGTACATCGATTTCGCTTTTCGTATACTGTAAAACAATTAATTTTGACAATTTAGTGGTACAGTACATTTGAAGCATTATGTCTTGAAAGTCTTCTTTTATGTGATCGGAATGTTATATTTCTGAATTCAATTGTTTTTCTACCACCTAAATGTCTTACAACATGATCTTGGACTTCTTTTAATGCTTTATCCCAACCTCCTATTGTGTTTATTTCGATTGTAGTAGGTATTTGAAGATTGCGGTAGAATTCCAATAACCTAAAAAAATTTTTAATTATTTTAAAATGAAACATGTACTTTAACACTCATCTCAATTTATACATTACATGACCTTAAACATACTAACTAAGAGTATTTTACTCATAGTAATAGTTTTAAATTTATTTAATGTTATTGATGTTAGATTACACTCAACTATAAATAGGTATTTTTTACTACACATGAGTTCTTGAGTTTGTTCACGAATGTATCAAACAATGCAGATCAATGAACTTTAAATAATGTATATAAATTAGTGTTATAGTCAAATTTAGTTAATGTTATAACAAAGTTAACAACAATGCATTGCAAGATTTGAAAAAGCTTTTTCTACAAAAGGGTTTGTGGAATTACATTAATTAGATCCCTTGCAATGATCATATAATTGAAATTTTGAACTAAATTTAAAATAATTTACTATATTTTCTTATTATTTTATGAATTGTTTTAGTATAAACACATTCAGTGCTAAAGCCGTATTTTCGTTTTCACCATGTGTGTCTGTATATATAAATTAAAAACTTACACCAATGGCTGAACATTTTTTTTTCAAAAACTCATTTTTGTGATTGTGTAGTGTCAATTTATGACTGTCAGAAGTAGTCTTGATATGTGGAAGGCTGAACAAAATTAATCTTTATGTATGGCCATCTAGACGGCCATCAGCCCCTGATGAACAACTTAGCCAAAAAATTCATGTCCAAGATTTTTTACACCACTTTATTTTGTAATAAACTAGTTAGTAATATAAACAATTAAGTAAAACAAATGGAAAAGACAAAAACTACTATTAATATTGTCCATTTCTAACATTTTTTCACAATTAGTCTAATCTCAAATAAATTGTTCAAAACATGATACAGAACAGAATTCAGACTGGCCAGGGTGTTTGTGGAACATAAATATAGTATTTTTAATTTGTCCTTCTTTGCAGAGTACATTCTACATCTTTTTTGCTTGATTTTATTCCTAATTTCAAACAAATTAAAAACAGAAACTCAAAAAATAACTGTAACTGGAAGCTGAAAACCATGTCCTACTCGTAGGATACTGCAGAAGTGCGGGACCTACTGGCACGTGAACCTGGAAAAGGCTGGGTGAAGACTGATTCAATAATAAGAGTGAGGCAGTATGGCCGACTAGACGGCCATCAGGCACCACCGGTGACAACCGCTTGGCTGACTAGACAGCCACGCAGCTACTAGCGGTCAGACAGCGTGCCGACTTTACAGCCACGTAGCACTGAATGTCTTAAAAGATTTGGCGATTTTTTATGGTACAATAGATTCTTGCAGACTCGTATCTTGATAACATTAACAACCTGGCAGAGCGAAAAACAACCTCATACCATGGTAGAGACGGAAGCACTAAGTGGACATGCGAGCTATATCATTAAGTTTTCGAGCAGTTGTAGCTTTCTATGTACACTGTTGTATTCACGAGAATAAAACTAAAGTTTAGTGGCGTTAAATAAGGTAAAAACGTATACTTTTCTTCTTTTTAGTTCTTTCCGATTAACTCCATAACATTTTATAAACCCAAACACTACTTGGTACATATTAGTTCTAGTTTATGGGGCTCTATACTACACACTTTTAAATTTGAAGTTCAAACAGACGTCAACTCCTTTATTACCTTGGTTAGCAACTAACCTAGGTGGAGACTTGTACACTAGTTCTTTTACGAAAAAACCGTAGTTAGTCTGAAAACATATGTCTACTCCTTTATTAGTAATTATTAACTTGTAATACTGAGTAATCTGTCATAATTTAATTTAAAACTTACCAGTAAAGGTAAGGCCACTATCATAAACATTAATGTCACATTGGTACTTCATATATGATATACTGAAATTATTCTGTTAAGTTTATAAAAAAAACACTTGCCGTGGTTTCCATGAGTCAGGTTGTCGAGTTGTTTGTGGCTGTGCATGAACATTGTCAGGGAAGTTAACGTAGAACAGCAAGTCAGGTTTAAGAAGATCATCAGGCCACAAGGAGTAGAGAGGGGAGCCGGGCTCCGGCAGGCCAGTATCATTTAGCAACTTGGTCAGGGCAAATATAGCCTGGTGCGTCCAGTAGCTGAAATAAGCCAGATACTTAACCCTTTGCAAGCCAAAAAATACTGTGCTAAAAGCCACTGATAGTCATAAATAAAAGTATATTAAAATACTAAAGCTAACTTATTGTTTAACTTTAATATCTACTTTAGAAGAAAATAAAACACTAAGATGAATTTTAAATAAAATATGTAATGAGTAAATGTACAACATATAAAACACATTTAACGTTGCATGAATAAAAGTGAATATACTGATAAATGAAAAGGTATAAGCTAACCTTGGAAGTTTTACAACCTCCGAAAAGTTGAGGTCAGTTGTTTCTGTAAACTATTAATATAATTTTATAAGTTATATTATTTAAATGTAAAAAAATTTCAATAAATGTAAAGAATAAAACTGTGTAAACCGTGTGAACAAAAAAGGTGCATGACAAGTGCTAATATGTTGTAAACAGTTACCATGTATGAAATGCACATAAGTTGTATTATACTATGAAGTTAATTGAAAGCTGGATTAAATATAACACCAAACACTTTGAAACACAATAGCACACTGAATACATTCCATAGTACATAACAATTAATACACAATATTGGGTAGTGGTTAGTACTGTAAGAATCACATTACAAATATCAACTTCTGGGATTATCTATTTAATAGGTTAATTAAGCTGATTTCTTGTTTATTTCATCATTGATAATTTTTCAATACAGAAAAACATGTCAGCTTAGAGCCTATAGTGCACATGGTTGGAGCTGATACTGAACTGACTAGTTAAAGCATCTGTCTAGTTTGAGAACATGTTAAATCACATCTGGAAGAGAAACCTGTTTTTAAGTTGGGGTAAGGGAAGGTTAATCGGTTCCACCCATTCCTCATGAAATGTACAAAGGCACCATCTTTGGGAACAACCTTTTTATAAATATAATCATAGTACTTGTTTCTATGTTTTATCAGTTAACTTGCTTAAGTTTGCCACTTATACTCTAGGTGAATTATTTGCCCACCATTTGCCATTTTTTCTAATACGATTATTGATAAGAATATGTTAAATTTATTATATTACTATGTACTAATTTATTTGATGTATTATATGTTATAGTCATGGACCCCGCTGACAAGTATTTTTTGTTACTTAGCAGGGCCACAATTATGTAACATTTTGGAATAAACTTATTCTATTCTATTATTATATTCTATATAAATGTCAATGAGTAAATGTAAAAAATGTATAAACATTATGACATTGAAAAAAATTTAAATTTACAAAACAATAAAGTGAAAAAAGGTATGAACTGATGTAATTTACAACATCCAATAAGTTGTTATTGGCATTTAATACAACATGCAGTAACATTATATAAATTGTAAAATATAAATTAAAAAACGTATTAGACCAAATGCAGTAAAGTTGCCGTAACGTGCAGTTTCAAACTGCAGAATGCAGACTGTCAGTCACACGACGTGAGGGGACGTTGTTGGCTTTGGGAGTAGTGCAAGTCAATAGGCGGCCCACCATTTTGTCCTACTGTTTATACATCGTCACATCACGCCAGACGGTCATTCATGCATTGGGCTATGTCACCAAGCATGTATAATGGCGATTAAAATGCTCAAAATCAAAATAAAATTTAAAAATAGATTGTTGCGTCTAATAACGTCATTGGCTCTTAAAGCATTTTCTATAATGATGTGTGCTGACCTCGTTGGCTCGGCTAAAGTTAAACAATGACGGAAATACACATAAACAAATACATAATATCTTTGATTTTATACACATACATAGATTTATAATCTAGTGTCTAGAATTATCAGCTATTTTGTGGTCCATTGTGGAGCACTAGTGTAGTCCCATGTAAATGTTTAAACCAGCTGTTGTAGTAGACTTCACTAGCTAACTTAATTATAGGCGAAAATATTCCTATTAGATAAGATATCTATTGTAGGTGTATATAATCAAGGGTGGTATCCAAATAAAAGAAATAATTTGCTTTAACATGTGAGTTATAATTCGTCTAAAATAGCAGAATCAGGAATAATTTTTTGCATGCTACAATATATTAACCCTTTGTTCTCAGATTAGTTTTCAGAAGTATTCCACACATATTGAATGTCCACTTTAATGGATGCAGCCATTTCCCCACCAGGTTAGATTTGAATTTTTTCTGTCTTGTTCTTCATAGCTCATAAGTCCAAGTGGACATACTCGAATCCCATGAACACTCTCAAATCCACTATATTGGCCTGTTGTTAATTATGTTTAAAAATATTTGATTTCTCTCTGTAAAGTGATGCTCATGAAATTTCAACTAATGATCTCGAAACGTGTTTATTTTCCTCAAAACATATTCAGTGTATTATTACAGTATAAAACACACAGTAGCGACACTCAGTTTTAAAAATTGGCAACAAACACAACGCTAGCGCTCATAGCGACAGGAGCAGTGAAACATGTATTTCTGAAATATTTACATCTACAGCTGTTACTAGTAAATGTCAAATAACCTGTCATGGCCATTTTTTTATTGATATTATTCCACTTATTTACAAAATACAATGCAGAACAACGGTATTGGAGTATTGATTTTTCTCCTGCTATTAGGATCGCTAGCGTCTCACTAATCCCACAGCAATGCAATGGGAGTGTCGCTACAAGGTGTTTTACACTGTGGTATTACCTCACTTATGCGCTGAGCCAAATCCCAGAGCATAGAGAGAGGGGCGGAGCTTTCCCAAATTGGCAACAATACTAGAAAAATATTTTAACTTGTTTGATGTTGTTAATTTTTAAAATGATTCAGACTATCCTGATACAAATAGACCACACTACTCATGATCAGTCCTCAATAGAGCAATATATTTTATCATTACTTGCTTATTACTAAAACAAATAGTTAATGAATAATGACAAGTCAAATATTTATTTTTATAGTTATTTTAGGTTGAGCTATTGGTTATATATGTGTGTGTTATTTTATCAGTATTTTTCTTTGTTTATTTAATTTTTATTACTATCGTTCCTTTTATATCTGACTGTTTGGTTGGGTATTGGTTTTGTTTATTTTTATATTTCAGTTATAAATTAAACGGAAGCACATTTTATTATTTTTTGTCCTAAAACTAACCTGTTATTAAAGTAACCACATATCCGGAGAAGGCTATGAAGTACAGGCATTAGCTTTATTATTATACATATAGTTTTGTGACCTTTATAATTGGACCAATAGGTCTGTTAGGGGCACAGTTGTAGGTTTGTAATGTTCTACGAAGACATTTGTACATGTTCGTTTTGGTTTTTTCTTTAGTTCTGTTCATTAATTATTTTGAGTTCACTACTTATTATATTTATTACCTTTTTTATCTTAATTTTGTTTATTATACTTTGCTTTATGACAATTTGTTATTTACTTTAATCATTTTTAATAAAACCATTGTAAGTGTATGGGTGGGTGGGTGGGTTAATACCATTGTACGTGTATAGGTAAGCGGGTGAGTCATTATACTGTACGTGTATGGGTGAGTGGGTTAATTGCATTGTACATGTATGGGTGGGTGGGTGGGTTAATACCATTGTACGTGTATAAGCGAGCGGGTGAGTCCCTATACTGTGCGTGTATGGGTGGGTGGTTGGGTTAATGCCATTGTACGTGTATGTTGTTGCCACTACATGGCCATGTGGCTCTCATTACATGGACTGTCGTCCTCATTACACCGGCATGAGGCTCTCATTATATGGACGGCTATATTGATTTCTTTTGGATAGTATTTATTTGTTAAATACATATTGTGTGGAGGCGAGCAGATTAATGTACGAGATTTTGTACTATATTATGTAATTCACTGAACCTATAATAAAGATATTATTATTACTAAATGTGCATTATAGATTTTTACCTGGTGACTACAACAGGCCAGCGGTGAACAGACTCTGCAGCCTGGTAACCCAAAACATACACTGCAAGGCTGAAAAATGCTCGTCTCAGCAAAACGTCATTAGAGGTAAAGAGCTTTCGATAAGGAATGAGGCATGGAGGGGCCATTGTATAGTGTGCTGCCATCAGCGTCTTCGCGAATCTCTTACTCAGGATAGATGTGCCTGATGATTATTGACAGTCAGTCATTGGTTTGATTTGATAAAGACAACAAATACAATAGAAAATATAACATACTGTACACTAATTTATGTAAATTTTAAACAGAAAATTAAAATTTTACTATTTCAGTTTCTTAAGTTTCATCATGAGGATGACCAGCCAGGACATGAACTAATCATTTTGAATCCTTTTATGTTATATTTATATCAAATTTATACTCAAATAAAATTTATATAAATTATTTTAAACAACAATCCAATTTCAGTTTTATTTTCTATTTTATCAATGTTGTCAATGATATTTCCTTTATCCACAATTCCTTAGAGAATTAAGTATAATTATTTTAATTACATGTATATGTAACGTATACACAAATTAGGATAAACTATGGAGTAATTATAATGTAATGACTACTATAGCTTTATAAAGATGAATTATAAAGCTATAGTATAATTATAATTATACTATAATTTTATTTGTCAATTATAATTATAATTATTTTGTCGGCACTGGTGGCGCAGTGCTGTAACCCAGCTACATGGGGACAAAGTGTTTGGGAGATTGTAGGCGATAGGTTGTATGCTCGGTCCTCTTAATACCGACATGGCGTCCGCTTGGTGGTTGCTATCGGTGTGGACACTACTAGAGAAGTCTGGGGTGTCCATGTTGGGTGGTAATTATTGTGCGGATGTTGTGTGGGGGAGATAACTGAGTATCAGGCTTGTCAATTAGCTGAAAATCAGACCAGCACTACATGGTTCGGATTCCACGTAAAGCTGTAGGTCCCTTAGTTGCCCTGGCTGTTGGGCTATTAATAAATTGCCCTTTCTGAGGAACAGTTGAACTCAGTTAGTAACCAAACTACACTCATCCACACTCATCCTACACTCATAAAACCGTTCATATTCGCCTTAAAATACGCACAACGTTGTGTCGGCGTCTCATTTGTAAGAATAAGAATAAGAATAGACAGTAGTTATTTGAGTTCAAATCGACGTTAATTAACAACTGTTTTATATTTTTTCTTGTTAATGATACTTATCCATATGAAAGCTTCATTAACAAGAAACCCTAGATTGGCTGAAAGAATACAGAAAAATATGTCTTTTATGTCTGTTTTATAAAATTACTCTTCACCCCATCCCCTAAATACAGATGTTTGTATTTTGGTTCTGTTGATTATCTATCCCTACTTGTGTGATAACTATAAAATCCGACAAATCAACAGTTACCAGAGCCTGATATATTTTGATTATGTCTGATATAGTTCAGTTGTGATACTTCCAAGCACAAACAAAACAGCAAAGCTAATTAATTTCGCAAAACACTAAACAGAAGATTAAACGTTCACACACTATTAAATACAGTGAAAACCCGATTGTCCGTCACCCTATTCTCCGCCAGGTTCTGTTATCCGTCAGTGTCTGGGTTCATCGCACCACGATATGACAATTGCCATATGACTCATCTGTCTAGAAGACTACAATTTCCTCCGGCCGTCTAGCCCACATAAGCCAAGTTCCAATGGCCTGTCACATCCGTAAGGCCTCGTCTGCTGTCTACCAGATAAGAGGTCGTTGGAACAGCTCGCCTGTGTACGCCTGATGTATGGACAGGCCGTCCAAGGCTGCCTGAACAGATCCCGTACAAAATGGGGAAAGAGGCGGCACTACAAATGTCAGTGGTCGGAGTTGAGGTTCTAATCCGCGACGCCTACACAGGTCACGGGCCGTTGGAATGGTCATGTCTGATGATACACAGGCGACATGCTATCCGTGTACCGACATCGGGCCGCCTGATGTCTGCGAAAACACTGGCCATGGGATCTGGGCTTTAATATATTACACTGTACTGCAGTTTAGTTTTAAGAATGTTGATAACTAATATTTGTGCTCATTACATAATGTAAAAGCTTATGTTTTATATTAAAAATATGCCTAATGTAATAAAAGCGTAAATGTGACCTGCAGTACATGTCTTTTTTCTAACTTTTCATTCTCATTTCGTTAATCAATATGTACTATACAGCATTAAAATTTAACGTGCGTAAGCACTAATAATAAGTTCCAGCGATATAAGTGTGAGTGGGTGAGTTCTCTATAATCCGTCTATTCTCCAATCCGTCACGGCCACGATACCGACCCGTGACGGAAAATAGGGTTTCTACTGTACATACATTATTCAATTTGTTGCTGCAAAAACAAATATTACCATCACCATAGCTCTGAATTCAAGTAAAGTTGAAATTCAAGATTATGTGACTAATAGATTTCTAAACTGATAGAAACAAATTCAAAATTTATCTAAGTGCTTAAATTCAGCAATATTTTCATTAAGAGTGTTGAGGGACATCACAAATACTAAAACTCAGCTTGCAGTGCATCATGCATACTTTTCATCCATCATGAACTATGGTTTGTTAGCATAGGGTAGCTCAGCTTGTGCTTTAAAGGTATTCAGACTCCAAAAATTAGCAGTTAGATTAATCGCCAAAGTTTCACACAGGGCACACTGTAAGGAATTGTTTATACTATACAATATTCTCACATTAACATGTTCTTACATTTTAGAATTACCTTGCTGGGTAAAAATAAATTGGACATAATTTGAACATAGATTACCAACTCATGATTACAACAATAAGTAGAGATATCTTGTACAGCAAATTCACCAGAGATTACAGATTCTTCACAAGTCCCCACAGTACATGGCGCCAAAAGTATATAACAAACTTCAACTAGAATTTAAAAATTTAATTTGTCCGGTAAAATTCAGAAGATGTCTTACTAGTTTTATTGAAACAGCTTTTTACTCTTTGGATGAATTTTTTGAAGAAGTTATAGTTTACGGTGTGAATGTATTTTGCAATTGAATTAATGTTTTGGAATTGTTAGTTTGTATTACTAAATAAATGTTTTCTTCTAGTACTATCTACCTGTCATAAATTATGATGTAATATGATGCTTATGAATAAATAAATACACATTTTTATTAGAAACAATGTGAAATTTATAGTTGTACAGCAATGAATAGTTATTTTGCATGTACTGAGATGTCTCACTTCTTTGGACTTTTCCCAAGATAAGTCAGCTATAAAATTTCTAGTATAATTTATAAATTTGTTAATTAATACTTAATTAAATTTTCTAAACTTACTTATTCTGTGGTTTCCCTCAAAAACAATAAAAGGATATTTTGATGACTTCCATTGAGGCTTTATATATTGTTTTTCAAAGGGACAGCAGTCATGTTGGAAAACATCCAGAATGGTCTGACAGCCTTGAATGTGGGAAAACTGTAATACAAAAATGAGATCAATAAAAATTAATTATTTAAAACACATTAATTATTTTAAAAAGACTAAAGATAAAGCATGTTGCAGGAAGAACACAACAAGCACTAAGAAGTTAATGTTGATCATGATTTGTTACATGCATATGGCATCTAACAAGTACCTTTGTGTGAATAAAGGAATTATGAAATGTTGAACTGAATGGGGTCATGATAGCTAAAAATGGTTCTTTAACAGGAAATCCTTTGTAATGGATTTTGGTAAATCAAATTGACCATCCTCATACCAGAGCGATTCACAAAGTAATCTTTGTCACTGATGAACAAAAGCTTACCTCAGGACTTTTGAACACATTTTTCACATCATCCAGAGAGTAAAATATTCTCAGAACTCCAGCGTCTCTATATGGACAATCTGAAATGAACAAACACCTTCAAACTTGTTAAACAAGCATTTTTTATGATTTCTTAACAATAAAATATCCTAACTTCAAATAATATACCTTAAATAAATTAAATAATTTAGTATGAACAGTAATACTTATAAATAATAGCTTAACTTAAAAAATATAAAAGATACAATTTTTAATAAATTAACAATTAAAAACTAACTCTGAGTGTTTTAACTAACAATTTAATAGCTTTTGGAAACCACATTCCGTCTTATTCATACAAAATATAAGTTTATCTTGTGTTGGCTTTTTTCTTCTTAGTGGTTCACTTCAATAATATTAACATTATTCAGGAAACTGACATTTTGTCCATGTCAACAGTCTAGAAAAGGAATATTCCAAAAAATCATGGACTCTGAATGAGATTGGGACACTTAAAAAAGCAAAATGACTCTGTACTTAACATGTTGACTGCTATGAGAGCCACCACTGGCCTCACAATTTTAGCTCGTGCCATGAGGGCCACCGATGGCTCTTAGAATCATGCCTGGTGCCATATGTGTTTTGACAGCAAAGTTCAATTTTAATCAATTTATGTTATGTGTTTATGTGTTCCATGTAACCGGAAATGACCTCACGAGTACAGAAATAGCCAATATCCTGTTTTCTTTCTCAAAGTTATTCTAAGAGCTACCGGTTCCCCTCACGGCGGTGGAAAAACTTTTCATAGATTGTATTTTTACAGTTGATATTATTAGGTTTTATCTGTTACTTTTTATTTACAAACCATGCGACTGTTGTTTTTGCTCATTTTACAAGCTACCAGAATTTGTAATTAAAATTTGAATACTCCTGAAAATAGTGCTAAAACAAATCTTAGTTTTAATGGTAATCATGAGCCACCAGTCGCTTTCACGGTGCACACCTGCACTTATGCTAGAGCCACCGTTGGCCCTCGTGACATCAGCCAGAACAATAATTTTACTATGGAGGCATCAGAATGACACAATACAATGTATACGGTGACAGTCAACATGTTAATAAGAGGAAATACTTTCATGAGGAAAAGTGTTATCATTTAACTAGTAAGACAAGTTTTTGCTTATTTTTTAATCGTATAATCTTTGTTTGCTTAGAACAGGGTTGATTGTTATAAACAGTAAATAATGAAAATGGAATCTACATCTGATGTCTTATTTTCTCCAACGAATTGTATCACAGGTAATACAATTCCTTAAAAATAGCTCAATAAATAATAGCTTTTAAAAAAAGTGTATATAAAAATATTAAAATTAACAATATTTTACCAGTTCTTACCTAACTCTGGTGTTTGACCCCAAGCAGAAAACTTCCCCAAAGTTGTCACTCTCAAAACACAAACAAACAGAATAAAGTCAGTAGAACCCCTCATGGAAAACTAGTTACCACTTTGTTTTGGCACAACCCACAACAATGTCCGCTTTATTGTTCATCTTATCTCTAATAATCACATTTGGCTTATCTGGAGATGAAACCTATAGTAGACGGTAAACTGGAAATTAACAACCATATTATTTTGACTAGAGTACTATAATAACTGTTAATTGTATTAATTACTACACCGGTTATTGTAATATACCGATTGAGTTATATTCAATCAAATTTAATTGTCTTTGTTTGGTAAGAGTCTATGTAATTCAGATTACACTCCAAAGCATTTATTTAGGATTATTTCTATAAAAGTATTAGGAGATTAGAAAATTTATGAAGATAAGTATCTTAAAAACAAGAGAAAAATGCATATTTTTCTGACTTTAAATTATAAATTCGGAACCATCTCACTTGGTACCTTCTGCTGATTTTTTGAATCTAAGTACTTGTAAAATTTTTAGAAGAAATATTTAAATATAGTTAAATTGACAGATTATGAACAAGAATGTATATATTATTTAATTTTATCTAAATGTTATAGCAAATAAAAACCCAGTGCTGACCAAAGAATAAACAAAGAATTATTTAAAAAAAATCATACTATGCGTCAAGAGTTCAAGGTGAATGTAAATAATCATTAGATGTTAAAACTAAGCTTTAAATAACATAAAACTGGTTTATTATTATTTACATTCAAACAGCATGCTATCTTATAAATAAATAAAATTACATTAGCCACCATCGTAAAAAGTATTATAATTTTCACATACAAAATAGCGCTGAAACTAATGTTGATATCAAGAGTAATTTTGTAAAAAAACATTGTTAAATCCCTTGAGTAGTTATTAAATGCTCGAATAAGGTGTATTTACATTTTATTAAGTTTCACCCCTATTACAATAGGCAAAACATGTTTCTCAGATACAAGTCAACCAGTGTCCTGCTCTTTTTTGTCCTCCCCTCCATCTGTTTGTCCGTATCTACTCTGCTTTTGATGACCATAAGGGAATATCCAGTGATGTGCTGTAGATTTTCTATTAAAAAAGAGAAAATATATGATAAGGAGATTCCATAAGGCCGAGTAAAAACATTAAATTGACATATTTTATTCACAACTAGCTAAACACTTTATTTATTTTTTTATTTTTTATTTATTTATTCATAAGATGCCAATCGTCAAGATATGGGCGAATATGGATTTCGAATGAGTGTGATGAATGTAGATGAGCGAATGTAGTCATTGTTACAAACTAAGGCCGACTATTCCTTAGAAAGTGTCATTAATTAATAGCCCAATGACAAATGAACAGCCGGTGATTATCAGCTGATCCTTCTCAACACTTTGCTGTGCTATACTGTCGGCGCAGATATAAAATTAGTAACTCCTTATGAAATGTATTGTTACGATATATTATATTTAAATGCATCGTAAGTAAATTTAGTGATTTTATATTGATTTAAATAAATTTAAAATTATTAGTTTAAAGTTATTTGAAAATGATTTAAAATCACTGCATTTACTTATGCATATAAAAATAATTTACTGTAACAATACATTTCATAAAGATTACAACGTGACCAAGTAACTAATTTTATCCTCTCGATGCTCAAATATTGAATTTGTATATGAATGAACATTTTGTAATGCTGTTTTGAAAGAATATGAGGGAGCAAAGGTTGCTGATTAATTAAGGTTAAATTTTTCAAATGTTATATTGGAATCATTATAGGCTGAAGTAAAATCAATTAATTGTTAGCTTTTCATCAATTTATAAAAATTACATATTGAAATAATACTTGTTAGCCAAAATTGTGCTGGTTCAATGCATAATGAATTTAAATAGTACTTTGTCTATTGGACTGTCTTTACGACAATACATTATTTGTTGTATTTTTAAATACCATCTCTGCAATGCATTTACAAATCATTTGAAATATGAGTAAGGATACAATTATTTCACAACCACCAGACTTTCAAGAGTTTTTTTTTGAATTTGCTAAATCATTCTTTTTACTTGCTTTAGTGTAAATCCTGAAACCAGTCAAGTCCCTTAAATCAAGTAATCTAGGTTAAAGTAAGGCTCCTATTACACTAAGCAGCAAGTGTTACTACCGTTGTATCTCATGGAGCCTAAAAGACTCGGGACACTGGTGGCTCCGGTTGAGCAACAGCAAAAGTTAATGTTTGGACCCGACAACTTCCAGACACTAGTTTCCAGAAAACATTTTGCTCGATTACATGCTTGGGCATTGCGGTATTTAGAGCCTGTTACACTAGCGTCTCAACTGGAAATGTGCACAAGTGCTAATTAATCTCCCTCTCTCCTTCTGCCCAGTCTTGAAATATGTATTCTGTGTCTCTGGTTTTGTGTACATGCTGTACAATTTGTGAGGCAACCAAATACTGTACTTTGTGAGGTAACACAGCATTTAACCCATTTTCTGACCTCCCTAAATTTGACAAATGGAAATATATGTCAGTACTGAAAAAGTGCTACTGTGACCAGCTGATTTATGTTGATATAAATCATATCCTGTAGGTAGCGTAGTTGGTTCAATCCCAGCTTCATGTGCTAAAGGTTCTCAGTTCGATCCCAATCAGAGTCATAATACATTTTGAAAAGGATCAGCTGATAACCACTGGTTGTTCATTTGTCATTGGGCTATTAATTAATGACACTTTCTAAGGAATAGTCGGCCTTAGTTTCAGTTTGTAACAATGACTACATTCGCTCATCTACACTCATCACACTCATTCGAAATCCACATTTGCCCATATCTTGACGATCGGCGTCTTATGAATAAATAAATAAAAGTTTATAACTGTGACCAGCTTTTTGTTGATATAAATCATATCCTGTAAGTTCATCACTGTGACCAGCTGATTTATGTTGATATAAATCATATCCTGTAAGTTTATTACTGTGACCAGCTGATTTATGTTGATATAAATCATATCCTGTAGGTTTATTAGTGTGACCAGACGATTGTTTATTTATGAACACCAATATAAGTTACTTTATTTCAGATAATATCAATACTACTGTCGACGCAGAAATTATGTGCACTTGAGTTTGAAGGTTGTTTTCTAAGAAACTAAAAAGCCTATGAAAAATCCAATGGGCTGTTTGGGACATCATTAAGGACATTCAGCCCAATGAAAAGTTTAAGTCTTTCACCAATTACTCCATAAAGAACGAGAGTGGTTCCTTAGTGGATGATCCAGCTGAAATTTCATGTCTGTTCAATACTTTTTTCACTCAGACAAGTGAAAGACTTGGAAGCGGTTCTTTCGGTATTGACGACCCTCAACGTGTGTGCCACGCTGTGCGGACAGTTGTACCATCGCTTTTTCTGTGGCCAACCGATACTCGGGAAGTAATCGCAGTAGTAAAATCCTTAAAGCCAAGCCACACTTCAGGAACAGATGGCATGTCTTCTAGTCTTCTTAAGGATGTTGTTGTAAGGAGTTGGCTTTGCCCTTGGCCCACATTGCGAATGCTACCTTCGAAAGTGGCGTTTTTCCAGGTATTCTAAAGCAAGCTGTAGTTAAACCATTATTTAAAAAGGGAAGCCCATGTGACATTGAAAACTATAGGCCTATATCCATCCTATCAACGTTTTCCAAAGTCTTGGAAAAGCTATTCCTCATTCGTTTATTATCATTCCTATCGAAAAATAATATCATTTTCGAAAAACAATTTGGATTTAGACGAGGATTCTCAACAGTTGATGCCGTGTTTGACTTCATCAAAAATGTTTCTTTAGCTTTAGATGAACGTCAGCATTCGTTTGGTGTATTCTTGGATCTCCAAAAGGCATTCGACGTTGTCAATCATGAGCTCTTATTGTTTAAACTACATAACCTTGGAATAAGGGGAGCTGCATTCGACTGGATTTCTTCATTTTTAAAAGGCCATAGCCAGGTGGTTGAAATTCCCTTTGTTGACGACTCCGGTTGCTTAAGTCATCGAGTATCCTCTGTAGAAACAGTGAAGTCAGGGGTACCCCAAGGCTCTAATCTTGGCCCATTCTTGTTTCTGTTATTTATTAATGACATCTCGTCAAGTGTAAACGGAGTGAATTTATGTCTATTTGCTGACGACACATCCATCAATATGTCACATAAAAATAGGGAAACTCTGGAATGCGATATTTTTGTAGAAGGTCTTCTTCAATGGCTGGAAGAAAATCGCCTTACCGTGAACACTGCAAAGACAACATTTCTCGACTTTAGAATTCGAGCACCTATGAACGGTGCTAGTGGAAGCTCGTCCCTCCTTTTAGGTGATTTCGTTATTAGCCCGTCACAATGTACAAACCTCTTGGGTGTCGTTCTGGACTCAAGGTTGAACTTTCATCTTCACATGGACAAAGTTTGTGGCAAATTGTGCAGTGGTATCTTTTTACTGCGTAGACTTTCCCGTTTTTCCAGTACTGAAGTTCTTCTGGCCTGCTATTATGGATGCATATTTCCACATCTTACTTATGGACTTCCAATTTGGGGCTCTGAAAACACCAGGACATTGTACACCTTCCGTTTACAGAAGAAATGTCTGAGGATTGTTTTGGGATTGGCAAGGAATCAATCATGCAGGGGGCTGTTCCGTGCAAACAATTTACTTACATTTCCAAGCCTGTACATACTTGAGACCTTAACCTTTATTAAAAAAAATATGCATATTTTTACCACCGAATCACCTGTACAACATAATTTTTGAAAATCCAGCCGTCTACCCTTTCCAAAGCACCGAACATCATTTTTTGAGAGCCAGTTATATTATTCTGCAATTAAATTATTTAACAGCCTCCCTCTGGAATTGAGAGCAGTAACCGTAGTTAGTAAGTTTAGTTAGGTTAAGACTAAAATGTTTCTTGATTGAAAAGGAATTTTACTCTGTAAGTGAATACTTGATGTCTAAGTATGATAAACATAGCTCTAATTAGGTTTAAGCCCTCACAATTTTAACCTTTGTTTTATTGTATTTATATTGACCATTGTTATGCAATATACTATTGTTAATTGACAAATAAACAATTTGAATTTGAATTATACCATTGTTTTTCTCGTTTAGATCAAAGTTACAAAATATAATTTTTTAAATTTTAATATAAGTTTTAGTAGTTTTTTCCTAGTTAGAACAAGAATAGTACCAGGATTTTAACTAGTTTTCACTGCACATCAAATTTACACCGTTATTCCTCAAAAACCTGTTAATGAATCAGATTTTAATTGTAATACAGGGTTGATAGGAGCGTTCCCTATAACTTTTAAAATTTAAGAATTTTAACTTTTAAAGAAAAAAGTTTTCATCAATTTCTTGAAACAATATTTTCTTGGCTTCTGGAGGTCGTAAAATTAATTACTTGGCCACATTGTAATCCTTATGCTCCTTCTCATATTTTTTAAAAGACATGGTTCATATATCTTCAATTAATTTAACTAATACTTTAATTGAAGGTTATATTTTCATAATAGGATTTTTTTAGTTATAATATTCATTATAGAGCATCAAAACAATAAACAAATAATTCAAAATTATGAAGCTAATTAAATTTGCTTAAATTATTTTATTCTTTCTATAATACTTAAAGAATTCTTTAAACGAATATTAAAAATTCAGATTCATTATTTTTTTTATATATTAGGCCTCTTGTTATTTTGATATTGATAATACTTTTATGTTTTTGTACAGACTACAAGTGCTTATTAACAACTAGCATCATAATTTTTTATGAAATAAGTTCTAAGCTATACTATTAGTTAAAAAGTAAAATAATTACAAATGAAAGAAAATATAGTGATAATCATATTTGTTGATAAAAAAATAAAAAACACACCACAAATTCTGTAGCCAATGTTTTTATTCACTATGTTGTGGTCTTATCTAATCTCAATAATCTGATATACTTTCATGTGAACAAACTCTACAATGGCATACAACAGATTTAAACTATAATTATGTACACTCCTAATTTGTACTAGTATTTTGACAATGGTGTATGACAAATTAAAATATCTTTTGCTATTTAGTTCAGTGTTCATGAGCCTTCCAGTTAATATTAAGTCTGGATCCCCTAATTTCCGTATGTTTTGACCTTACACAATACTTGATTTTTAAGTTTTACAGTAATTTGGAAGTGGCCTTAAGACCAATTAATGTAATTTATCAGAGTCAAGGACCGCCTAAAAACAAAATAAATATCAATTATTACATCCTAATAATTGTTGATAACATCATTAATCTTTCTATTATTGTTTAAAAGTGGATATTTTTATTTGCATTTTCATATTTTTCTGGATTGTTATAAAAAAAAATACAACACCATATTAAAACTTTAAAAACATGATGAATTTATTTGTAATTCTCTTCTTATATATCTGCAAGGATATTTTCATATTTTATTATACCACACGGTTTATTTGTTTTAAGAAACAGTTTAATATGAAAGTTGTGTAATAAACAATAACTCTATAATATTCTGATGTTACTGATGTAAAATAAAATATACATGATTCTCTTTTTAGAGAGTGATGAAGATCCCAGAACTCAGCCTCTATTTACCAATCTGCAAGAGATTTTGGATTTATTGGAAAAAGAAGAAGTGAGTGTATTAAAGTAATTTAGTTTTCTTTTTAACATATTAATAATTGGTTTGCTACTTTAAACCAAGTACTAAAAGTAATAAAGTTTTAAAATATCAATAATTGTTCTTTTATTAGGTTAGATAGAAGGCACTTGAACATAGATTATTTTAATGTGAGACATAAATCTTTCTCCAAATGTTATCCAGTCTTCCTTTGTCAGTTTTAACTACATCCATAACACTGTCATTTACAAACTCCAGTGCTAGCAACTCTTGGCCAGTACAAAGTTCTTCTTATACCACAACAATTTTATGTGTATTCCTCACAGCCATGATTTTCTTCAGAGTATTAAGTAAGAAGCAAAGCTATTGAATTTTATACTAAAACAATTCAACTCAGAAGAAAGGAATTAGACCATCAGCACACATCCTTCATTCTCAAACCTCTAAATACCAATATTAGGTAAATGTTCCCACTCATTCAGCTATCAACAGATAGGGTCTCAAAAAATATATTGATAGTTAAAAAAATTATAAAAAAAAAATAAATAAATAAAGAAAGAATGTCAAGTTTTTCATAATCTATGCTAATAAGACTTCTACTAAATATGTTGATAAGTCATTTACCAACATACTTAGTTACTTAGTTAGTTACCAACAACAAGAAACAGTTACTAAACTCAATTTCTCTCATATCTTACTTATTTAATCAAGTACCGTTTGGTAAACCATTATTAAAACTCGGAGGTTAACAACTAACTCTAAAATATTAAAAAACCTTTGAGAAAAGTTCCAAACAAAAGCATAGAGGAGATAAGTAGTTGGAGACAATCGAACAAAGCAAACAAGGAATCTCTCAGTAAAGATGTCTTCGCACTGTTTTACATATATCAGTTTGATAAGAGTCACAGTCATGATTGCGAGCCAGTTGTAGTCATGGACAGGATCCCATTCAAAAGAAATGTCAAACACTCTAGCAGCAAATGTGTTAAAAAATAACAAATACTTAATTCTTAAGAGTAAATAATAAAGTACTATAATAGTTAAAAATTATGAATAGAATACCATTTTCAAATATGTTAAGTTCTGCTCAATTTTTATTTTACTATTTCCATGATAATTTAATCTTGCAATTATTTATTAGTTGGCCTTATGTAGGATCTAGTGTCCAGTGCTGTGTACACTGGAAATCACCTCTGAATAGGTTCAGTTGGGCTGGAGGGTTATCACCACATTATGTGTTTTGGTGGGTGAAGGATGCTTGACCCATCCACTATGTGCAATATTGATGACCCTCCCAGCCCCCAATCCATATACAATAGTAATATGAAATGCAAATGGTGTTTCCACTCGCCCTAAAGACAAATATGACAGACAATGACCTACCCAGTCTGGGTACACATAAGACAAATATTGACCCACTCACCCTGAGTACACATATGACAGATGGTGATAAGATATAACACCAACAAACTACTTGACAGCAGGATCAGTAAACATTATCATAATTTACAAATGTTTAAACCACTTAGCAGAAGTTTCCTGATGCCCTAGATCTGCTAAGTACAGTATTTACATCTAGTTAATTTACTCATTAACCTAATCTAACAATAAAAAAAGCAATAAGTGCATGTAAATGAAATGCTGAATTTGTGAGAAAATTGATATTTTTTATTTTGACAGTATCGAAACGTAATAGCTGTACAACAGCTGCTGTATGCCTACTTCAACAGCTGTCAATCAAAAAGGATCAGTTACCTGCCCAAAAGTTACAGGCGCCCCTTCATTGCCATTGAGGGCAATCATAGAACAGGTAACACTACAGAAAATAATACTATTAACATTATAATCTAATAAATTTTCACTTGTGAATTTTAAGTTGTTACAAATAAAAATATTTATATTGAATATGCACATATTTAGACTGACATATCTTCTCCTATATGTTCAATGCTTCAATATTAAAATACTGAAAGAAATAATTTTTTGAAATTTGGAGTATGTTGAATGTATTTTAATGTAATGAAATCTTATTAGCACCCATATCCAATATGTATATTTTAAAAAGCAATGCACACACAAGATTAACTCATTGAGTGTTGGTGGGACATCCCCACTGACATAAATAGTAAACAGGATTGAGTTTACAGTTTTGTGAAAAATGATCCTGTTCTGTCCCCTTCTCTGGTAGAATACCATATCAGGCGGTTCACTTTCAAATTTAATCACGTTCTAGTACCAAATTCGCCTTTCTATAGATATGCTATTACCAAACAAAATATTTTTTACAGCATATATTTTAAATTTCATATTGAAAATCAAATGGAAAATAAAGGACATTTTTTAAGCTTTGGACAGCAATGTTTCAGTTCAGTAAAACACAATAGATAGGCTGCTTAGACTCCAACCTACTGAAAGCACTGGTGCGAGAGAGATATATACTGAACACCACTGAACACTGAGTGGTGGAACTACTCTTCCCCAAATGTGTCATACCATTTAATAATGACATGAAGACTAGGTAGACAGTTGGCGGACTGTAGGGCCCCCTCCCATCACATGGCTCAATCAGTAAAGCAATATGGAATAACCCTCCCACATTATGCAGCTCAACCAGTAGCTGGAAAAGCCCATCAAGAGGCTTAATCAGCAAAGCACTATGGAATAACCATCTCCTATCAAGATGCTCAAACAGCAAAGCACTGTGGAATAACCCTCTCTCATTAAGAGGCTCAATCAGTACAGCACTATGGAATAACCCTCTCCGATCAAGAGGCTCAATTAGTAAATCACTATTGAATAACCCCCTCCCATCACGTGGCCCAATCAGCGAAAAACTATGGAATAACCCTCTCCGATCAAGAAGCTCAATCAGTAAAGCACTATTGAATAACACTCTCCGATCAAGAGGCTCAATCAGTAACGCACTATTGAATAACCCTCTCCGATCAAGAGGCTCAATCAGTAACGCACTATAAAATAACCCTCTCCAATCAAGAAACTCAATCCGTATTAGTACCAAGGAATAACACTCTCCCATAAAGAGGCTCAATCAGTAAAGCACTACGGAATAACCCTCTCCCATCAAGAGGCTCAATCAGTAAAGCACTACGGAATAACCCTCTCCCATCAAGAGGCTCAATCAGTAACGCACTATGGAATAACCATCTCCCATCAAGAGGCTCAATCAGTAAAACTACTGTCTGAATAACTGAATTACCTGGTTATATAATTATATATTGGTCGGTAGCGTAGTTGATTCAATCCCAGCTTCATGTGCTAAAGGTTGTCAGTTCGATCCCAATCAGAGTCAATACATTTTAAGAAGGATCAACTGATAATCACGGGCTGTTCATTTGTCATTGGGCTATTAATTAATGACACTTTCTAAGGAATAGTCGGCCTTAGTTTGTAACAATGACTACATTCGCTCATCTACATTCATCACACTCATTCAAAATCCATATTCGCCCATATCTTGACAATCTTATGAATAAATAAATAAAAAAAAATAAAGATTGCATCATATTTTTAAAATATTACACTTGAATTTTAGCAATGTTATTGTGATACATTTGTATAGTCATATTAAGAACCTTACAGTTTCTAATGTGATCTTCACAATGTGTCTTTTTCTCTTGATCTATCTGATATAAATCTAATTGTTTGCTGCTAGCAGCATACTTTCATAAGTCTTTTTAAATCAATTTTCTTATCTCCACAATATAGTACTTATTGATATGAAAATTAAATGCTAAACTATTACTATAGTTCTAAAAATAGAAAGACATGTACATGTACAAGTAACATATTTATGTCTGACTTTTTTGTGTTCAACAATAAATTATTATTTTTTATCACACGAGAAATACTTTCAAATTGAACCAGCACACATAAATTGTCTTGTTTCAGCCAAAAGGATATTGGCAATGCGTTTGTCCAGAAGGATGGGAGCCAGTTTGTTGAACACTCCACCAAGGTGTCTCAGCTTCCTAAAGAACTTCTTCCCCACAGGCAGTCTGTTACTGAGAGCCTTCTTCAGCTTGAGTGCTTACGCTCTGGCTCAGGGGACACGAAGACTCATCAATATTTTCCCTGTTGTTGTTAATGGGTAAAGTAATGCCCCATACTTACTGTAGGGTCTTCCATCTAAACATTCATGAGATGAAAGCAATAAATCGTAGGTCAATTTTTGTAACAACCTCTGTTCAAGTTCAACAGATGTTCAATTTTAATTTCAATTAAGGTTCCTTAAGTTATGTAAAAAATTACAAATTTAATAAATATGGGGAAACAACACAAAACCTATGAGGACACATAATTGTAAATGAAGGGGGTTAAACAAAAATTTATCTTCCTGAATTGTCCACTGAAAAAAACTGAAGAATTCAGAAACCAGCAGAAATACTGAGCTAATTAAACCGGAAAGAACAAACATGAACAAATATTTGAGGAAGTAAACTCATCAAACACAAACCAAACAACAACAATCCCAAATTATCAAACATCCCTGGTTTTTCCTACAAAATAAGATTGACAATCTGACAATAAGAGCTCTCAGCTGCGGCTCAACAAATTATTGTTGCACCAACTATAGTTCGAATAAAATAACTTTGGTACTGGCGGAACGCCCTCGCTCCAATAGTCTGAAATGACAAAACTCTGAGCATTAATTTGCTGTCAAACTTAAAATAAGTAAGCAATAATTTTCAAACTAATTGTATAGTGTCCACCATGTTATATTCTTTAAGAAAAAATTATGCTGGATATTTTTCTTGAGCTAATTTGCTTTCAATAATGATATTTGTATTTAAAAACACGGTTAATGAGTGAAATTGCGCGTGAGTCGTCTTTAACCTGTCACTGTAGCGAGAATAATAATAATAAAATAATTTCTTGTGGATAGATGACAGTTTGATTCATTGTGATTAGTTTGGTATAAGTCTCATTTAATAATTCAAACAGGTTAATGAGAAATTAATTTTTTTGTAAAACCTTGCAAACTCGGAAACGAAAAACGCTAGACAAAATTTCTTTGAGCAAACATTAACTGTGTTATTTATGTATTACTAAAATAATACTGTGGCACTAATAAAACATGCGGAAAAATAATGAAGAGTTTATGAAGTAAACTCATAGTTCGTTTACATCGAGGCTGTGCCGGACGCGCAAGGTATACTCTGCTCAAGGGAAAGTGTAGACTGAATATTCAGCCCAAGCGTAAAACGAATTCCGATCGACGATATTTCCAGATAAGAAATGTTTCTCCAGTAAGAAATAAGGTAAGTTAGTTGACTATTGACTTTGAGGTGTGTTCGTGTTCAGTTCTTTATCGATTTAACAGTGCTTAGTATAGTTTAATCACTAGTTTTTATTACAGTTATTAAGTTTTAGTGATATTACACGTTTTTTGTTTTTTTTTAGATGTGACAATAATGCTATAGGATTCAGTGTATATACAATTATCAGTGTTTGTTGCAATTATAATACTTAGGCTCTTTCAAATTTTAGTTAGTGTTCTATTAGTAATTGACAAGAAATGTTTGCAATGGAAGAGGCAAAGCTGAGCCATTGACTGTACATTGTGCGTGTGGTATCACCGCCGCCTTGTTGACAATCTAGTTTTGAAAACTTCTGAATCTTTCTCCCTAATTCAAGAAAATTCTATTTAATACGAGAGTACGATTTTAGTGTCACTTAAATAACACAATTAATTTAGGTTTAAAGAAATTTTGTCTAGCGTTTGTCATTATCGAGTTTGCAAAAGTTTACAAAAAAATTAATTTCTCATAAACCTGTTTGAATTATTAAATGAGACTTATACCAAACTAATCACAATGAATCAAACTGTCATCCATCCACAAGAAATTATTTTATTATTATTATTCTCACTACAGTGACAGGTTAAAGACGACTCACGCGCAATTTCACTCATAAAAACGTGTTCTTAAACACAAATATCACAATAAAAAGCAAATTAGTTTAAGCAAAATATCCACCATAATTTTTTCTTAAAGAATATAACATGGTGGACACTATACAATTAGTTTGAAAATTATTGCTTTCTTAGTTTAAGTTTGACAGCTAATTAAAGCTCAGAGTTTTTTCATTTCAGACCAGTGGCACGAGGCCGTTCTGCCAGTAACAAAGTTATTTTATTCGGATTATATGTGTGTCACGATTATGTTATTTTACGAACATTGTAGTTTTCTGTTTATAAGTTGATATTTTTAGAGAATTTCAGTTTTAAAGAAATTGTAAATTGAATATAAAATAAAAGCAATACTACTTAGGTTTCACAGCTAGCCTTAAAACTAGTTCCTGATGCTTTATCGACTCATTTCAATTTTAATTTCAGTTACTGGTTGGAGCCACAAACATATGCCATTGCTAGGACATTTGGAGAAGAGCCACCCCTATTAGGTCATTCTGTCTACCAGTGGCCCAAGGACCTTCTGAAACCTGATATTGTATTTTTCATAGAATTTCCTGACAACCTGCACAGGAACATTCTCACTACCAGACCACCAAATGCGCACAAAACACTGTGAGTAGGCTATTTACTGTTTGTCTTCACAGAAAGTTTGATTAATACAAATAATATGAAGGTATAATTTTGTTGTTCAGTTATGAACTACGATAAAATTATTCTTAAATAAAACTATGGCAGTGACCCTTTGAGCACTGACAAAAAAATAAGTGTGAACTTTTTTCGTCACTTTTAAAGTGGAACATCTAAAATATTAAGACTGAAAATTTTAAGAAATGCAAGTCTTTATACATTTATTTATAAAATCTGTTCTAATAAAGATACAAGGATACTTCTTTGACTAGATTGCTTGTAATTGAGTTCTTTATCAGAAAAAAATGCCCAAAAAGTTATCTTATAATTTTTGAATATTTATATTTTGTCAATAAAAAGTGTATTTTGATAAAAAAAAATTTTTTATGCTTACAGCTCGTAAACAAAAAATATTTTACCTGTGGGAAACTGTTTTAATGAAGTCTAAACTTAATCAACTGCAAACACAGGAAAAATTATATTAATCAGATTAAAAATTAAAATAATATATATCATGAAATATTTTGTTAATACTGCAGATTCGTCTGTTAAAATTAACCCTCTGTCTATTATTGTCAGTTCTTTTCATTGAAGTTATATTCCAACAGCTGGCTCCAGACGTCAAAAATAGCATTCTCGATCGTCTGAGTATCATCCCAAAGACATACAAGTTATCGTAAGCGGTAAATTTGATGTTATATGTAACAAAGTTCAAATGACGAGATATCGTCATTCTGTCCTTAACATGAATTTTAGTAATGACCATATTTCCTCATTTCGGTCCTAAAGGGAAAAACTTAAATTACGAAATATAGTCCTTCGATCCCCAAAGGGTTAAATGTGAAGTTAATATTATAAAATTTTAAATATATGCAATATATTACACAGATTTCAAAAATATTTTAAGTTATAAATAAAATCCATTAATTTTGGATAAAAAGGATGAAGAAAGTGGAAAGAATAAAGTAGATTTTATTTATCCTTTTGCTCATATTTATTGCATAAACAAAAAAAAAACTCTTCAATTACATTAAGCATCATAATTAATTACTATATAATGTAATACTGTACTATACAAATGTGTTAAAGTACCATTTTTTAAATGTTTACAGAGCTATGAATGCCTTGATGAAGATGAACATGTCAAATATAGTTATCATCAACACAACGTTGGGGCATGAGGCTGCTCTGGAAGAAATTGAACGCCACATTGAAGACAAGATAAAGCCACGATTTCCAGTACAGTGGCTCAATGTCACTAAAGGCCCTACTCGCATCCATCTTAGAAATATACGAGTCAAACAAGTTTAATAGTGCTGATTTTATTACCCTAATTATGTTTGTAGCCCCAAACATATTAATATATTTTCAGATTATCATAATATAACTTGATGCATATACCACCCACCCGCCCGTGCCAGAGGTGACCAGAGCCAGAGGTGGGCAGGTCTCTGAACTCTCTAATAATCTCTCTTGGTTATTGTTTCTGGTTCATTTAGAATCACAAATATCATATCTGTGTCCAAAACAACTCAGTTATCCTTGAAGTTATCAATTTTGTTCTTTTTTTACTTTTAAATTTATATCTCCAAAAAAAAGTGTATAAGTTGAACATTTTTATGGTTTTTATAACATAAATATTTATTTTGAGAAAAATTATTGGTTTTCACATATCAAAGGTCAAAATGGCACCCATTTAAAATCCTATATAACTCTTAAATCAATAATTATACTAAAAATTACACAGAATAACGATTTTAAAAATCTGATGAAAAATAACAAAGAAAAGATAATATATGTGACAGTATGTACAATGCAATGTGCCAGTACAATGTGCAACACACATGTATCAGGTCATAATAATAAAGTAATTTGTGATAGTCTTAAATCAGATGTTTACATAAACTTTAATGTTGTAGATAGTCACACAATACAGGCAAATAAAAAATTCAAGATATACAAAATTTTCCAAATTTTATTCTGAATAAAACCATCACAAACTTGCATTTTTATAAAAACAAAATAATATAAATAAAAGGTTGAAATATGCAAGTGGAAAGAGAAATCTACCCTTTCCATTACTGTTCAAAGTATGCAATTTTTGCACAAAACGCTTCGCCGTAATTACAGACAATTGAATTTATCGCACAGTGTGATAGCATCAGTTAGAGGGTTAATAAAATGTAAATTTTATTTTTATAGTAAGCAATCGATTTGATTTTAGTTTTTTACCCACTGAAATAAAAGGAAATTGAAATTAAACACATAACAAACAACTTTAAAATATATATTTAGAATATATATTTACAAAACAAAATTTAATACTTTTATTAAGGTTATTACAAGTCAATCGCAAAATATTTACTAAGACTTAAATATAAGTACTTTTCACAGATAGTTTACTGGTGGAAGGCAAGGCTACATCCACAATATACTGTTTTTATCACAGACTACTGATTAGTAAGGCAGACAACGCCTAAAGTGTACTACTAACTATCTTAGTTCACAGTTCATTTATTAGTGTGGAAGGAAAGGCCCGGACCAGATTTACAATTTACAGCTTTGTTCATAAACAGTGAAAGTGTGTTGGACAAGGCTAATCCTCCATTAACGAAGTTATATTTCATTCACAGATCATCGAATAGTATGGAGGGCAATGCTTAGAACTAAACTAACAATATTATATTTTATTCGCAGATTAGTTTAGAGAGTAAATAAAAAGGTCCAAAATATTATATTTTGACATTTTGTGATGAACCCCAAACAAAATCGATTGTAAATGTTGAGTTAGCACTAATCACATATTACAGCGATTAAAATGGTAAATAGAGATAATATAAAGAAATTCATCACATCTAAAAATTTAAACGGCAAAGTATAAATGAAAAAGATTCTTTGGTGTTGATTGTTTTGAACATATAAAAGCTGCTAGTACAAAGGAAATTATAATGAACTACACATTTAATACTTTGCTATACAGGATGGTAGTAGGAGAGAATACATAAACACCATTCTCAGGTAATTGGTAATACATTTGGTAATGACACTGTGAAAATAAATCTTACATTAAGTACTTGATTATAATAAAAATATTCTTTTAACACCTTGAGTGTGGATGGCAAAATTACGAAAGCATCCCTAAGGCCTAAAACTATTTTTTTATAAATATCTTCCCTTGACATTAGTAGACCTCATATATGATGAGAGAAGTCCATTGTGAGGTCTCTACTGTGATAATTATGAAGTCATAATCTGTGACGGGTATACCCGATGCCAGGCCCTCAGTACAGCTGGGTCACTTGGGTCTTGCACGGCACTTTATGCGGGGGGGTGGGGGGTGGGTGGAAGTCAGGTAAAGACCGTTCTGCGAACATTGCCGATGACTCAAGGGGCTGAATACAGATGACAAATAGGAGAAGTTGCTGTTATTGTATTGTTTTATATTAAGATTTTAGTTGTAAAGTACTATAAGAATTTGGTATGAATTTCTTATGTTTGTATGACATCTATTATTTGTTATACATTATAATTTTACTTTCTTCCACATGTATTAGTATAGAGAAAGTATTGTGATTGTGAAAAAAAGTTTACAAATTGATCTAAAAATCTATTTTAAGGCCCCCTGAACCCGTGTTTTTTTTTTTTTAATTTTGTGTCTGTACACTTCACTTGAGAACAAACGAATGGATAGATTTTTATGAAATTTGGTACGTAGGTGTATTTAGCTAATATCTCCAGACTTTTTTTTACTTTTTTGAAATTTGTTTTTTATAGACAAAAAACATACAAAAATGGAATTTTCAAAAACGGCTTTAACGATTTTAATTACATTTTCAGGAAAGATGTGAATTACAATTTGAAATATTTTAATAAAAACCACACTTCCATTACAATGGTTTTTGAGTTGTAAAATATAAAAAAATGCATTTTTCAAGCTTTATACTACCGATTTTGATTACATTTTCAGTAAAGAAGAAAATTACAATTAATTTAAAATATTTGAGTTACCACCACACTAAGTAGGGGCTGGATGCCGAAGGCCGGAACACTATTGGTATCACTCAAATAGTGTTAGAAAGCTTTTTTAAAGAAATGATAAAAGTTGGAGATGGAAATTTTGCCTAAAATAAGATTGTTAATGCCATCGTCATAAGTTTGGGGTCATCAACAGAGATTCAAAAAGGTTTTATATTACCGGCACTATCTTCCAGTTGTTTGAAAAATTTTTTCGATTCTCCCACAGTCCAAGATAGAAAAAGTTAGGCAAACGAAATTAGAAGGTTAAAATCATTATTGGAAGTTGTAACGATTAAAAAGATGACCTATTGGAAAAAAATAGTAAATTAGAAGAAGAAACAAAAAGAAAACAAACTCTTCTTAAAGAGAAAACAAGGGAGATTTACCAGTTGAAAGAAGACATAGAAAAATTAAGCCAAGACATATGTGTGAAAAATGAACATAAAGATTGTAAAGAAAAGATTCTTTTAAAAGAAAACGAAGAACTTCTTGAAGAATTGAAAGAATCTAAATCAGAAATTGATGTATTATATGGGAGACTAGATCAAAAGAATAGTCAGAATTTGGAGCTGAATGAAAAAATAACATCCTTGAAAAATTCCTTAGCTCTCCATCAAAGGCAATGTGAGGAGTATAATATCAAACTCACAAGTGTAGAAAATGAAAATTACAATTTAAAACGTGAGCTTGAGGAACTTCAAAATATTATACAAGACTCTCAAGAACAATCACACCCAATAGATGTACAGAATATCTCAGCTCCAATTGATGAAGACAATCTTGGAAAAACTGTTGTTGAACTTCAGTTGATTGAAAAACAAGAAAGGATCGATGAGCTACTATCTTTGGAGGAATCCTATAAAAATACTATCAAATTACAGGAAAGCTATATAAACGAGTTGAATACGCACATACAAGATCTTGAGAACAATTTAGGATTGCAAAGAAAAGAAAATGAAAACGCTCATGTAGCTCTGGAAAAAATGAGGGAAGAAATTGAAAATTTTCAACTGGAATAACAAAAAAGAATGAAAACTTGAGAAAATTTAACCTGGATAATGAGCATTTAAGAAAGGAATTAGCTTCTAAAGAGAGTACACTTTTGGAAACTAAGTCGTCACTTGATGTTTTATTAGCAGATAAAGTAACCCTGGAAAATAAATTTGCCGAGCAGGAAATTAGAAAGTTTGGTTTTTGAAACTAAATCTTTTATTGAACATCTTCAGGCAGAAAAGATTACTTTAGAAATTAAATTTTCTGAGCAGGAAAGTAATTTACACAACTTGGAAAGTGTTGTAGAAGAACTTGAAAACAAATTAGAATTATCAAGAAAAGAAAATTAAAGGTTTATTGAAACTCAGGAAATTATGAGTGAAGAAATTGAAAATTATACACAGGAAATAAAAACAAAGAACAATACTTTAGGAAAATATAAAAATGATATTGAACAATTAACAACTGCATTAGCTGTGAAAGAAAACGTGGTGTGGGAAACTAAGTCTTTTGTTGAAGATCTAAAAGCACAGAATCGTATTATGGAAAATAAATTAACTGAACAGGAGGGTAAGGTACACAACTTAGAATCTGACGTACATAAGCTTGAAAACGAATTGGAATTGTTGAGAAAAGAAAATGAAACTTTTATTGAGGCTCAGTCAATTATGAGTGAAGAAATTGAAAATTATAAACAGGAGATCACTGCAAAGAACGATACTTTACAGAACTGTACAAAGGATATTGAACAATTAACAACTGAGTTAGCATTAAAAGAAAGTTTTATACTGGCAACTAAGTCTTCTAATGAAGCTCTACAAGCAGAAAAGAATGTTCTAGAAAATAAACTCACTGAAATGGAAAGTAGTGTGAACAGCTTAGATTCTGTTGTGCAGAGGCTTGAAAGTAAATTAGAATTGATGAATAAAGAAAATATAAGTTTTATTGAGGCTAAGAAAATTATGAACAAAGAAATTGAAAATTACAAATTGGAAACAACAGCAAAGAACGACCTTTTAGTCAACTACACCAAGGATATTGAACAATTAACAACTGAGTTAGCCTTGAAAGAAAATATTGTACTGGAAACTAAGTCTTCTATTGAAGATCTACAAGCAGAAAAGAGAATGTTAGAAAATAACATCACTGAAAAGGAGAGCATCTTACTCAATTTAAAGTCTTGCGTACAAGAGCTTGAAAACAAATTAGAACTTCTAAGAAAAGAAAATGAGAGTTTTGTTGAGTCTCAGAAAACTATGAATAATGAAATAGAAAATTATAAAATGGAAATAAAAACAAAGAACGACACTTTACAAAACTATAGCAAGAATATTGAACAATTAACAGCTGAATTAGCTTTGAAAGAAAATGTTGTTTTAGAAATTAGGTCTTCTGTTGAAGATTTGCAAACACAGAATAGTATTATGGAAAATAAATTAACTGAACAGGAAAGTAATTTACTGAACTTGAAGTCTGATGTTCAAGAGCTTGAAAACAACTCAAATTATTGAAGGTTGTTGACATAAATATGTTGTATTATTATTTTAATTTTTTTTCTCCTTTTTAACCTTACTCTGCCCATTCATCATAGACTATGTGATTAATACCATAATATGTGTGAAATATGGCTATGTGATTAATTGAACAGCTGTTTTTGAAGATTATGTTTTTAATACTTTTATTTAAATTAAATAAGTGTGGGAGATAATTTTGCGCCTGTTTCCTGGTACCATTTATTTGTATTTGTTATATTAACTTTTATGATGGTCATTGCAATTGTAAATATTACATATATTATAAAATAAAAAATCTGAGAGGCCATAGCTATAACTATCGTTTGATTGGATCTGTGTTATTAACCAGATCATTCATTTAATATTAAAGCCGCTAATTATAAATAACTTTGCTGCTTGGTGAGTTCATTCTTTGTCAGTTCTGTCAAGATTATCATTTTTTGAGAAGGTAGGTAGTCACACTTGTATACCATTACTGTAGATTTTATCACACAAATTTTATAAAAGTATGTACAGAGTGTAACGAACTATTAAAAGATGTTAGACATCACTTATAGCATTTCGTATTTCACCTAATAGAGCGCCTTCACGCAGGTCGCGAGGACATTTGACGCAACCCTCAATATTCGTACTGTAGGCTAGTACAGAAATTGAATAGATCGGTCAAGTGCCAGGTAAGCTGACGCCAGCTGTAGAGTATTATTATTGTTCTCTGTAGTAAACTTGAAAAATCACTACGTAAAAAAAACACTTTTATCATTTGAATGTATAGATTTTATTATTCAAAAAAGTAATTTTTGTTGTTGCCAGAGTACAAGAAATAAGTACAAGAAAATGATTAATTAACTACCGGTATATATAATTAGTGGAGGACAAAAAACAGTGCGAACCTGGGACTAACGTGCACGAAGAACAATAGATGTTTGTGAAAGCCTGACGGCGTAAGGCCCTTCCTCAACAAGAGTCGGGCTCAGACTGAGTAAATAACAATTCAACTGACTAGCAACAGGTATACACAATGCCAGGCTGCTCGCTGGGACCTACGCAACGGATATACCCATCGCACCGCACCCAATGTGTTAAAAAACAAAACGCATTTTCATTCAATACTACTAAATATAAAAATAACTTACATAAATTAAATGCTAAAGTTGCAAAACACTTATTAATGAGATTTATAAGTATAAGAGTTGTCTTTTTCAATGATTTATCACAATTTTAATACATATTTCTGAATACTACACACTTTTTACCAAATACTAACATAGTAATATACTGAAAAGCATAAAGGATTAAGTATATAACCTATCTTTGTCACGGCAATTTTTAGGTATTTAATCTTAATTTACTACACAATAAAACCTATTTCTATGAACCACTATTATCGATTAAAAGTAAAATACAGCTAAAGAGATTTTGTAAAAAACTTGTGGCCTCACACTCTGAATTTTAACCCTTTTACCACCGACGTCCGTATTGTACGGACGTGTAGTATTTTACGTTTTAATTGCTTGATAATGAACTAAAACCACCAACATTTTTGTTAATGACATTAGAAGACAATATTAAACATAATTATAGTCCATTGTATAACTCGCAATATTTTTTCGATAGTCTTTGGGAAAAAAACTTTAGTGGTTTACCAGACAGCTGATACGAATTGTTCAAGCTGTCAGTTACTCAGTGTTCAGTCTTGGTGTTTGTTTGCAGTGTGTTTATATGAGGTTATTTGTTTGTTTTATTTAGTTTGTACTTATATTACAATTATTTACTTGCAAAATGAGTAAAAGGAATCGTTTTGTGCAACTATTGTGCCATGAACTGTGAACAAGTTGTTATGGAAAAAACAGCCAAATTAGAGAATTGGTCGACAAAAAGAAGATTTACTATACCTACCCTTCTAATTATGGTGAGTCCATGAATTTTTCACCTTAGACTAACAAATATATGTAGAATCAGATAAACAAAGATACTTGACCCTGAAATAGATAATTTTTAATTTTAAGAAAACAAACTAATTTTATTTAAAAAGAAGTAATAATTAAATAAGCATGTCTAAATTCACTTGGGCATGAGAGCTGGATCATAAATTCACAGAAAACATGGTTTAACATAATAGACTAATATTTAAGTATAATGTAGCATGCACAAAATTATTCGTGAATCTGCTATTTTAGGCAAATTGCAACTCACGTGTTAAAGCAAATTATTTATATTAGTTGGATACTACCCTTGATTATTACACCTATAACAGATATCTCATCTAACAGCAATATTTGTGGGTGTAATTTGGTTGGTTAGTAAGGCCCGCTACTACAGCTGGTCTGCATATTAAACTGCATTACATTTACATGGGACTATACTAACACAGCACGATGAACGAAAAAACAGCTTATAACTAATTTGAGACACAAAATTTAACATTGGATGGAGAAACAGTGCGTATAAAATCAATGGTACCACTAAAGCGTGGTTTGGATTTGCTTTTGTACATGTGATAAGTTTTGACTAGTTTATACAGTGGTCTCTTGTAATAAATAGAAAAAAAAACCAAATTATTGACTAACAGAGGAATAATTATCACATTACTTCTGGGTAAAAAATATACAGATTAGCCTAGTTTAAAAGAAAATAATAACGATTATAGAGCAACATGACAATCTCTTGTTATCTCTCACATAAACAGCACCCTCATCTCTTTTGGCACCATGAACAACACTTGATAACATGAAAACTAAGGAAATAACGAGAAATATCAATATGTTTCATAAGAGGGACTTAATTTCCTGATTTTTCAAGGCAAGTTCATAATCTTATCATACCTTATGAAAGTCAGTTTTTAACCAGTACGATAAATCAAATAAGAAATTTCCTGCTTATTGTGATAAATTATAATTATTTTCAATTTATAATGGCAAAATTGAAAGTAATGCATATAAAACCTAGGACATTTTTTTTCTCAAGGCTATGGCACTTTATGTAAAATTTAACTTATCTCGTTTCAGTTAATCAAACTCTGGTAATCAAATTTGACAAATTTATCGTTTTACTATTCCTGCTTATAATTACTTACTTTTTAGGATATTATCACATTAAATACTAACATAAAAAGTAATTCTCTATCATTGATTACAGCAATTTTTTATAAAAATATTATGCTAAACTAGTGAGATTGTGTTTATCCGTAAAGAGTGTTGTAACGAAGACTGTTAACAATACAACTAATATAAATAAACAACTAAAAATTTTTAAAAATCAAAACAAATAAAACTAACAATATATATATCGGTCTGTTATATGAATTGAACATTTTAAGTTTTATGCCAGACAAAAAAAAGTTTATTTTAAACAAAATATTAATTTTCTTACTAACGTGTATATATTTTAATTAAAGTATTAAAACAAATCAGATTTGATAACATAACTTATAAGATTAATATGAATAAAAAATCTCTGATTTGATCTAACATTTTGAAATGATTAAAAAAACAGAACTTTTTGGAAAAACATTCTACAACCTATACAGTTGTACTTAATCACATGATGTGACTAGGTCATTTAATGAGATATAGCACCAATTAAATAATTAAAGTTAATCCTTAATCCTAGATCCATGTGCCAAGGCAGATTATGTTTGAACATGAACGGAGTGTATGCATTTACACGACATTCATGTTAAAACCAGGTACTCTCTCTTGAAAATCGCACTTAGGATCAAACAATTGATTAAATAACTACTAAACAAGTACTGTTAAGAAAGTTTGTTATCAGACATTGTAGGTTTACAATTTTTAACACCACTTAAAATATCTTGAATTTCTTCTAAAGTCTTGCCTCTAGTTTCTGGTACATATAAAATAACAAAAGCAACACCCACAAAACAAGCTAGTGAAAAAATCAGGAAATTTAAATAAATTCCTTCCCATTCTGAAATAATAAGATAAAATTTATTGAGAAGGAAAGAAGTTCCGGCAAGTACAATGGTTGCTAAAGCTGAAGACTTGCTTTTCACATTAGGAGAGAAAAGTTCACTTTTTACAGTAAATCCACTTGGCCCACAAGCAATGTGGTAGGACACGAATTGAAAGAAAAAGCTAACAAATGGCACAAAACTCACTGATCTCGCATCCAAATTTGTTTTTGAGTCCAAAAAGTACCAGACAGCAACAGCCATAGCAGAAAAGGCACAACCTAGGTACGATATGACAAGCAGGGTTTTACGTCCAAACTTGTCTGAAATGCTTGCTACAACCAAAGAAGAGACAAGTGACACAATCCCTAAAATGATTACACATTCATTAGGTGACAGAATTTTAAAAGTCCTATCAGGCAAAGTAACAGTTGCGAATGCCGTCACCACACCTACTCCTGAGAGCCGTTTTAAAGCAGCAAAAACAAAACTTATAGTCATTGCTTTCCTGGACGCTTTTGTTGCAAATACATCTCTAAAAGAACCTGGTTTTTTCATATTTTTCTCAACAAAATTTTTAATTTGATTGAGTTCTAATTGAAGTTTAACCTCGTTTGGATTGCCTCGTAGCCAACACAACGACTTTTTTGCTTCTTCTACATTTTCTTTCATAATGCTATAGTAAGGTGATTCTGGCATGTACCAAAATGTCAAAACAAACAAAAACGGCAATACAAACAGAACTGCTGCTAATGTTGTGTAAGAAACATATGGCCCAATCAAAAGGGGTAAAAGATTTCCTACACCAAACATAAATTGATTAAGGCTCCCGAGAGAAGCTCTTAAGTTGGACTGAGCATACTCACCTATGTAGATTGGCTGAATTGTAGCTGCAAGACCATAATATAAACCTCCGAGGAACCTGGCTAAGTACAAAAACACGACACTATTTGAAAATAAAATAAGTATCCATGAAATAACCTGTAGAAATGAGCAGCAAAAAAGAGTCCTTTTTCTGCCATATCTGTCAGATAGATACCCTGCAGGAATCGGCCCAGCTAAGTTACCTAAATAAAACAAAGACACTACCCATGATATTTGTGTATTATCCAAATGCAAAGGAGATTCTCCAGCCTTGAACTTGGGGAGAACTGGAGAAGGCCAAGCTACTGCTGCTGCACTCCCAGTCATTCCAAGAGACACTAGAATCAAACATCAACTCTGTTAGTCTTCAATTTGATGGCACAGTTTTATAAGTTCCCTTAGCAATTTTATAAAAGTACTCATAAAATAAAAGATATTGTGACAATTGTAAAAACAATACGTTGTGTTGCATGCTAAAACACTGACTTTGCCCCGTCATTTGAACCATAACAAGATTATGTTTATCAAAAACAACTCTGTAAATGGGAGTCAAAAGGATGATGGATAGAAAGTTAAAACAATTAAAAAATTAATGGCATAAAGCTGTAATCCAGATAATCGGGGACAGTGTTGTTGAGGTTGAAGGTGAGAGGTTCTGTTTTGTCAACAAGACGACTGTTAGCATGGACAGTACTAAAGAAGTCTTGGGCACTTATGCTGAATGTTAGGGTTGTCTAGGGGAGAGAACTTTTTCCAGGCTCGATGGATAGCCAAAAATCAGACAAATACTATATAAATCAATTTTATGATATAATTCTCTAGATAAAGGAATAGTAAAATTATTGTTTGATAAAGGAGACGCATTTAATTTCAACTGTGTTAAATAAAATAAAATTTAGATTACAGTATGTATATACAAAACTAAACAAACTGCACAGAGAATCTTATTAAAAAATGGAATGTTATTATTATTATTATCATCATAACATGTATTGAACTTCAATAGAGCTCATATGGAAATGAGTTTTAAAAACTTATACTTTATTATATGAGGAGATGAGTGTTGTACAGTAGAACCTTGAAAGTATGAACATCAAGAGCAAAAATACTTCTCGTTACTATAAAATTTTCTTTAAATCCCCGTGAATCTTCCATAACACACAATGTTAAAATTACCAATATATTAAAAAAATTTAGAAACAATCGTTTAGTTTTTTACTCTTAAAACACTGTTTGTTAAAATATGGATGAATATGAATTTCGAATGAGGTGATGATTAAAGATTAATGAATTAAAAAAATTTAGAAACAATCGTTTAGTTTTTTACTCTTAAAACACTGTTTGTTAAAATATGGATGAATATGAATTTCGAATGAGGTGATGATTATAGATTAATGAATGTACTCATAGTTACAAACTAAATTTGACTATTCCTTAGAAAGTGTAATTACTTAATAGCCTAATGACAAATAAACAGCTGGTGGTTATTAAATGTTCCCTTTTAAAATTTGAAATGATTGATTTGATGGAACAGAGAACCTTAACCCATTGCGGATCACTGACGAGCTCAGCTCGCATGCAGAGGCTGGCTGGGCCTAGCGGCACAATAACGAGCTCAGCTCGCATAAGCGATCTGCTTTTACTTTTACCACCAAATAGTTAAAATTGACTCTACTAGGTTTCATAAGCATCTCTAATCATCAACTGGCTTTTTTTAAAAGAGTTTCGTTTATAAAAACTTTCATAAATATCCTATAGATCGCAGTAGTAGAACCAGTTTATGTTTTGCTCAGTGATATAATACTGTATTTAGTTTGGATATAGTGCATTTCTGTCCATGTTGGTGCACCGATATTGTGACATTGAGGTTAGTGAAACAGACAGATGAGGCAGTTGTTTCACTGCCTAGGCCATTCAATGATTCAGACATTGTTATCTCTTTGCCCGAACTGCCTGTGCTATATCTAGAATACGACTCCGACATCGTCCCCGCCACCCTATAACCTGTCCTGTTGATACTCCTAAATTGTCGATACCCCAGCAGGCCACTGTTACATCTAATTAATTATTACCAATTACTTGCAGTTTTATAGCGGTGCGCTGTTATTGTTCTGCCGGCCGCCGCGCTGCTGCTCATATTAATTCGTACCTGCTGGGGCGCGTGTGTACAAATAAATCGATCCGCAGTGGGTTAAAGTTATGAAACTGGGATTTACCTCAGGGACTGACCAATTATCTCAATAACACCAACAACAACCGCAAAAATTTATAGCATGAATTTCATGAGCCAAACACTTCTAAATTACGAATTCACCTCTATAGGATGAACATGAACACTTCTAATAAATTTACTGTGATTATTAGTGTTCTACACAGTATGGACAAAACTAACTTTAGTTTAACTTTGTGCATGTCCGTTAAGACTACTTGCTTTACCATAGGCAAGTAGTTCCTCAGAGATGAATGCTTGGACGGCTTTTATTCTTCTGTTATATAAGAGATATACCTAGCTTGCTTACACATCTATTTAATCTATGTATTTATGCTCATGATATCAGCCTCACTGTTCCTGGCATGAACATAAACGGCATGGTTGTTTCTATAGGTGCTTCAATTTCCAAGAAAGTACATTTTTTAGCAATTGCTAACTTCTATTAAATTCTGAAAAAGACAACCTATTTAGAATTTTCTTGTAAAAAGGACAGACTAAAATTGATAGATGTTGATAGATATAGTAAGAGAGGTAAATTTCCTATCTATAAAAGATAAACTGGAATAATCAAGCTGTATGTATTTGTTGTAAAATTAGCTCAGGTATTATTGATTTGAAAAAGTAAACTTGTAAGAGTGATCTGAATAATTTAAAAATAGTATGCTTCAATTCAATCCCATATTCATGTGGCATTGAGATTTATGGTGGGACTAGAAAACTAATTTTAAATTAACTTTTATAATTGCAAAAAGTAGCTATTAGAGTAGTATTAAAAATTGAGAGAAAGGAATTATGCAAATAAAAATATTGAACATTAGGATTATTAAATGAATATGGTTTATATATTTATAGAACAATAATTTTTAGTTTAATGCTAAAAATATATCTTAATACTCAGACACACGTAAATTTAATACAAGGAATAATACAACCTTTTCTATTATGAAGCATAAAACAGACAGAATTTTATAAGAAAACCCCTACTTATCTACATAAGTAGAGGTTTTCTTATAAAATTCTGTCTGTTTTATGCTTCATATACCTACGTATTACTTTTTGAGGAAAGTACTCAATGAATTACAAAAGGGACAGTCTTTTACTTTAAAATTAAGTTAAAAGAATATCCTGTTAAAAATCACTTTATGATATAATGAATTGTAAGCTAGAAATTATAATGATTATATTATGAATATTTAAATGTTTTTATTTTATTAGAGTAGCAATAAGTTAATATCTGTAATGATGCCATTCCTGTACTAATTCATTCTGTACAAATATGAATAAAATGATTTTTTATTTGAGTTTTATGCGTGAATGAAACCACAATTTTTTCTGGGGTTTAGCAGCATGTTATTATCTTTATTCCACTTCAACTTCACAGACTAATCAATACATGATTGAAGAGCCAGATGGTCTCTTGTATTAGCAATAAGCATTGATATTTTGAGCAAAGAGATAAACTTCATAGTTCAGGACAGATGTAATGTCATTAATAAATAACAAGAAAAACAAAGGTCCAAAATTAGCGCTTTGTGGTATTCCTAAACAGACAACAAAGTTCTTTGAATACACACCACCAAATAATACAGCGAGTCCAAGAAATATAAATGTAAAAAAAAAATACCCGGACAGTTTCAAAAATATTTTAAGTAATTGCTATTTTTAAACTTACTATCCTCTATTGATTAGTATTTAAAATATGTTATGAAGTACAGTACAAAATAAATATTTAGACATTGTAAATAATAACCATTTAGACAATATTACTATTGATTAGTCATAATTTAGAAAGTTATATGGAATAATGACACTATTTAAATGAACCATTGTTATTATTATCATTGCTATTATAAAATAAAGATAGTTGTATTGATTACCTGATAAAAGAACAAGTACTTGACGTCTGAGGCCCAAGGAATAAAATGTACTCTCTTTATCACGTAAATGAATGTCTTTGTTTATTTCAGAAGTAGTTTTATCCTGAAAAATATTATATTAAAAATTATAGAAGATTGTTCAAATAGGCTAACTAAAAATGTTAATAATGTTAGGACATTTGATTCATTTAGGGCCTACAAAGTCTTCATTTATTAAATTTGGTAGTTTTATTTTCTTTGCAAAAGTTGCCAAATAATTAATTGATACAGATATTGGTAGATCTAACAAAATATTACATTTGAAGGAGAAAACTTTATGTTGAGGCATCAATAAAAGTGGAAACTACTATATTTTAATATATATATTTTTAAACCTTGTTAGATGTCAATGTGCTGTCAGCTTTCCTTCTACGTAACTGTTCTCAGATTAGAAATGGCTAAGGATATTCTCTGCTAAGAGAGGCAAATGGATTGGGAAGAATTTTACAGACGAGTTATGTACCGGGTCGTTTTGACCGGTACATTTCGTTTTTTTTGTCGTGGTCTGCCGGGCTGCCTGAGACCGCTTGTGCTCGGCGATTCGCTTTACTTTGGTGGCCGTTGGCTCGGATCCGTTCGTTCCGTGTTCCAACCTTTGTCTGTCAGGTTGGCCATCGGTTGGATTCTTCTAGATTGTTCTCGGCGGCCGAACCACCTTACAATGATCGGCTAGAGACTCTAAAACGTAAGTGTTCATTTTGTAATTTTTAATATCTAATCACCCTTTTGGTAAACATACTTTGTTCAATGATAATAATTAATCGGGCTTACTTGTGTTTTCAGAGTTTTGTTAAATTTGTATTCTTTGTTAAGATTTGTTAACCTAGGTTCGAGCCACGTGCTCAATGTTACATTTTTAACATTAATTGCTTTTTATATCTGGCTTTATAATTAATAGTAGTTCTGTATAATGTTTTGTTGAGCTTTTGGTTTAGTTGGAGTTACCAATTTACCAAGTTTTGTTCTTTGCCAATTAGTTCTAGCCAATTTGTTCTAGCCTATCTGTACCGTTTGATTTCCATGTTATAACATATTGCTCCTGTATCCATAGCCTAGTTTTCAGTTTGTCATTTCTAGTTCCGTATACGTCTTTTATATTTTGTTAAATTGTAATTTGGTTTAAATTATTCATAGCCTAAAGTTAATCTTTCACTGTCTTGTTTGCTCCACTCATGTTCTTGTTTGTATCTTCATGTTCAGTTTTGCGAAATCATGCACCCTTATATTTAGTTGTTATGTGTAATATTTTTGTTGTTGTGGCTGGACTGTTTTTAATGTGCTGTGGTGTTGCCTTGCAGTCCAGGGTCCTTGAGTAGGACGTTTCTACCCTCAGCCTGCCGTCCGGGGATTGTCGACCTTCTGCACTGCTAGCCTGGCCTGAGGACCATGTTGGAGCCTGGAGTTGCCCGCTACCCGCTCTACATCTTTGGGGTAGAAGTCTTCTGTCCTCAGGTCAGTGCGTTCCTTTTTGGTTTCCCGGCGGCTGAGCTGGGGGTTTAATTTAAAAAGTGAAAAAAAAGTGAAAATGAAGGAAGAAAAAAAAGTTTGGGGAACTATTGAATTTGGCCGAGGCCTAAACGGATTGGACAAAGTGATAACACAGCCATGGGGACCTATGTTTTTTTATGAAAAAAAAAAAAAAAAAAAACTTAAAATACAAAAAGAGCTTTTAGTGTTAAATTGTTATGTAGTTTAATTAGTTTATTTTGTTGTTAGATATGTTAGAGTTTATATTTGTTAGGTCCCCATTGTTAAATCATGTTATTATTTATTTATATGTTTAGGCCTAGTTATTGTTATTTATTTATTTATTTTTTTTTTTTTAAGTGTCTTAGGGGTGTTTTGAAGTGAATTTTTACTCGAACGGTACCGTTTTATATATTTTTTTAAATTGTTTAATTTTTAAACTCACCAAAAGGGGATTATTGTACTTTTACGTAACTTCTAATTCGGAGCTGCCCAGGGATTCCGGCTTACTCCCTGGCCTCGGTGGAATTATGGGATGGTGGTGCTAAATTGCCGGGTTATTTGAGGTTATCAAAATTGTTTCTAAATTTTGTCACCTTTTAAATTTGTTAATAAATTTTTGTCTTACGTTTTGGGTGTCTCTGGCTAGGCTGCAGATAGGCCATGTAGTTGTTAACTGTTAATTTTGGTATTTGTAGAGTTTGTTGTTTTTGTAGCTTTTGTGTTATCTTGTTCATTTTAGTGTTGCTTGTTATTTATTTAAGTGAAATTGATATTGTGGCCTTCTGCCGTTTTTACCGGATTAACTTTTGTTCGGCTTTGATAATAAAATTAGTTTTGCTCAGCTGCCGAGTGTTATTTTGACCCTCCAACTGCCACCCGTGATCCCATCGCTTGACTTGTGTTGGCACGCTTTCCAGCTTTGGTGGGGGGGGATGGGTCTCAGTTATGAACCAAAAAGAGGCAGGAAAATAGTCAGACTTTCTGTACCAGGCAAAACGATCTTAGCGTGGCTGCTGATACACAGTGCTGGTTAATATGACTGACATACAGGGAGTGACATTTTTTAATCGATTCTTAATGTCTCCTTCATATCTACGCTATATAGTGTACAATATAAGTAAAAGAAAAAATATAAGTGGTGTATTTTATTACAATAATATTATTTATTGACATTCTCTCAAAATCGAAATATTGTATGGTTCAAGCGTGTAAATGATACCATTGATTGTTTAAGTTCATTGTGGAGTTCCATGTAAATGTAATTCAGTTTAAACCAGCTGTAGTGGCAGACTTCAATAAGTAACAATATTAAAGAGCACAGATATTCCTATTACACAAGATAACTATTTATAAGTAATAACATAATTGAGAATGATACTAGGCGACTTAAATTTTATCTGTTCCCACTGTCCAATGAAATTAACAAAAATACATTTTTGTGAGTTAATGTATAGTATACTAAAAAATGGCTGCTCTAAAACTGGAATTATTTAATGGGAAACGAGCAGGCAGTTTAAGAATTTTAGTTCTTAATTTCAATTATAGTTCATTTTAAATATCAATGAGGTTCTTTTAAAAGCAAATAATGCTAAGAAATAGATCTCATTGTTTTAGTAGTTTTCAGTCATTGCTGATCAAAATTGTTTTGAAAATTAAAAAAAATAGGCCTTGGTTCCTAGACAATCCCTGTTGATTACATGTTGGTGCAGAATTTACTTTGTGCTGTCGCATAAGTTGACACAACTAAATAACTACCTATGCTGAACAGAAAGTAATTTCAGAGTAAAGAAGGAGGTTTGGTGTATAGTGAAACTACAGTTGTAGCAAGGTTCGTTCTAAAATTCACCAATAGAAATCATGTTGAGGGACCTTTTCCTTTAATTCACTACCACTACTTTTTATGTTTCTTCACTACAACTACTTTTTTTATCGCAATTACGATCAGGTTAGATTAGGTCAGGTTAGCTTAGGTCGCTACTAAAGTTGATCACAAACTGGTAAATCCAATGACTGACTTATCACCGAATGCGCTCTCCATGTGTAAGTTCTTGGAAAGCGATAGGATAAGGCCAGCGATATCGGATTCTTAGCGGATTCTAGCACAGTAGACATAAAAATGATTAGGGAACAGTTTTTATAGAATAGAATATTTATCAAACTGTAGTGAATTAACAGAAACAAAAGAAAGTAGTGGTAGTGAATTAATGGAAAAGATCACTAGTATAGCACACACTTTAGGGCTGAAAGGAATCTTGAGCCTCTAATAAAAACATAAAAATGAAAGCCCTGGTAGTATTTTAAGATGTAAAATATTTCAGAAGAAATATTCTTTAAAAGAAAAATCATCTTCTCCAAAACACCCAACAAGAGGATAAAATTTAGAAGAAATGTTTGAAATATAGCCGTTTAGCATTGCTATTGCAAGTATAAGGCAAAGTAAACAGAAGATTAGTTTTGTCAATATTAGCTGTTGTTGTAGACCAAGCTATTTGTGTGGTGAAAGAGACTACTGGCTTATGTAAAAATAAAACGTAAACAGCAAAAAGAATTGATAAAGCATCCATGTCTGCTGTACATCTGCACAGGAAAGTCATTAATCAACCCAATGGATTAAGAGGAACGTTGGCTAAAAATAGGGTAGTTAAGATTATTTAGGACAACTGGAATGCTTCATTAATCAAAAGACTTAATAAATGTTCTGGTGTTATAATCCAAAAATCCCACTTAGAAATAAGAAGAGAACTGGGCATGGGACTGACAGACTAACAGATTACTTCATCCTAAATGTTGTTCAGGACTTCTATTCAGTTTAATAGAACTGAGGCATTTTTAAATAGATTTCAGATGTATAAAATATCATTTTATCTACATATAAAGAGGGGTTTGTTCTATGTTTTCATACAATTAAAACATTTTAGACAAATTAAAACAGGGCTTGGAACGTTTCTGCACCACGAGGTCTGAAATTGGCGGTAGTCTCAAGTTCAGCACTACCAATTCAACATACAAATACCAAACACTTGTATAGGATGCTGTATAAAATACTATTTTCCTGTGTAAAACACTGCTTAGAGAACACTTTTTTGAAATATATTTCGCTTAGAAAGTTACTTGCAAAACCCATTTAATTATGATGTCAAGTATGCAATTTACTTTTAACTCAAGTTGATAGTGTGTTATTTTTTATTTATTTTTATCATACCATCATAATTTACTTGCTTACCTCACTTAATCTGTCAATGACTGACATGACTGTTAACTAATTTCTATATTTTCCTTATTAGTCATAAATGCTAAGGATTTAGTTTTTAGATACACTACATAGGACAAAATCAACTAATTATTGTTCAATTTTTGTAATGGTAGACTCAGGCTTCAGAAGCGGCGGTAGGTGAGGTGCGAGGAAGACTATCATTGTAAAGGGCATCTTACAAACATTCGCTCAAATTAGGTCACTCAATGCAGTAATGACTCATCTGAATGTACTAATTAGTTTAGCTTAGTAGTGCACAGCTGAGTCTACGGTTATAAAAATTGCACTGTACTTAGTCTATTTATAAAATAATTGTTTAAATAAATACTTGCTTTTTCATACGGAAGAATCGTAACAGAATTGTGATTAACTTGATCTAAAAGTACTTCATTGCATTCTTTGTTGTAATCTGATGCCATCTTCTTTAATTTTACAATGTAATTCTTCTACTACGTTTGTTCATAAATATAAGAAAAATCAGGAACTATTTTCATCTGCAACACTTTAAAATATAAAAATATCAATTACAAATCTTTAAAATACTATTTAACTAGCACTATAAAAACGTTTTTACAGTTAACCTAATTAGATGGTAAGTTCTAATATAAAATAATGACATATTTAACACTTTAGTCTTTCTAATATAATATAATAAAACATAATAACACTGGCTTACGGCTGTGGAGTCGAAAAGGTCTAAGGTTGAATCCCCGATTGAGATGATGGTTCTACTTAACTCATTTAGTTAACTTCACACATAAGCCTATGTGCCCCACATAAATTGGCAAATAAAGTTTTTTTATAGAAAAAAAACTAACAAACATGATTGAGATTTAATTAAATTCTGTTCTTATCTCTATAATGACAAGATCATCTGAACTGAGAACTGTTCTCACTACACTATTTACTTAAATTTGCAATATTATAACTCATAAGAGCACATATCAAGTTGAATTAAATTCAGTAGCTCGCAAGTTAATACACAAATCTCTGGTTAACTGATAGCACTAAGTTTCTGGGGTTAATTATTGACAGATGAATGGGTCATGTTAATTAAGTTCTCTCTAATTAACATGATTTGTTTTTTAGAGAGTTTCATTTGGTTTGTATACCTCTAAGCCTAGACCAGACTGACAAACATGTTTCCAGAAACAGTGTTTCCAAACTGTTTTCAGTGTTGTTTCCTTGATATTTCTAAATAGTTTGCAAACAAAAGGAAAATATTTAGCCTGTTTCTGAAAAAAATAAATGGTTTTTATGTTTTAAAAACACACAATATAGGCTAATTCCATCTCATAGACAAAAGTGCAGAAGGAAGGGCAAGCTAAAATGCATCTGACATCAGTACTTTATTTTAGGCACCTAGTACATGAACAGTAAAATGCCCTTAGGTCTAAATTGAGCAGTATTAAGGTCTTGAAAGCTATATTTTATTCTCTCATCCACACCCACATAAGTTTTGGAATATCTTTAAATGGAGGAACATTTAAAAACAACTTAAATAGCATTCGAAGCTCACAAAAACAGGCTATAATGATTATTCTGAATCTAAAAAAAGAGACTCAGTAAAATCATTTATTAAACTTCAAACTGTTTTAGCTCTATATATTCTTTCTGTAATATTAACTGCAAAATAGTCAACTTGCTCATCTGACAACAATCAATCGTACAATACTATGTATTCAAAGACTTGCCAGCTTCAACACATCTCTTAGATGAAGTTAGAGACTCATTTACGTAAATTGAATTATCGCTTCCAAACTCAAAGTGCACAGCCTTCAGATTTCGCCATACCCTCCTCTTCTTAAAAAATTCTTCTTTGTAAAATCAACTCAAGAATTTGATTATTATACATCTAAGGCCATGTTCTCCTCTTCTTCCCATCCTGTGTGCAACTTCGATGACCAGTCTGGAAACCATTCATAAAGTTACTTTGCCAAGCGCCAACTAACTTTATGAATGTCCTCCTTTGCCTGATATGCTTTAAATGATTAGGTTGTTATAGTTAGAATATTGTTCAGTGCCATTCAAATTCCTTCGAAGGTGCTTAACAGCATTATTTACTTTGCCATTGTTTCCAAGTATTTGTTTCATATTACCATTACAATCACCTGCTGGTATCGTGTACTGATAACTTTAGATATGGGCTCCAATAATAAAACAATCAGAGTTTAACAAGGATATCACTTACAATTTTTAAAACTGTTTGCTCTTTGGCTGTACCTAGTTTCATGTGGTAGGCTGATTTCCATTTTAAAAATTTAGAGACAATGTGTTATTGTCTCTAAATTATTACAGGTAGAGGACGGGAAGGTCAACTTTCACTTTTCACGATATTTGCACGAATGTTGACTAATTCGTTCAGTATCCCCTAAGTATTTGGTGAACTTGTTTTATACATCCATGTTTCCCTGTAATATTCTTGCAAGAAAGTCCTATTCGGTATTTTTTTTTAACTCTTAGAAAGTTAAATTTAACCATTTTGTGGTGAGTGGATAGTTACACTTCTTGCTCTCTGCCAGAAAAAAATTGATTGGTTGGCTGTCATCAAATGTTGTTATTAATGTATAATTTGATCTACATAAAATTAAATATCCCAAAATAGACAATTAGTTACAATAAGAGTAATAGTATACACACATCAATTGTTTTTAACATACAGCAGTTAGATTAGAATATTGAGGCGAGGTAGAACCAATAATTCCGATAATTGTAACCTTAACTTTTAAATTTTGATCTTGCTAAGGAGAAAGCTGTAGGTGTGACCGTTTAATAGTATCTCTTCAGATATCTCTCAGCCCTAAGATCTGCCTGTTCTAACTTTATTCCTTGAAGGGCTTTTCAATCCAATTTTACAAAGTTATTTAATTACTGTAAAAGTATTATTTAAAAAAAAGTATATTACACAATGGATTACTAAATATAATAAATAATTAAATGATAAAACAAGAAAAGATTTAAGTATGGAGGAAAAGTACAGTTTAAAAAATTCATATTTAAATTCTTCCTAAATAGCCTACATACTGAATGTTAGTCATTACAATAGTTGCCTACAATAAAATTGTTTAGTAAAATGCACAATGTTAAAATATATTGGTAAATAATTAAATACGCATCATTTTATAATGGCTCACTAAAATAAGACAGAACATCAGGCTACATTCTTACATATGAGACGCAGACACAACATTGTGCGTATTTTAAGATGAATATGTATGATGATATGAGTGTAGGATTAGTCTGGATGAGTATAGTCTGGTTGCAAAGTTCAACTATTCCTCAAAAAGGACTATTTAATAATAGCCCAACAGCCAGGGCACCTAAGGGACCTACAGCTTTACGTGGAATCTGAACCACGTAGTGTTGGTCTAATTTTCAGCTAACTGACAAGTCTGACACTCAGTTCTCTTCCCTACACAACATCCGAACCTTGACTACCATCCACATGGACACCCCAGACTCTAGTAGTGTCCATGTCGATGGCAACCACTGAGCGGACACCGTATCGGTATTAAGAGGACCGAGCATGGAACCTATCGCCTACAATCTGCCAAACACTTTGTCCCCAAGTAGCTGGGTTACAGCACTGCGCCACCAGTGCCGATCAGCATATCAGCAAGTATGTAGCCACAGGGGAGGGTCCAAAACGGTTTCTACTACTTAATAATTTTTGAGAAAATTGATATTTTAGTGTTTGGAATATTTAGCTGTTTGCATCATAATCACATTACTTTATTGGTATACAGAACGTATAATTTAATTAGATTGGATCAATATCTTTAAAGTTTGTAGACGAGAGACAAGTTTTATTAGTATTGACTGTAATCAATATACATTTACCGTAGGTTTGTCTCAATTTCATGTATTAATATTATACATTATAACTATACGTTTAAATGTAGCCACACTTCCAAAAATAAATAATATTTATGTTTCTAATAAAATATTAGATTCTTAGGCAGGGACACTAATAATATAAGATATATAAAACAGTAAATAATATAATAAATCAACAGCGTGACTAGATAGCTACAGTGCCAGTCATCGTTCATGTTGACAGACAAGACAAGCTGAATGGTCGAATCACGATCAAGATTATGTTTTTTGCGGCACCAGATTTCTAGAACAACTATACTTTTGTAACAGACTGTTTTCTGCTAAATCCTTCCTTTCCCAAATCCAGTCCCAGTCAGTGGCAGTACAATCTTGTCACTCATCCATCAGTGGTGACCCTCTTATTTCTAGAACAAATATACTTTTGTAACAGACTGTTTTCTGCTAAATCCTTCCTTTCCCAAATCCAGTCCCAGTCAGTGGCAGTACAATCTTGTCACTCATCCATCAGTGGTGACCCTCTTATTTCTAGAACAACTATACTTTTGTAACAGTAAATCCTTCCTCTCCCAAATCCAGTCCCAGTCAGTGGCAGTACAATCTTGTCACTCATCCATCAGTGGTGACCCTCTTATTTCTAGAACAACTATACTTTTGTAACAGTAAATCCTTCCTTTCCCAAATCCAGTCCCAGTCAGTGGCAGTATAATCTTGTCACTCATCCATCAGTGGTGACCCTCTTATTTCAGAGCTCAAATGTCAGATATGAAACCTTTACTTTCTGTAACAGCTTCGACACTTTTAAAAACTAAAGAAAAGGGAATTTTCCTTCTTTTAACTGTAACGTGCATTTATTTTCAGCTTAATTTTGCCTCTTTTACAATTTTTTTAACTATCCATCATCAGCAGTAAACTTTTATCTTCCAGTATTGCTAATTAGCTAACTTTGTATTAATTATTATTATTATTATCAACCAGGCTATACAAATGTTAATAATTTGTATGGTTAGCTTTAAGATATTTTTGTATTCTAGATAATTCTATATTTACTTCATAATTTTCTTCAAATGTAGCTCTAAAAAATATTTTTTAATATCCTAAAAATGTAGTGTAATGAAATTAAACATATAATAAATTACATTCTGTCAATCTAAATGTATTAATTAGCAATTATTATTTTATTAGTTATCTTGTTTAAACGTAATGTTTTCATGCATGCAATGCTGAATTGATATAATGTGAGGGAATTTACTATTATGAGATTGATAAGAAATACAATCATATAGTTTATAGGTATTTGTACAACTTATTTTCATACTAGAATCTACATTTTCCGGTGACAACCGCATCAAGGTACTATCTACAATATTTACAAGATGACCAGACGTTTCGCCCATATTGTGATGTGGTATCCTCAGTGGTTTCTCTGAGACCACTCTCAGATAGTCTCAGAGAAACCACTGAGGATGCCACATCACAGTATGGGCGAAACATCTGGTCATCTTGTAAATATTGTAGATAGTACCTTGATGCGGTTGTCACCGGAAAATGTAGATTCTAGTTATGACACCGGCCGCTTAAGCCTAAGTTCTAAGATTATTTTCATACTCATAAAATCTTTGGTGTTCAAGTTCAATTTTTCATATGGACTCTCCCCCCTCTTTTGTTATACTAGCTACCTCCATGGCATCAGTATGCTTACCACAGAAAATCAGTCCACTAAACACAAGCACAAGATATAAAAGAAAATAAATAAATAACATAAGACATAGAAAGATCAAAATTTCAATGTCACAGGACATCTCCTTCATTTGCTTGAATAGAGATTAGAGAATATTTTAGTAGCATAAACAATTATGTCTTATTGTGTTGTATACTTCATACTCAGTTATGCACAAACTTATCCATCCCCTACTGATTCCATGTTCCCTGATTCCTGGTACCCAATAGTCAAATCTCAAACTAATGGTAACCCATGGCTGTTCAGTTGTCATTGTGTTATTAATTACATAGCACTAACCACAAAACGGTTAAATATAACTTTCTGAAAGTTTAAAAATACAAATAGGGCTTTCTTGCAAACAAATTACAGGGAAACATGGTTATATAAAGCTAGCTGACCAAGTACTGGGGAATACTAAATGAAATAATCAACGTTCATGAACAAGCAAATATTGAAAAGTGAAAGTTGATCTTCCCCTCTTTTACCTATTCTTTTGGCACACATTATCTGTGAAATCTGCATATCACAGGAATCTAGGTACAGCTAAAGAGCAAAACATTGTATAATTGCGCTATAATTTTAGTTTAATTGTTGTGTCTTTGAGCAACATGTAAAACCATAAAGTTATTTATATTGTTCTATTTGTTATTACGTTATTTTCCATGTTCATTCATTTGCTTCATTTATTTGTTATTTATTTGTAAATCCTAAGATATAAAATTTATTGTTAGTTGTTTTTTGATATTGTTGGTCCTAAATACATAATTGAGTTATTTTGTTTTAAGTCTAAGTGTCTAATATTCATGTTTATCCAATTGTTAATTTGTTATTTATTTGAATATGTAGATAAGATATAGATAAATATCTTAGATAATAGTTTATTATAATATTTATTTATAAATATACAAGTTTAAATAGTCAATTGTACAAGAATTATAAATAAATTCACTTAGTTTTTTCTCAAATAACTTCTAGAACAAGCTAGAAATATATTTTAAAATATGCTTACATCAATGAAAGGTAGTTGCAATAAAATAATAAATATACTAGGGGACACCCCTGCATGCCAACCCTGTTACTTCACTATGCTTGTGACAACTCGGCCTTCGGCCTCGGTAATGCCGGTTGGTAGTAAGTTTCACTCGCTACGCTCATGACAGCTCGGCCTGCGACTTTTGATTACATATAATAGTAGATTAACTGTATAACGTAAAATCACAATATTAAATTTATTTACAGTATCTCACTCACATTACTTGTGTTGCTACCTATTTATTAGTATAAACACCCAATGATATTACTAAACCTATTTCAAACGTGGTCATTTCATTTGTTTTTATTTAACAGCTTAAGATTAATTAAATAAATAAAATAACTGCATTAGATTAACGTTGAAACCTTCAAGTCCAATAGAGAGAGTAGCCTTACAATCAAATATAAATAAAACCATGCTTACAACCTTCCCTGGTTTAACATTATGAAAGATCTGACCTTTTCAATATTACAAACACCATTGCTTACATTTCAACAGCTGTTAACTTTTTGGAAACTATTCCTAACAATTTAAACAACTGTTACATTTCGATTCATTTGAATCGCTCTCCATGTTATTCTTAAGGGAAAAAACTTACTTTGAGGGCTTCCCATAACCTTCAGGATGAAAATACGCAAGAATTAAGACCTTATTGCACAACTATGAACAGAGACAAATTTTTTGACACCTCAACCATTTAAATTGGTCAAGAAATAAGGAGTTACGTTGACAAAAAAAATGGCTTCACATATTAAAGATTAGGATTTGAATTAATTAATAACTTTGTTAGGGAAAGTTGGGCATAGTTAGTAACAAAAACATGTGTTGTTCATACTCATCATAAATTCACAAAATCTTACTCATACAAAATTAAAATACACTTTAAATTGAATATTTTTATAAATATACGTAACAAACAAAAAACTAATAAATTTCTTTAAAACACTATTTCTAATTCCTAGCATTTTACTATTAAAACATAGATATTTCAAATGTAACTGTTTAATTTAACCACAAGTAATGAAAATGCCAAATTTTCAAAATTTAACTATACTCAAGATCATTCAATTGACCTATTAATAAAGACTCCATACTCCAGAAATTATAGGCTATATATAACTTCACAAGCTTACCTAGCTAGACCCTCTTGGATAAGATACAGTAAGATACAGAGAAACATGCCATAAATGGTAAAGGTATGCCTATAATAATGGCAAGAAAAAAGGAGAAAAAACGCTACGTTAAAAACAGTGACTCAGCTGCCCTTGATATTTTAACCTCACCAAGTTCTCCTCAGACTCTATATGCATGGTTATTAGGAGCTACAAAGGAGCAAAAGAGATTTTTTGAGCATGCCAAATTACCATGAGTTGAAAAGAACAATTGCAAAAACACAAAGAGCAAGTCATCTTCTTTTGAAGTTATCAATAGAATAATATGGGAATGTAGACTTTCTTTACTCACTGGCTTTAAAACTGTTGCCTATGAAGGAACACATTCAAAAAGTAATAAATGTAAATCAAGTATTTTTCTTTTTGTTATATTTTATCTGATTGAAAATCATTGTAATAGTTCAAAGTGTGATCTAAAAAAAGTACACTTTTAAAATGCCTGTTTTTACCTGCTGTCACTTTTTTTAAGCTCAATACTTTCTTACTGATGTAAATAATCTGCCTAGCATTTTTATGAATTTTAATACATTATTACATATTTAATAATAAATAATATAAATTTACTTACAGTGGCTCACTCAACGTAATTTAATTTCAACCTATTTATATTTAAAATATAAAACCCCAATGCTATTACTTAGCCATTTCAAAAGTTTTCACTTAATTTATTTTGTTTTGCAGCTGATGATTAATTAAACAAATAAAACAACTCCATTAGATTTTTTTAAAAAAAGAAGAGACAGATCTCCTTCTTAACCTTACTCTCACCTTTCCCCATAGATTATTCTTACATTCTTACATATGAGACGCCGACACAACGTTGTTGGTATTTTAAGGCGAATATGATTATATGAGAGTAGGATGAGTGTGGATGAGTGTAGTCTGGTTACTAACTGAGTTCAACTGTTCCTCAGAAAGGGCAATTTATTAATAGCCCAACAGCCAGGGCAACTAAGGGACCTACAGCTTTACGTGGAATCCGAACCACGTAGTGCTGGTCTGATTTTCAGCTAATTGACAAGCCGGATACTCAGTTATCTCCCCCACACAACATCCGCACAATGATTACCACCCAACATGGACACCCCAGACTTCTCTAGTAGTGTCCACGCCGATAGCAACCATTGAGCGGACGCCATGTCGGTATTAAGAGGACCGAACATCCAACCTATCGCCTACAATCTCCCAAACACTTTGTCCCCAAGTAGCTAGGTTACAGCACTGCGCCACCAGTGCCGACAATGTTTTGATCTGTGTGAGGAACTTATTCACACAGAGTAAGGGAGTGAACCAGTACAGTAGAAGGTGAATATTTCTGATAATTCTCCCAGTCCAAGTCGAATTCGAACCAGCGCTATCTCTAACTCAAGCTCAAAGTTCTGATGCTTTAGACCACTCGTACTTGCCAAAACAGATTACCATTGAAACTTTAAGGCCAGTGAGACGGAGCCCTACAATCGAATGCAAATAAAACTGTGCTTAAAAACCATGATGAATGGTGCAGTAATGTATAAAGGACACACAGACAAACATGCATTCCCTTTTTTATATTTGTAGATCCAACAAAACTTGCTCTGAATCAATCACACTTACTTTCTAAACAAGGCAGATCTATAACCTTGTCAATGTTATAAACATCATTCTTAAAATTGCAACAGTTGTTAACATTTCACAGACACCATTATTTACATCTGAACAGCTGTTACTTGTATACTAATGTAAATCTCTCCCCATGTTATTCTTATGGGCGAAAAACATATATTGATGGCTTCCCAAGCTCTTCAAGGTTAAACTATTGAACAATGAAGACCTTATTACCTAACTACTAAAAGGTACAATGTTTTTGATGCCTAAATTGTTAAAATTGATCAATAAATAAAGGTGAGTTGTGCTAACAAATAACGACTTCACATATTATATATAAGGATATCTGGTTATATAAGGTAAGTGAATACTGCTTTTGATCATTTGAAGGCCAGCAACGGACAGGGTGGTGCTGCCTAGACAGATCAATAATGTCTATATTGATAGTTGAATTTGCTTGTTGTTATATTTTACATCATCAAATTTTTATTTGTCCGTAAATTTTATTGATTTTTCATTGGTTTTAGGCCTACATAGTTAAATTTTCTTTTTAGCTGTCAAAAAATATAATTCATAAATGCTTATTTTTTTGCATGTAAAATATCCTGATTTTTTTAAAATAAATTGATTGGCTTTGTTACCTTTCAAAGTAAAAATAGGATGGAAATAAAAATATGTTAGAATAAGGAAACACTCTTATTAATTTGTTCCATTACACTTCCAAACATCTACACAAAAACGTAAGATTGTTTCAAAAAAGATTTTTATAAAAATTGTGAAAAACATTATTTGAAAAGGGTATGCATTTCATAAAAATACACTAATTCATTATTTTTCCCTTGGTTTTTATACCTTTATATCAATGTAAATGACTTATACTATACAAAATAACATTTAAAATGTTACATCTTATTATCTAAAACAAGCCATGTCCAGACAAACGTTTTTTTGGTTCCCAGGATTTTTAATGTTTTATCTTTTGGGAGGGTTTTGGACCATGAGAAATATTCTTCTCTTAATTGCTAATAAACAATCAGTATACCAAAAAAAAAAGACTATGTTTATGGGATCCAATTCCCTAAAAACCAAAATTCATGGTCATACTGCTTTTAAGAATCCTGGCGAGGTCGTAGGCCGTTCTTCCTCACGAGTCCACATGATGATTTTCATAAATAGGACTACAGTCCTATTTGCTACAGCAGAGTGCATTGGTGAGGCCGCAGGCTAAACTTTTCCCCGAGAGGCCATAGGCCGAATTCCACAGAGGCCTGTTGCAGAGCGTCTTTGGCGAGGCCGCAGGCCGAGTTCCACAAAGGGGCTAAAGGTAAATGCAGAAGACCTTCAAAACAAAATTGTATTAATAACCTACAAGGGGGAGTAACAACAAACGATCCTAATCGAGATACGGATGCTACCTCTTCAGTTAGCAAAATTCAACTGAGCTTGGTCCCCTGGTACTATATATAAAAAGAATGAATAAATAAAAAAAACAAAAAAAAAAACAAATAGCTAAGCTAACCTCCAAAATGCTGCATGCAAGAGCCATCTACCACCAAATCCCACTTACAGTTCTCAATCAGTTGTATCAATCATTATTTGTTGAAGAAGGAATAATAAACACTACAACCTACTAAAAAATTAGTATGTTAGCCGTTTTTAATTAGCAGTCAATGATCAGTACTTATAGATTATCAATAAGTGCTTTCTAATTTGATACTATGGCTCATTATTAGTTACAATAAAAAATTACAATAAAAAAGTTCTAAAACTATATGTGTAAAAATAAAATGAGTCTAAATGATACTTTCTTTTGGGGACTTTTATAATCTATGAGATCTTGGGGACAATGTATGAGATCTGAATTGAATTGATACATGTCATTTATTAGCCAACAACCTTGACAAGCACAACTGGACCAATAGACAAAACAATATGTGTCTAAATTATACTTTCTTGAGGGAACTCTTATAATCACTATGAATAAAATCTAAATTGAATTGATACATATCATTTGTCAGCCAACAACTTTGACAAGCACAACTGGACCCATAGACAAAATAATATGTGTCTAAATGATACTTTCTTGAGAGGAATCTACAATCACAATGTATGAGATCTAAATAGAGTTGAAACATGTAATTTATTAGACAAAACTTTGACAAGCACAACTGGTCCAATAGGCAAAACAATATGTATCTAAATAATAAAATACTTTTTGATGGAACCCTTATAATCACAATGTATAAAATCTGAATTGAATTGAAACATATCATTTGTCAGCCAACAACTTTGACAAGCACAACTGGACCCATACATGAGATAATATATGTATAAATGATACTTTCTTGGGGGACTCTTATAATTACAATGTATGAGATATGAATTGAAACATGTCATTTGTCAGCAAACAACCTTTACTAAGCACAACTAGACCATGGGGAGGGCCGCAGGAGCAAGCAGGCTGATAAGGGAAGGGGACTGACAAAGGAAAGCTGCTGACATGTTAAAATACTTACTGATATGAAAGACTGATTGTACCATTAGACCTACCATAAAAATTCTATAATTAAGATTTTGAAGTATCTGATAACGTTCACTGACTCTACACATTTAATATAAGTCTTAGCTCAGCACAGGGTGGCTCCTTCTTGTACTTTGAGTGCATTTAGTGGAGGATACGGCCCATTTAACCACAAAAACCAGATAAAAATCACAGAATCCTACATACTACTCTTTTTTAAGACACTATCATGTTTAAGCATACAACTAAATTACCTAATAAGTTACCTAAACCTGGAATTGTTTTGTGTGAGTGCAAGTAAGTTTTGTCTAGTAACTGACAAGAGATCAGTAGTTAAATAGTGGATTGAATGATCGCAGAGGTGTACCACTGTACATGTAGAGGTGGATAGGTGGGTCAATACCACTGTACGTGTAGGGGTGGGCGGGTGAGTACATGTACTGTGATGTCTTCCACCCATCCACCTCTACATGTACAATGGTATTAATAAGAATGGCGGGAATTTAAAATGCACAATTATTTTCTTATTATATTTACTTTCTTATTTTAAAATTGTAGCTCATACCCTTTGTTTTTATTTTAGCCCTTTATTAATGATTAATATATGGCCATTTGAATGTCCTTTTATATTTAATATTACTTTTAGTTTTCTAGTTCTTATGCATCACCAGGTTAAGTGGAAAAAGGGATTGATAGTCCCAACATCGCCTGAATGTATATAAAGATGTTTTCCATGTCATTAAAACAAGTTGTTAGATGTCTAATTACTATGTTTTCCAAAAATTCAAAGTTCTATTATTTGCCTTATTATTTAAATTAAATTCTAAGGATTTAAATTCTAAGAATTATTTACTTATAGCCTTGATTATATACACCTACAACATATTTTCCATGTAATAAGAATATTTGTGCCTGTAATTTTGTTAGTTAGTGAGGCTCGCAACCACAGCTGGTTTAAACTACGTTATATTTACATGATACTACACTAGCGCTCCACAATGGACCACAAAAACAGCTGATATTTTGAAACTCAAAATTTAACATTGGATGGTAAATCAATGTATTGTTATAAAATCAATGCGTGTAGTTAATGTTTTTAATGAATAATAATATACAAGAAAAAATCCCATATAATAATGTACTTTGTATTTTTTTAAGTTCCAAAATGCAAAAATTAATATGATAACACAACAATTATATAACACTGGTAATTATATAAAGAGTTCTATCAGTGCAATCACTCTAAACAATGAAAACATTAATACCAATTTGTAAATATTGAGAAACGTTTTATATAAACAAACTTAAAAGTAACACATTTACCATTTTCAATTTTGTTGTGAGTTACGTATTCATAAATAAAAAAAAAACTTACAATAAAAATTTTAATTGACATCAATGTTTTTATTTTGTATTGCATCGAAACATTTTAAGCTGGTGAATAAACTACAAACCAAAAGTCCTATTACTTTTGGTTTATCAGTGACTGATACACTAACTATGATATATGGCCTTGTAATGAGCATATATTAATGTTTTAAACTAAGTGCCTCATGACTACAATTATTGATAGCGACTTGGTTGGGTTTTAAAACAAGCTTATGGACCTGCTCTGTTTTGCTGAATCACTTTAGTTGGTTAATTAACTAATATTGAAAGAGTTACCAATTTTAGGGGCAGTCCCTAAATTACTTAACGCCTGAAGAGGAGGGGGGTGTTCGGCAGCGTTATACACCGTTATGGGAGAGAGTAAGGAAGTGATTCTACGCAGCGTTACATAACTATTACACCTCAGCAATGTGTTTAAATTCATTCACAACATTTTATTGGTTTTTGCCAAAATACAAGAATTTTTGAAAATACATTAAAGTTAAATATATAACCCCCCCCCCCCATTAGAAAACAAACGGAAGAAAGTCTAAACAATGACTTCATAATAAATGAAAATATGCATGAAAGTGGATGACAAAAATTAGAAGAGGGGGTTTAGTGACAGCGATATGTAATTTTTGAGGGGGCTTAGTATTACCATTACAAGTAGGGGGTTTTGAAAAGGCCAATTTTAGCTTTACATAAATTTAGGGATGGCCTCTTAAATACCCAATTTTATTTTGATTGGGTATTTAAAAGCAATCAGATTAATAAAGCAAAAAGAATCTGAAGTTAAATTAATTTTAAAGGCATTCTTAAAGTTAAGATTCAGTTTTTCTTTTCAACAATGATGTACACTATACAAACTCTACACACTACTTCACTGGAGAATCAAGATCATGTTTTAATAAATAGCTGTAGCAAACCTAACAATTGAATCAATACAATGCATGTTATTCACAAAATAAAACATTTTATTTTATTTCAACGCTTTGGACAGTGATTAGCTTGTATAAGAGTGTTGTGAAACTGCCACAAGAAAACAATATTGAGAGATAAAGGAGAGGGAGGGGGATGGAATACCTTCTATAAAGTCAGAATAAAATAACTTTGGTACTGGCGGAACGGCCACACGCCACTGGTCTGAATTGACAAAACTCTGAGCTTTAATTTTCTGTCAAACTTAAAATAAGTAAGTAATAATTTTTGAAGTAATAGTATATTGTCCACCATGTTATATTCTTTAAGAAAACATTGTTCTTGAGATTTTTCTCGAACTAATGTAATTTTTATAGTGATATTTGTGTTTAAGAACACGTTTTTATGAGTGAAATTGCGTGTTAGTTGTCTTTAACATGTCACTGTAGCGAGAATAATAATGATAAAATAATTTCTTGTGAATGGATGACAGTTTGATTCATTGTGATTAGTTTGGTATAAGATTAATATAATAACTTAAATAAGTTAATGAGAAATTAATTTTTTTTGTAAACCTTGCAAACTCGGAAACGACAAACGCCAGACAAATTTTCTCTGAGCAAACATTAACTATGTTATTTATTATTACTAAAATAATAATGTGGCACTAATAAAACATGGAGAATAATAATGAAGAGTTGATTAACTAACTCATTATTCGTTTACATCGAAGCTGTGTCGGACATGTAAGGTATACTCTGCTCAAGGGGAAAGTGTAGATCAAACATTCAGCCCAAGCAAAAAATAATTTTAACCATTATAGATCGACATTTCCGTATAAGAAATGTTTTTCCAGTAAGCAATAAAGTAAGTTAGTTGACTTTGAGGTGTTTAGTTCTTAATCGATTTAACAGTGTTTGGTATAGTTTAATCACCAGTTTATTTTTATTACAGTAATTTAGTTTTAGTCATATTCCAAGGTTTTTTATTTATATGTGACAGTAATTTTATAGGATTCAGTGTATACATAATTATCAGTGTTTAGTGCAATTCTAATATTTAGACTTTTCAAATTTTAGTTAATGTTCTATTAGTAATTGAGAATAAGGCTGTGTCTTTACAATGGACGAGGGTAGAGCTGACTGCTGAGCCAGTGACTGTACAATGCGCATGTGGTATCACCGCCGCCTTGTTGAAAATCTAGATTTGAAAACCACTAACATTTTTTTCCTAGTTCAAGAAAAGTTCATTTCATGCGAGAGTACAATTTTAGTGTCACTTAATATAACACAGTTAATGTTTGCTCAAAGAAATTTTGTCTAGTGTTTGTTGTTACCGAGTTTGCAAGGGTTTCTAAAAAAAATAATTTCTCATTAACTTGTTTGAATTATAAAATGAGTTTTATACCAAACTAATCACAACGAATCAAACTGTCATCCATTCACAAGAAATTATTTTTTTATTATTATTACTATTCTCGCTACATTGACAGGTTAAAGACGACTCACGTGCGATTTCACTCATAAAAATATGTAATTAAACACAAATATCGCTATAAAAAGCAAATTAGTTCAAGCAAAATCTCCAGCACAATTTTTCTTAGAGAATATAACATGGTGGACAATATACTATTAGTTTGAAAATTATTACTAACTTATTATACTTTGACAGGAAATTAAAATTCAAAGTTTTGTCATTTCAGACCAGCAGCGCGTGGCCGTTCCGCCAGTACCAAAGTTATTTTATTCGGACTATAACAAAGCAGAATCTGGCAAAGAACAACCCAACACACTGATGAATTGAATCTGAGATTTCATTCCTTGCTTGATTCTGAGGATTTTTTAAAAAACAGTTTGATTATATTGTATGAAGTCTATCTATTTAAATTTATGTAGTAAGATTATAAATAATTCTGAGAGAGATAAGGCATGAGCGCAATATTATGTGAAAAGATAAATCTATTTACACAAACTCTAGAAACATATACATGAGGTGTACCCATGTATCTATGATGCACAGACATATTTCAGGAATGATTCTATTGTTCATAATAAAGAAAAATGTCTTATAAAGGTGTGTACTAAAATGCCTCCATTCTCAAATGCCTCTATTTTATTTTTATTTTTTTTTACATATAATTTATATCTGTAGAATGACACAACTGGTAAATACCCAGCTAGTAGATAAATATAAAATGGGTCTTTACCCCAAACTCGGATAACTACCCAACTTGGCATTTATAACTTTTATTTAATTTAGAGGAGATTGACTTGTATCTTTGCAATTCTCATGACGTAAGAGCATTTTATGGTACTTCTAAACATGATCGATATGAATACCCAAGTTCCGGGTATTTTTTCTTTTTTCATTTTTTTAATTTGAATGAATGTAATCTTATTAAAAATAACAAAAAGAGATTACAAATATAATAATTGTTCTGTTTATACATACATTAGTATTTATAGGCATACATATAATATAAAATCTTTTCATTAATTTTCATGATCGAGTTAATTTTAATTGAACTGTCTCATTCACATTCTCTTGACAATTGTTCAATACACAAAATATCGTCCAAGTAAATAGTGGATGCGAATCCCTTTCCTTGGAGATGTTCTAATATTGGCTTCAAAAAGTTTGTGGTTACCAAATGACAAACACATAAATTCATAAAGCTGTTCCCTCAATTTAAATCTCATGTATTTCTTACTGGAACCATGTATTTGCGTAAAAAGCCGTCCTCAAATCCACATTGGTAAGTATGCCTCCTTAAAAATCAGTTTTGTTGTTGTTCTCAGATTTTCCATTTAAAAATGTTCCTTAAGCATGCTTGTTGAAAGATTTCAAGGTGAAAATGATTCTGTGAATATCCTCAGTTTTTTTTAATTAAAATCACCAAATATATGAATAATATATTTTTAATTCTAGAATAATTAAGTCACAAATACTTATACTGATCAAAGTAGTATTGTAGATGAAAATTCATAGCACTAATACAAACATTACACCTTGAATGGTATTATTTTATTATACCATTCAAAAATAATACCATTCATGTAGTTAAATAGTATAAATTATTTTAACTACAGTAACACAACCAATATTTAGCTCATTTTATGAAGTAGATAACTCCTACCGTCAGCGAATGTCCTCCTTTGAGATATGGCAATGTAATTTAAACCTATTTAATTTACATTTAATTGCACGCTTGTCTCTCATAGTGTGATGAATTATAGTCTAGCCATTCTAAATTCACCTCTGAGGTTTGCGGACTAAACTGGAAAATCTACATAGGCAACGTTGCATCTAGACCTCCACAGCCCTCCTCTAAATTTTACATCCGGTGACTCATAATTGGGAAGAATTTAGGAAGGTACAAATTTATTTTTTTTTTAGTGGTAATTAAAATCTGTTTAGTGTTTAACTGGGAAGTACTTTTTTTTACTGTTTACAAATATAAAAAAAAAAATTAAGTCAATCGGACAATTTTAAATTATAAAAACTATCAGGCCCTAGTTGTGATTTATCTAGACTGGAAACAAATTAGCCTTGGAACAGTAAGTTTCCAAGTGTTTAAGATAAACAATGTTGCCATGTTGTGCTCCCCTCAGAGCTAAAGTTAGAACGGCTTGACTTTAGTATTGATGTAGGCCTACACAAGGATGCCATCCCTGAGAGGTTAACAAACTACAAGATTGAGAACAACTTTCATGCTTTCAATTCAAATTATGCAACTTTATTAAGACGAGACCATTTCAATTTCTAAATGTACCATGTGGTAAAATAAAACACATGGTACAATTAGAAATTGAAATAAACTGGAATAAACTGGAAACTTTATTCCAAGAAGGAGTAATTAAAACATAATATGGTGTTTATTATAAATTAACATTCTTATGAAAACTCAACTACATATTTAAAATATTTTTTTGTCAGTTTTAGGAATAGTTTACTCTTAAAGCTCAAATACAATTTTACAAAAATAGTTTTAAAAATGATTGTAAGCCTTTAATAAAGTTCTTGTAAATATTTAAATTTTTGGCAAAATTAATGTATCTTTCTATTTACATTTTCTTTTCAATATTTTTGACTGAAAGAATAGCTATCAAGACATTTACATATGGGATAATTTAGGTTACAAAGTAGTTGATATCTCTTCTTCATCACTTGATATTAAAATGAAACCATTGGTTTTAATAAAAAATAGTTAATACATTTTTGGATCTTTATATTTTGTTGTAAAATGTATGGTTTTTTTTTATATTTAACTTTGAAATATTTAGCTGCCATCTTGAAAGGATTGTGTTAGTCAAAGAAACTCTTTTCCAGTATAATGTGTCATTCATTCCAAGATTAACTTCCATACTTTGTGACATTTCGAATTTGTAAAAATCACAAACATGCGCACATACAGAAACTGGACCAAGATAGATCACACGATATACTACATTATTTGCTTATTTTGACCTGACAAACAATCTTATAAAATATGGCACTGGCGAAGCTGGACTCTGTGATAACCCCTATTGATTAGTGTTTCTAGTTAGTTTATATTCCAACTATTATATTTAAACTGTCCAAAACACCTCGGTTATCCTTGTAGCCGCCATTTTGTTTTTCTTTTTACTTTAAAATGTATAACTAAAGAACAAAAAGGTGTATTAAGCTGGAATGTTGTAAAGCCCTTACAACATAAATATCAATTTTTACAAAAGATTATCGGTTTACCTCTATCAACAGCTACAAAATGGTAGCCATTTAAAGTTTTTAATTCTAAATAGCTCAAAAACAAGTAATTATAATAACAACTACAAGAACAATATTCTTCAGCAAATCAAAAACCCAATTATTTAACGATTTTTAAATCGGATAAAATATAACAAAGAAAAGATCAATATGTGACAGTACGTACTATACAATTTGCCAGTACAATGTGCAACACATATGTAACAGCTGATAATAATAAAGTAATTTGTGATAGTCTAAAATCAGCGGACTAGTAAAACAATAAAATTTTTTTAAACATCTGATTTCAGACTACCACAAATAACTTTATTATTACCAGCTGTTACGTGTGTGTTGCACATTGTGCCGGAAAATTGCATAGTACATACTGTCAGATACTTATTGATATTTTCTTTGTTATTTTACATTTGATTTAAAAAAAATTATATCATCAGGATTTTTATTAAATCTGCTTAAGAATATTATTCTTTGTAGTTTTTATTGTAATTAATTGTTTTTGAGTTATTTAGGATTACAAATTTTAAATGGCCACCATTTTGAAATTGTTGAAAGAGGAAAACTTATGTTTGTAAAACTGGATATTCATTTTATTAAGGGCTATACAAAATTCCAGCTTAATAAAACTTTTTGTTCTTGAAATATAAATTTACAAATAAAAAAAACAAAATGATGGCTGCAAGAATAACTGAGGTGTTTTGGACACTTTAAATATAATATTTGTGATTCTAACTGAACCAGAAACAATAACCAAGGAAGGTTATTCAAGAGTTCAGCGCCACATTGTAAATAAATAAAATAGAGTTTATTTATTTATCCTATGCCAAAGTGGAATAGGAAAGATGTCCCTGTTAAAATAAAGGGGAATCAAAATTAACTAAAAAAATTGTGAACATTGAGAATGAATTTATGATTTATCATAAATCTTCAATCAGTACAACTAGTAAGAGTAATACCTAAACATTTTCAAGGAGATGTATGACAATTTATTGGGTTGGGCCAACTTATAACTTTATGAACTACTTTTTTTAGAGTATAGAACAAATTTTTTGTTAGTGTTTTATAATTCTGAAATCTTAAAATAAAATATAGCTGTAATATTAAACATTACAGTGTCGTTAGTATAAATATCCCAATTTAACAACCCAAATCGCATATCATAAAATTGATAAAAGAGTTTGCAAAATATCCCCCCCCCCCACCAGACCCAAGGTATATCTGGTGTCCTTATTTTACTATGAAACTTTATGGTAACCCTAACTAGATGTATACTTACTTGATCAAACAAGCATGCATGTTTTGAACTGACTCACATGCCTGCATGAGTATTATTATTTGTATTTATATATGTAATATGTATATATTCTCTCTTATATATTATGTGTTCAGCATGTGTTTGTTTGTACAACAAATATATATTGTTTGCATGATTTTTTTGTATTGATTGCTGTGTTATTTTTAATAACTGAACACCTTGTTTATTTGACTTGTCATGATCACAGCATTATTTTAACATGCATATTATCTTTATTTTAGCTTGACCTAACATGATTTGTTGATTGGCTGAATAAAAATCATTGTATAAATTGTATTGTACTTAGCCTAAGTTTATATGTAGGTCTGACTAGTTTTGCGATAAAATTACTTTTTCTGAACATAAAAGACATTTCACATGATAACTACAATTGGATTCAAAAAGCATGTACTCGAGTTTGAACCCTTGCTACAAAATAAATACTCATCCGATTTCGTTGTGTTGTACACCAAAATGTAGCTTATTTAATTCTACATAATATAATATAACTTACATTTTCTTTTGAGGACAGCAGATATAACATATAGCAGGTAGAATACAAAAAACCCAACATTTTAGCACTTTTGCAGTAAAACTCGACTTCAAACATTTCTAAAACAAAAACTACTAAAGATAATTCAGTAAAACTTTCACCACATGTAAAGAAGGTTGTTAAATATTTGTAGTCTGTCCAAATTATAGAATTCTTACTTTTTTACCAAATATTTTTTGTAATATTTGTAAACTCTTGCAATCTTAAAAATGGCTGATCACAAAACTTTCAAAACAGTTAAAAAATACCGGATTGGAAAATAAAGTAAGATTATAAAATATTAAGTGCGATAAAAAAATCTTGCGATTTTATATCACATGATGATTCAAAAGACATTAATGTGCCGGAAATCGTGCTATCGGCAGGAGCACCGGGCGTGTGTTGCCACTTAATTCAGCTGGACTTTCACCCCGTATTTAGGAACCTTATTAGCTAATAATGACAGGTAGACATGTTACAGCTAAAGGCTGATGAATCACTCACAGTTACTAGAATCACTCACAGTTACTAGAAATGTGATTAGTACATCCTGCAAATCACCAATAGAATAGGTGGCTCTCATTTCCATATTACATTAAGTTTGATACATGTGAAATTTAATGCAAATTTTAATTTGACAATCTTTTTAGAGCTATAATATTTTTAAACCTGCCGTTGGAGGTCCAAAGCCCTCAGGAGAAAAGGTTATGGTAAATGGTTTAAATTTATATAGAAAACATGTCTGATTAACTGTTCAATACTTCCACAGTAATATACCTTTTGTGCACTTTTTAAATACTTCCAGGCGTATGATTCCGCAATGATTTGATGCTCAGGGGAAACTGGTTTTGCTTGGCCGGGCGAATTACTTACACATGATTGAACATTGAACATTGAATTATAATGTGATATAAAATTGCAAGATTTTTTATAATGTGATATAAAATTGCAAGATTTTTTATCACATTTACTGTTTTATAATCTTACTTAATTTTTCAATACGGTATTTTTTAACTGTTTTAGAAGTTTGTATGATCAGCCATTTTTAAGATTGCAAGGGTTTACAAAAATTACAACAAACATTTTGAAAATGAGTAAAAATTCTAGAATTTGGACAGACTACAAAAAAAATCTTCTTCACATGTTGGTTAAAGTTTCACTGACTTATCTTCAGTAAGTTTTGTTTAAACCATTTTTGAAGTTGAGCTTTATTCCAAAATTGCTAAAATTTTGTGTTTTTTTTATTCTACCTGCAATCAAAATTCTTAAGTCTTCAAAAAAATATGGAAGTTATATTATATTATGTAGGATTAAATAATTTAAATTTGGTGTACGACACAACGAAATCTGATGAGTATTTATTTTATAGCAGAGGTTTAAACTCGAGTACGTTGCTATAAATTTCAAAAAACCTTTCGTGGTTAGAGTTAAATTCAGGAACCTGGCTAACGACCTCAGGAACGAACGAACAACCTATCATCTTTCCCTCGAGAATATAATATTATGCTAGTTGTATTTTGCGGTTAGTGTTGCTTTCTGTTATCATAGCGCGCATGTCTGCTATATGCGATTCGTCGAAATATACTCATCGCAGCTCAAACTGCTTTCAAATACGTAATTAGCGTAAAAAAGAATTGTTTGTATGATGTAGGAAAATCACGCTAATTAACAAAAATATAAGAGAAAATAAGATTAGCCAAAAAAAGTTTTACTGATCAAATACACTTTCCATTCAATAAAAACATGAAAAGTTTCATGAAAATAAAAGCGGCCAAGTGATGATGATCAAATTGTAAGATTTTTTAAAAGGCTTATAAAAAGCGCACACAACAATATTTCTTCCTACCTTAAAACTTTCATTTCTCCCTCTTTTGTTATCGCTCTCAGCATCAACAGAACCGTTGCTTTTACACTCACAAACTGTATTGACTCTTCTATAACTTCCTACAAATCCACCTCGACCAGTAGGAGACAGCAGACAGAGCATTGAGTGCCTGCCTACTGCCTAGACAGGTTTCGTTTTGGTTTATGTTATTTCCAACAACAAAAGCTGTAGTGTGTTTAAATGTCATAGTCAGCTGGCATTAAGTTTAGCATTTAAGATGACGTTAAAAATACTCACAACTTCAAAGGCCATTAAATTAAGAAATAGTTATACACTTAGAATGTACTGTAATATCGTATTATAATATTCATCCTTTCTTAGTTATTTGTATCTTATTGTACTTACATTGGACGTGCTTGTGTTGTGGGGTTTTAGATTTGTTTGTCGCACAAGTAATTAATCATAATAACGAATAACTACCTTTTTTTTATATTTTAGAACGTTACTAAAATATTTTTATATTTTAGAACGTTAGAATTTTTCACAACAATAAACAAATACGAACTTGGTATACTAATCAAGCTTTGATCAATTGTATCAGGTTTCTGACGTTCTAAGATACCGTCACTTTTATCAATGAATACAAACTAATCCTTACTAGCTTACCTTAATGTAGTTAAGTAAAAAATACCCAAAATGTCGTATACAAATATAATATTTTAAGAGTTCAGTATAAAGTAGAAATTGATTAATGTAATAGTAATTGATTAATGATCTTCAACTGTCTCAAAATGACTACACAAAATATTAAACCATGTGGTTTATGCTTTTAAAATTTACAAATTGTATATATCGTTTGGCTTACAAAAGTTCTTTTGTAGATCCCTCTAGTCCGATGGAGGTAAACGTAGTTTGCCGAAATCAATCACCATTGTACTTGTGCATTTTGTACTTATATTGTAATAAATGCTTGTTGTGTGAAGTTCACTTGTATTTTATGAACTTATGTAAAAAAAAAAATGGCGTTTAAATCAATTATTACGCATCCTTAATCTTTACTCGCTAGATTAATGTTATTCTTGGTGAAAAATATACAGTGTTCACATTGATATTTCATATTCTGTATTAAAATATATGTATTCCACTAGCAACTGGCCCTTCAAGTGTTGAGTTGTTTGCTAATTAATTAATTGTATCTCCATGATAGATTGTTGTCGAGGTTTTTTATGTTTCGCCAAGACTATTGTTAGACTGTGGTTGCCACTCAGAGTTCACTGGAAAACGCATCACACTCTGTAAATAAATGTTATTGATCTTAATTGTCCAATACGTGCTTTAAATATATTATTTAAGAAAAGAACTTGACATTATACTGAAAAACTCAAATGTCAAATAAGTTTGGATGTTTAAATTAGATACATAACAATTATTGAGCAATTTTACTCCATACATACAAACGAGTTTCACGTTCTGTATTCACTTTGATTGTTACATATTTAAAGTAATGCAATAAAACTTAAGACCAGAATTGTTAAAATGTATACAAATTTTTATTTCACTGGTTACTTTCTTCGTGCTTTTGTTTTACTAGTATATACTAGTGTATACTAAGTTTTATATATTAAACATCTAAGACTTATGCTGTGAGTTATTCTTATTAACCAGATATTATTTAAACAAGAGAATATTGGGGAGAGAAATGACAAAAGTTAGAGTTTTACTACAGTTTACCTCTAAAACCAGTATATTTTTTAATTTGATTTTTTCTCAGTTTCTTGTAACAGATTCTGAATTTCTTCTAAAGACTTTCCCTGTGTTTCTGGCACGTAAGAATAAGTGAACAAAATTACAAAAACACAGCTGGCTGCATAAATTAAAAAGTTTATTTGCATACCAAAGTGCTCAGCTATTATTAAAAAGAATTTATTGATAATAAAAGATGTAATTGCTACTAGAACTGTTGTAAGAGATGAGCAAATCGCTTTGACATTGGCAGGAAATAACTCACCTTTAACACTTGTTCCTACAGGTCCTAGACCAAGAGAAAAAGTAGCATTGTAAATTATAAAGCATACAAATAACCAATCACTGTAAGCATTTATATTAATGAAGCTAATTGCACGCAAATAAAACCAAAGACCAACTAAAGTCATTGTTAATGCACAGCCAGCTGACGATACAGAAATGAGAGTTCTCCGTTTGACGTGTATAGAAAGGAAAACAGAAGCTACAGATGACAGCAAGCTGACCAGACCTAAGATGATAACGCAGTTGTTGGGGGTGAAGATTCCAAAAGTAAGTGGAGGGAGTGTAATGGATACATAGGCTTGAAGGACACTAGATCCAGTTAGTCTTTTTGAAACAGAGTAAATTTCAGATATTATAAATGCTTTTCTGTTTCCCTTGTTGTACCAAACGTCTGTAAATGATCCTTTAGTCTGCATTTGCTGTCTGACTGAGGTTTTTATTAGCTTAAGTTCCTCTTTAATAAGAGCCTCTTTTCTCAATCCTCTTAACCACTTAAGACTCTCGTATGCATCCTTGTTCCTATTTGTCATTAAGAGATAGTAAGGTGATTCTGGCATGAAAGTGAAAGATATTATATAAAATACAGTTAGTACTACGCAACACATTGCTAGTGCCCAGTAAGACACATAAGGTCCAACAGTGTACACAACAAGTACTCCAAGGTTTCTCATGAGATGATTGAAAACATTCAATGAGCTTCTCAAATGAGGTTCAGCTATCTCTCCAATGTATATTGGCACAATCGTGGACGTGGCTCCTGCCCACATACCGGCAATGAACCGTGCAATGTACAAAACATTAACAGATGAGGTCAGCAAGATCAGAGACCAAGATACCAAAGGAAGTACTGACAAGAGCAGACAAGCTTGTTTCCTTCCGAACTTGTCCATCAGAATTCCACTGGGCACTGGACTTATCAAGTGACCAAGATATATCAATGAAACCATCCATGAAATTTGGTCTGAGGTCAGGGTCATAGGAGTCTCATGATTCCGCATTTTTATGAGAGTTGGAGATGGCCATCCTGCTGCGTTACCCACAATGGCAAAACTGTAACATCCTGCAAAACAAAGAATTCTGTTATTAATTTTGTTAAGATAATCACGGGATACTCATTGTATATGTGATTCACTAAAATACTACATTAACCTTGATTTTCATAGTATCTCATATTCTAGATAGCAAAATATGATCTGTAGACAAAAACTAATTCTTTGTTTCATATTCATTAAGAACAGAATTGGTGTCACAAGGTTACACGTTATGCTATAAAATAGTAATCTGCTTGAGTGTGTTCTCATATAACATTCTTCTATTAACCAATTGGTCAGTAGAAGTGTTGAAGGCCAGAGGATTATATCCTTTGAATTCCTCAGGAAGCACGTTGTAAAGCTTGGCTACTGCATAGGAGGGATTTTTGGTAAAAAGTCCTATCTCATGTTCAAGCAGGTTGAAATCTTGAATAACTCTCATTGGTATCCACGGATATCAGTGGTCTTAGAGAGATTCTTTTAAGGTGCATTCAAGATTGGTCCAACGATTGAGAGTGTTATCACTGTGAGTATTTTCAAGTTTTTTGAGGGTTTAGATTGATTGGCCATAATTCTCAACATACACTTTTGCAAATCGGAGACTCTGTTCACCTTTACACTTGATGATAGAACTCATATCACTATCCCTTGGCGAATGTAGATTTCAAAAAGTGCATGATATGCAAATTTTGTACTGAAAACACTCCTTGACTCAGTGACTTATTCACAGTATCAGTTAAGTTTTGAATTATACGCAAAACTTCAATGCTGTTTTTATAGTACTAAAATACCCCCTCTTCCAAATGAACTTACCTGTAGTACGCGGTTACATATAGTGTGTATCCAACCAGAGAATCTTATTTTAATATAAAACGATTATAAAACGGGTGAGTCAGTGCCACTTTACGTGTATAGGTGGATGGGTTGATGAATACTTCCATAGGTATATGAGTAGGTGGGTGGGACAATGTTACTATAAGTGTATGGGTGGGCAGATGGCTTAATAACACTGTATGGGTGGACAGGTGGATCTATACCATTGTACGTGTATTTATGGAAGTGTTGGTCAATACTGCCGTACTTGTATGCGTGAGAGAGTTAATGAATACCACAGTGCGTGTATGGGTGATGGGTAGGTTAATACCAACACAGTGTATGGGTGGGTGGCTGAATTAATATCACCTTGGAAGTATGGGTGGGCAGATGAGTTATTACCACCGTGCCTGTATGGGTGGGTGGATGGGTCAATACCACTGTACGTGAATATGTGAGGCCGTACTTCCAGACGCCATGGGAAGTTGGATGAGTCCTCTCCATACTGTTCAAGCATGAGTAAAATTCATTTGAGTGTTTAACAAACTTGGCTAAATTAAGGACTGATATACAAGTAAAAATTTAATTTTCAGTAAAGTTACCATTTTCAAATGTCATTCTCATAGAAAATCCATGTTTAAAAAATATCACAGCAAAACTAGATAGAATTTTATATGTGATGAGTTTTTTTTACAAAATATGGATTCTATTTTCCTTGAGAATTACCTCTACATTATAACCTTGTCTGTGTAAGGTTGATTTGAAGGGTCGGAATTAAAGTTTTGCTGTTGATTTTATCCGTAACTAAACACATTTAAGTTTTGTTTGTTGGATGCCTCAAGGATGTAATTCAGGGATTTGATACTCTCGTATGTATTCAATAAATTTGCTATCAACGAGTTGGACTTTGCAAGTTCGTAGGTGAACAATTCACCCGTAAAGGTCTCTCATCATCGTCCAAACCTATACTACCTAAAAAGAGTAAGAATACTACTTTACCCAGTTAGGCACTTTAAATATAAGTTGTATTTTCTGGTGAAGCTATATGTCAACAAATCCCCTTTTTACTTTCTTTAATCGAGGTTCAGCGGACCTTACTATGTACGCAGTACAAATCTCCAAGAAACACAGGCGTAGATTCTGCCCAGAACTCAGTCGTAATCGCACTACGAGTGTCGTCAAAGATCCGCATTTATTACACTCCTTCCCCGCACCCACCAGTTGGCAAAGATACTAGTTCGGCAGGAATGATCAGCCGAATTTGAGCCACTTTCAACGTGGATCTAACCTACTTACTGTGTCAGGGTGTGGGGAGGTAACACCCTGCCGAAACTTTACTTTTATTTAACCCTATATTCATAAAAATATATTTTATACCGGCCTAAATAAATGAAAAGTTACAACTGAAGTTTCGTTTAATTTTCACTTCAGCAGATGAGCTGTAGCTCTAGAGAAGGTTGAAATTTTGTTAATGGTGTTCGTCCAGACGCCCGATTAAGCACTCTAAGGAATTTAGTTCTAGATTGTATCACAACTTCCGCTAATAGTAGTAAAGATCCTGACTCACTAATGGACAAGCAATGTATTCCCCTTCTCTATTTCCCCCTCATAGCCCCCGCCTGCTCCGCCCTGTAAAGTCGACAGAAAGACATAATGCCCTCATTTATAGTAAACTCTTGCAATGGATTTTATATTTATTATTAATCTACTTTTTTAGACAAAGATGATTGTACACATTTCAACTAAACATTTGAACAAATATTATCTATAAAAAAATAATTGATAACAATTAAAAACATTTTTTTTAGATTTACTGTCTACTAGGTTGGTTAGTATCTTTTGCCCACTATATTCTCAAAATATTAAATAAAATATATCGCATGGTTTGTTTATGAGTTATGCACCAAAACGACCAAATTTTCCACTTTGGGCAACCATATCTCTATTAATAAATTGTTTAGAATTTTTTCCGTTACACATTTATTACTTAAATAGATACTATTTTATTTTAAAAAAATTCAAAAATAATTTTTGATCAAACACCTTTAACATTTAGAGCATGCCTGATACTGTTATAGAGCTCTGCTGCTTTATTATGCTTTCTTAGACGAGGAAAGATGCTGAACCAAATTTTGTTATGCTTCCATGTGTATATGAGAGCCTAACAATTTAACAAACTAGGCTACTCTTACCTCCGTCAATAATCCAATATAAAACACTTTATTAAGCTGACATGTTTCGTTGCTATCACAACATTTTCAAAGCTTGCAACTCGTCAATCACATAAAACTAAACATTAAAAACACACAGAACACACGGTGACACGAACATAAAGTACATTTACATAGCGCTATCATCCCGACCCGGCACTGGTTGGTAGAAGAGCCAGTCTTCTACCAACCAGTGCCGGGTCGGGATGATAGCGCTATGTAAAGTACTTTATGTTCGTGTCACCGTGTGTTCTGTGTGTTTTTAATGTTTAGTTTTATGTGATTGACGAGTTGCAAGCTTTGAAAATGTTGTGATAGCAACGAAACATGTCAGCTTAATAAAGTGTTTTATATTGGATTATTGACGGAGGTAAGAGTGGCCTAGTTTGTCAAAATAATAGTCCAGGGGCCATAAACATGAATTTTAACTAACAATTTACTTCAGAGTAATTAAATTTACATTGAATTTAAACGGGGTAACCAGGTAGTTTGTCTTGACAAAATATCTAAGATTTAAGTAATTGTTTAAGCTGGAAGTCAGGCACATAAGTTGTGTTTAACATTTCGATCATGATAATTATTAATTTATAAATATGACTAAAGTAATATCGTAATTGATGTTCTTTAAAAAAAGAAGTTTTAAACACCTATATGTCTATGGTTTTAGCATATGTAGATAAGTTCAATCTGTTGTCTGGGTTCCGTCTTTTCTTGTCATGCCTCATGTCGTCTGCACCATTACCGTTTAGAATTGTTTGTTTTCCTAGTGACTTAGTGTCAAACTTTTATTGTAAGTAAACGTAAACATTATAACATGGACGAGTAGTTTTGGTGAAATAAATGCCTCAATGAGGATTATGATTTACTTATAAAAATTGAGGATAAAAGAAACACATTTTGATAACATTTCACAAGACTCAAGGTATAATCCTTCACTTACGGCTTGTTGCAACGAATAAAAAAATACATATCTTGTAGATTTTTGTACAAACTTACAAAACTATGATTTTTAATCCTAGAGTAGTGACTTTTTATTTATAACATTATTAGTGGCTTCGGTCTCTCAAACCAGTTTGCAGTTTTTACCCTATTTTGTTAATCAAATATAAAGACATACAATTTTACAATTAAAAAATGGACCTTAATAGGTATAACAGTCATAATATTTAAAATAGACATGCCCAACGGTTCTTAAAAAATAGAAGTTTTGTTAATCATGTATTTTCTAAAATATGCTTTAGTTTATTAGTAAAATAAGCTGATACACTTGATGTGTTTGGAGATGCTAATTTTACTTCCTGAATTTAGTAAATAGGCCCAATGAACATAAAAGGTTTTATTAATATTTATCCAATTTTCTTTTCATATATGTTAGATGTAAATAATTCATTAAAGTTAGAATTAATGAGTTACTTCATTGTGATCAAGGTCAGGTACGTATATTGTAGTGATATGCACTACACAGTGGTTTGTGTAATGTGCAGGAGGGTGTGGCAAAATAAATATTCTCCAGTAAAACTGTTCTGCAAAAAACTATTTTTTACTTTAAATATTTCTGTTTGTCACAGTACAAATACAATTCAAACTATTTTATCTTAATTAGATTTTATTAAATATAAAATTAAACTAAAGCTTGGTTCACAACAAAATAATCTTACAAACATGTTAAGAAATCGCAATAAGTAAAAATCTAATTAATACCAAAATAATGGCACAGAAATTATGTACACCTGAGTTTTAAGATTGTTTTATACGGAACTAAGAGGCCTAGGAAAAATCTAACCAAACCATTGTTTTCCTCTTTCATTGTACGTTACAACACATGCATTTTAAAATTGTATTAAAAGTTTTGATAATTCTTAACCTAGCCAGAACAAAAAAAGTACTGGAATTTTAAATAGTTTTCACTGTAATTCAAATTTAAATCGTTATTATTCAAAAACACGTTTATATCAGTATCGCATTTATATTTGAATAAGTAGTCAATAGGAATGTTTTCTATAAGTTTTATAAATTTTTAAATTTAAAATTTTCAATAAAAAAGGTTCTTACCAATTCCCTGAAAAATTGTTTTCTTAGCTTCCAGAGGTCATAAAATTAATTACTTGGTCTTGTTGTAATCCTTACAATATGTTTAGCTATGATACATAATTGTTTTAATGTGTAAGTAAATGCAGTGATTTTATATTGGTTTAAATTTATCAATTTAAAGTTATTTTACATTGATTTAAATCGACTTCAAAACATCGTATTTACTTACATGTATGAAGGTAATGTATCATAACTATACATATCATAAGGATTATAACAAAACCAAGTAATTAATTTTACGACCTATTGAAGCCAAGAAAACAATGTTTCAAGGAATTGATAAGAACATTTTTTATAAAAAAGTTAAAATTTCAAAATTTATAAAACTTATAGAAAACATTCCTACCAACCAGGTATTAAAATATAAATAGGATACATTAACAGGTTTTTGAGTACAGTGGAGTCCCAGTAATCCAAAATAATTAGGTGTTAACTTTTCAACACCATTTCTGATTACCGAATTTTTCGGATGAAACAGATTTTCTAAAACACTTTTAATAAAAAATAACATGACTATCATTTGGTACAGTACTGTAGTTTTGAACGCTATAAGAGCTTATGATAGTAAGGAGATATGAATCCTTTAGTAGATGAATACATTCATATGAGACGTTTGATCAAAAACAATTTTTCAAGACAAAAAGTTGAAGTCACTAGCAGACTTGATGCCTTTGCATTTGCCACTAGGCCACGTATATCAGTTAATGGAAGTTGATCTACCAATATTTCTATGGTCCTCATGCTACCTCAGACAGCACTCTGTTCCTAATTACCATTGTCAATCTCGCATCATGTATTTACATACCGCAGTTTAGTTCTTTTCATACCGTACTGCTGCGTTATAAGTTCTGCGCTACCTATGTAGAGCAACACCCTACCGCGACCCCAGTAGATATTATGTTTTTGAGATGCTGGAATAATTTAGTTTTGAGAGAGGGGAATTCTTCTTTAAAGCAAAGAAATTTAACTGATTTGTTCAAACCAAAGTATTTGAAAGTTTATTAACAGTTAAATACTTGAAATAATATTTTCTTGTCATTTTTAAATGTATAAAGTAGTGGTTCTTACAGTACCTGCAATTTTACTTTCCCAAAGTCTTTTGCCAATTTGTGTTTCAGATTAAGCGGATTTTCGGATTACCGAAATTCGGATTAGCAGGACTCTACTGTAATAACTATGTAATCTTGATAATCAGTGAAAACTAGTTAAAATTCAGGTATTTTTTTGTTCCAACTAGGATAAAAATTACTATAAGTTTTAATAAACTTTTAAAATGCATATGTCATAACGTACAATCAAAGGAGGAAAACAATGGTGTGGTTAGAATTTTTGTTGGCCTCATAGTTCCTTAGAAAACAACCTTCAAACTCGGGTCCACATAATTTCTGTGCAGACGGTAATTCATGTTTTGAGGCTTCAAAATATCACATTTTTCAAGGAAGGCCTTGGATCATTAATTGAAATAAGAGATTTCCTGTATTCCTTTTGTACTTCCCCCCCAACCCTCCAATGTTGCCCAGTGAAAATCTGTTAAAATATGCTCTGTATTTGACCTACAGAGTATATTTTAAACTTTTAAACATTTTAAAATAATTAAATATTTTACAGTTTTAAAAATTGTAATGGTAACACATTGTAATCTAGGCAACAGTTGTTTAAATAAATCATTGTGCTGAAGACATCATACAACTAAACAGTTTATGTGATGTGCAGTTTTTTAAATAAACATTCTATAATGCAGTCCGTTTAGAAATTAATCAAAATTAGCTATACTATTCAGACGGTACCTGATTTTATGACCTTCTAGTTTGGAATTAAAAGCAGTTATAATACATTTTAAAGATATTAATAAATATCCCTGATCCCTGCATGCTTAGCGAGCCATCCACACTACTAACTGCAATATTGCCTCTCTTAGCTTATCACTTGGAGTCAATGAATAGTATCTTCACTCATTTGGGTACCTTGGCCTCTAGAGCGATGAAGAGAGAGAAAATGATGTATTTCTTGCAAAAAGCGTTTTGGGATCATCCTCAACTATCAAAGTTTTATCAGATTTTAAATTTATTGTTTTTAGAAATAAAGGAACACTTATAGCTGTGCAAAATCGAACATTTTCAGGTTGCGTAACCTTTTTTTTAAAGAAGCTTGTTTTTTTGGTATATCAGTTAAAGTTAGAGATAAAAGTCAAGAAGCTAAAGTTTTAGAGTATTTAATCTGTGATGAAACTTTCACAACAGATTTAAAATTTTATAAAATTACTTTTATGTTACGAAAATACAATCTGTACAGGTTCATTTACTTGAAAAGCCTTCAGCTCATTTATGAATTAATAAGTTGGTTTCTTGGATCTTTTTCTAATTCTCATTCCTGTCCTTTAAGTATTATTTCTGAAATTTTTAAAAAATGTAACTTATTAGACCATCAAATACCTGACTGAATTCATCAGATAGAAAAATTGATCAACTGTTTTCATTTTTTGTCCAAAAGCAATAGCCATGCATGATTCATTTCCGATCTTTAATTTTAAAGGAGTACATCTCATTTATGATTAAAAAATTTCCTTGAGGTTTCAGATTGAAAGTTGAAAATCAAGACTGAAAATATGGTGACTGGGAAGTGCCTCATAATTTTTATAAATTAGCCACTTAGTGATTGAATGAGTTTTTGAAGCTTTGTAATATGAAGAAGAATTAACATTTTTCTTCATATTTACATATTATACATTCAAGCTTAATAGCTTGAATAACAAAATATCCATCCCACTAGCAGTATCATTTAAAACATTAATTTATTCTTTCTTCAATTAATTAAACTTTAAATATCAGTTTGGGGAAAAACATTGAAATAAAATTGACGAGGTTTAAACTGAATTAAATATTTTAGTATTTTTAATATGTATATGGATACAACTGGCCTTTGTTGGATCATTTTGTGAACGTGGCATTTCGCTGTAATTGAATGAGGCGATACAACTGACTCATGAGGTTAACTAGATGGTTTAGTCTAGACTAATGAGGTTAACTAGACTAACAATACCACTTTCATTGTCATGATAGTATGTCCTCTTTTTTGAGAAATTTTGTTTATGTGCTTTTCTATTGTTAATTCTATTTTTATAAAAGTTTATAAACAATTATAAATTTTATAATTTGAAAACTGACTGAAAAAAGTTACTAGAAAACAAGAATCTTAATATTTTAATATTTTACTAGTAGGGGACCTACAGCTTTACATAGAATCTGAAATACGTAGTGTTGGTCTGATTTTCAGCTAACTGGCAAGTCTGATACTCAGTTCTGATTCCCACACAACATCTGAACCTTGACTACCATCCAACATGGACACCACAAACTTCTCTAGTAGTGTCCACGTCGATGGCAACCATTGAGTGGACACCGTGTCAGTAATAAGAGGACCGAGCATAGAACCTATCGCCTACAATCTCTTCAACACTTTGTCCCCAAGTAGCTGGATTACAGCACTGCGCCACTAGTGCTGACTGAGTAGCGTTTACATTTTACATTTATTATAATCTCTTTCATTAGATTTCGTCAAAATTTTGATAAAGAGTGTAATCATCAATCTAATCTTTATTTTTATCCTAAATTGATAAAAAGAATGCCATTCACTTTGTATGAAGTGTGAATATGAATTCTTGTAGTATTAACTATAATATCCATATTTATAAACACCACTGTATGTGTAAAGGCGGGTGGGTGGGTCAATACTACTGTACATGTAAGGGTGGATGGGTCAACACCATCGTACATGTAAGGGCAGGCGGGTCAACTCCACTGTACTGTAAGGGTGGGTGGGTGGGTCAACACCACTGTACACGTAAGGGGGGGTGTGGGTCAACACCACTGTACATGTAAGGGCGGGCGGGTGGGTCAACACCACTGTACTGTAAGAGCGAGTGGGTGGGTCAACACCACTGTATGTGTAAAAGCGAGCGGGTGGGTCAAAAACACTGTATGTGCAAGGTTGATGGTAGAGCATCATCAATCAAAAAACTAGTTGACCTAGAGTAAGAATGCAATAAAAAATTATATTTAGGCTGGATATGACCCAAATGATTTTTGAACGGGGAATGTGTGGAATAACAATGTGGTATAAAGAAGGATTTGGTTTCCAGTAAACAAGAATATAGTGTTTTCTGAGTGTGAGTGGTTAACTAAAAGGCTTAGCATACTTTTAAGGTTTTAAAAATCATGAAACATTCCAACTAGCGCAACACGTAATTAATAAATTGTTAGTCAAAATTGTATGGTACATTCCAGAACTATTACTATTTACTGGCATCTTGGCTTTAGACTGTAGAGCCCAGTGTTTGTTACTCCTTATATATTCATCAAGGACTACTAAATGGTGTGTTGAGGGGAGAGAATGTTTACTTCTCCCACCACAGTTCCCCTCCAGCGGCAGTGAGCTGCAAGGTACAGTTCCATACAAAACATAGTCAGTCAATTATGGTAAATTATTTTAACTATGATTAGAACAAATCATTTAAACCATTAAGAATACCTGAATTGATTAAACAACACAATAGAAGATCCAATGTAAACTCTGTGGCAAGTGGGATCATTGTTAAAATGACAGATCCATACTTCTAGCAGTGACTGTAGGCTACTAAGAACATATGATAGTGTGTAGTGGGGGAAAAATTGGTTGTACATGCGCTATTCGCAAGCCATCAACCATAAGTCGGATAATAGCTTCAAGTAAAAGTAATGTATGTAAGATCATAGAATTATTTTATTCCTCAAAGGAATACAATAAATAATACAAAACAGTTTTATAAAGGAAACTAAAAATGAACCCTACTCCTTGATCTTAAACTAGTGATATAATTACAGTTGTTTTAGATTAACTTACAAATTATATGTAATAGCCTGTATGGGCATGAAGCCTGTGCATAGGTGTTAATCCCCATTAGATACTATTTTATGAATGCCATGATTCATTATACATATGGTACCAAAATACAATCTGAACACGTTCATTTTAGGGTTTATAACTTAAAAGCCTTCAGCCTTCATTTATGAATGAACCATTTTTTAAATGTCAAACATAAGGTTTAGAGAAATAATAAAAAGAGTCAAGAGACACAGTTTTAGGTATTAAACCTGTGGCTTTTCACTGAAGATTTGTTAGCAATAGAATACAGTGACCAAATATCTGCTATTTGAAATAGGTTAAGCGCAGAGCTGTAACCCAGCTACTTGGGGACAAAGTGTTGAGAAGATTGTAGGCGATAGGTTCCATGCTCAGTCCTCTTAATACCGACATGATGTCCACTCAATGTTTTCTAACGGCACGGTCACCCCTAGAGAAGTCTGGGGTGTCCATGTTGAGTGGTAATCAAGAGTGGATGTTATAAGTAGAATCTACAGTTTCCGGTGACAACCGCGTCAAGGTACTATCTACAATATTTACAAGATGGTCATCTTGTAAATATTGTAGATAGTACCTTGATGCGGTTGTCACCGGAAACTGTAGATTCTAGTTTGACACCGGCCGCTTAAGCCTAAGTTCTAAGATTAAGAGTGGATGTTGTTTAGGAGAGAGAACTGAGTGTCAGACTTGTCAATGAGTTGAAAATCAGACCAATACTACAATACTACATGGTTCAGATTCTACATAAAGCTTTAGGTCCCTTAGTTGCCCTGGCTATTGGGCTATTTATAATTAGTCCTATCTGAGGAAAGTCAAACTCAGTTAGTAACCAGATTATATAGGTTACCCACACTTATCCTACACTCATGTAATCATTCATATTTGCCTTAAAATACGCACAAAATGTGTTGGCGTCTCATATTTAAGAATCTAAGAAGAATACATGTTTACATACACACTATAGCTCCAGTGTATAATGTGTGGGGCATACGGTTGTATCACGCTGTTTTAAGGGGTTGGGTAGAAATATTAGCTACTGTCTTGTTCGTACAGTATGTCCGAGTCCACTGTACAGGGTACAGAGTCAAGAATATTAGGTGCATTAACTCACTTCTACATATAACTCGAAATATGATAATTTTATAGCTTGCCTTTTTACTTTTAAACAATTGACACATTGTTTCTTATTTTTATTTGAAATAAATGAAACAAAGTTTAATGTGTTAACATACCAATAGAAGTGGCCAGGTATTGGCGGAAAGTAGCTCCATTGTGTAGCATCATGATTGATACAAATGTTTTTCTACTGTAATGAGATATTTGAGGTCTGAAAGAGAAAGCAAACATTATTTATAAAATAAAGAATGATTGATGCTTTGGAAACTTAAAATTTTAAGGAAAATAAAAGTTAACGTTAAAGATTGTTTTATTTTACCAGACGAAGTTAGGACTAAGAAGCCCTCCCTAACACTTAACCTGAGGACCAATGGTTTCAGGGTACCTTCCGAACTACCTCCAGTGACCGGGCAGGCGGGCTGCTTGCTTGCAAGGACGGTATCGCTTAGGCGGTCACCCCTTCTTACATTCTTACATTCTCTTCGAAGGGACAGCCTCACTCGATGTTGCTTGACTCCATTATCTTGCGATAACATCGAAACCCTCTGGTCAAGGCCATTGGCAACACTTTTTTTTACTAACAGGAATTTCTTTTTTAAGTAATATAATTGATATATAAATATTAAATTTATGAGTTTCAAATTTATATAACCGTTTCAAAGCTCCATATATCCTGATTTCATTCATTAATCAGGGGATAACAAGGTGTTCCTCTCACACATATATATGTAGACCTTTAGAAATATTATATAATTACAGAAAGGGTGGATACGGCGGCATATCGTTAAGTAAGTAATATTATGACATCACAAGTTAGTACAACAAAAATAATGGAATAATAAATAAATAAAATATAAAGAGACCATCACAAAATTATACCAAAACCCACATTATCTAGCTTCTTTGCTTTACATAACTTTCCATAAAGAGTTATGTAAAGTAGACATAAAGTCTACATTCTTAAATGTAGACTTGTACAATTTGCATTAAAATAATGTTCTAAATTCTTAGCATGATTTTCAGTAGATTTAAATTTTGGAGATAAGTTGTTCCAGCAAATGTTTGTCAGGCACTTAAGTTCTGTAAAAATAAATCATCTTTGTCTATCCTAAGTAATTTTACAAATAATTCACATAATCAATTATAAGCTCAGAGCCATCTCATGTATTACAGAATTATTTATTCTATAAATAAATTAGCTTTTAGAAAATGTACACAATTAATAACCTGACGTTTAAATTCATTCATGTTTAATCTCAAAAGAGATACTCCCAGGTTAATTTAGTTCATCCAAGCTATAGAAGACATTTTTCAGGAGGCCATAAATAAGTTTTCAAATTGTTATAAAAAAATAAGAAGTCATAGAAAAGTCTTAATTGTTAACTTTTAAGCACAGAACAATATAATATATAGGTTCAGTGTTTTACCTAGTCAATGAAAATTAGATAGATAAATTCTTTATTTTCTTTCTTTCATACAGTACAATTCATTACAAAAAGATACAAATACATTTTTAGTTGAAACATATATTTTGTTCCCAGGCTGATCTAATACACGAAAGAAAGAAGATAAAATAGGGCCCCTGAGACTGATTCGTCTGTTTAGGGGTTCCATCACACACAAAAATAAAAATTAGTTCGGAGCAGTTGAATATACTAAGAAAATGAGTGTCCTGTATACAGCAGTTTCAATGAAAATAAAATTGTTTCTGTGCTTTTCTGGCCTATTTAAGTCAAATACAAAACAGATTACCATATTTACACAGTCTAACCTATACTATGGTTTGCATCTGCCAAACCACGCACCGCACCAGTTCCACCAGGCTACTCTGGCCTTAGAAGAATACTTAGGTTAAAAAATGAAGAAAAAATTCCGTCAATGCGTGTTGGCATGCAATGCCTTAGTCTCTAAGTGGTCCAGCCGCCATAGTGCGTCCTTAACTACTTAATTGCAATGCTAAATAATAATATTTAACAACTCTTCCGTATTCTCATACGATAACAACCATTCTCTCAAGTTTTTGAGATATTGATTATGACTCATTGATTGCTTAATGTACACTGGTAAACTATTATATAATCTTGGGGCAATAAAATGTATTGTTTTTTGTAAAAAATGTGAGATTGGGCCTTGGTACTAACAATCTATCTTCATGTCTTAGTGTATATTCATGCCGTTTTTCTTTATTAATTCCAATCATATTAGTACTTTCATCCCTAACAATTTTCAGTACTTTATAAGTAAACAGTGATCTTATAGGTAAAATTTTCAACTCCTTAAAACAAGGATATGACGATTGAAACCTGGCCTTTTTTTAAAATTACCCTTACGAAAAGTTTTTGTAAAGTAATTAGAGGTTTGAGATTTGTAAGATACGTGCCTCCCCAACACACCATTCCGTATTCTAACTTGCTGTTGACAAGAGCGAAATATAGAGACCTCAAAACCTTTTGTGGGCAGATGCATTGCAAGAAATAAAAAAGTCTAATTTTTGCAATACTTGATTTTTTCACTTTTTCAACGTGTAATTTCCACGACAATTGGTGATCTAATATTACTCCTAAATATTTAATGTTTGTGCTTGGCTGAATTATCGAACAATCATTGCACATTGTGCTACGTAGCAAACAATTATTGCATTTATACTAAAGGTTTCTTTGGAACGGTTTATTTTGCCTGAGAGAAAAATTTATGTAGGTAGTTTTCTCCGTACTTAGTACTAACCTGTTAATATGGAACCACCAGTTAAGGGAGTTTAGGTCGTTGCACATTTGGGTAAAAACAGATTCTAAGGAATTTTCTACATAGCAAAAGGCAGTGTCGTCTGCAAATGCTGTTAATGCGCCGTTAAATCTCGCATTGCAGAGGTCATTGATAAAAATTATAAACAGGATAGCTCCCAAAACTGACCCTTGAGGTACCCCACAGCTTATCTCTCCCATTTCGCTCAATATTCCATTTATTTTAACGCACTGTTTTCTATTACTTAAGTAACTTTTAAACCAATTGTATGTAATTCCTCTAAATCCATAATTGTACAACTTATTCAAGAGAATGTTATGGTTTACTGTGTCAAATGCCTTTTTTATGTCAATAAAGAGGGCACTAACATATTTACCGTCATTAAGGCCATTGTTTACTTTATCCATGAAACTTAATAAAGCTACTTCTGTACCTAGCCCAAGCCTAAAACCAAATTGATTTAACGAGAAAAACCTAGTTTTGTTCAGAAAATCCAACATCCTTTTTTTCATAATTTTTTCATATACCTTAGAGAAAACGGAAAACTGCATGAAGTTAGAGCATGCAGTAGCAACCCCTTTCTTAAAGATTGGCACTACAACTGCTACTTTTAATTTATCTGGAAATGTGCCTGTTGTAAAGCTCAGATTTATAAGGAAAGTTAATACATCCTTAATGGTCGGGTAAACTACCTTTAGAAAATCAGACCCAAAACCATCTATCCCTGAGGATTTACCTTTTCTTAATGTCTTTACTGCATTCTCCACTTCCTGATTTGAAACAGGCGCGAGCATAAATGAGCATAAATTAATTTCTGTACTGTATTTATTTGAAGTAACAAACCAGTACAAGTACATCTGTATTCTTTGTGGTATATATTCAGTAACCAGGATTTAATTCATCTAAATTATTCCAATTCCAGTTATTTTGTCAGTACATAATATGGGATGGATCAGTTATTAATTTCAAAGTTATTTTATGAAATAAAAAAAGTATTAAAATTAAGGAGACTTCTTAAATTATGCTTTCTTTAGCTACATAGAAAATCAAAATTAATAGACCTAGTATAATTCTAATAGAAAGTACAGAATAAACATATACGTATTCAGGTCTACTGATGAATCAAAAAAAAAAAAAAATTGGTAAACGATATAAAATAAATATGACACAAAAATGCAAGTAAAGAATTCAGCCTGTTGGTTATTTCAGAAAGAATTAAACTACAGATAACTAGCTACAGAACATTGACCTAAGGTGGCTGAGGTACAAATTCTGACTTGGCAAAAAACATTTGGTATGGTTTTGTTAGTACAATCGTACTAGCTGTATGAGCTTGTGGGGTTGTGGTGGCTTGGGAACCTACCAAAGGGATATTTCCCCGTTGCTCAATTAATTTTATCTTTGGGTGTAACAAACTATCTTCCGTGTTATATGCAATGTTATTATATATTTAGCTTGAAATTGAAGTTGATATATCCATTCAAAACACCTTGAAAAACATTTAAAATAGAAATAAAAATGTCAGTGATACTTTATAACTTTGCCATTGGTAACATTTTCCTGACCGAAGAATACAATATTCTGTTGTCTACAAAATACATCAGTACTAACTATCTGAACTAACACTCCTTGTTCAGTTTTCCAAGTCAAAATGATATTTTTGAGTTTAATTGTTGATTAATTACTCCGTTTGTTTAAGCCACATTTCCTGACAGAAAATTCACCTTTAGTGATAGGAAATCATTGGATTTTTTAGAGCCAGTGGTGCAGAACTAAGATCATTTTAACATTCCTATTATATGTTACCCATTATACATGGCCTTTAAGCCTTAAAATGAGTCTAAACAAGGTATTTTATCTTCTTCTTAGCTCAAGAATGTTTGTGGAGACCAATTTGTACTTATGTAATTAAATATAGACAATGAATTTATTTTTAGAAGCATAATGCTATCTTGCAAGCGTTAGGTACCTAATACAACATATGAGTAAAACTGAAGCAGAGATGATTCAAGATTGGATAATTAGAGACTGAGATATAATATAAAAATGACAAAATAGTGGTTGCATATTAATCTATTCATAAATTGTATGAAAAATAAATATTAGTTGTTAGAACTTCTGACAGTTTTGTGTAAGAAATATATGAATACAAACACCGTTTATGCACAACATTGTACTGTATATAAAAAACACCATTGATAAGCAATTTTCATAAGAACTAGGGATGGGTCGGTTCCTAAAGTCGGTTATCGGTTATGGATAAAAGAACCGGAATCGAGAACCGATTGAAAAATGTCGTTCTGCGGTTCCGATTCCAGGAAAACATAAAGGGAGTGATAGCTTTCATATCAGGAATGTTTCAGGAGTGAAAAGTGCTGATACACAGAACAATAAAACGACAATATCTGACCACAAGATAAACAAAATATCTTTGTTAGAAAATATCGCCATAGTCAACTTTGTTCCTTATCAGGACAACATTATCCAAAATTTCCGAAGGTTGTAAAGAGACCTTTCCACCTGAGCTCCACCCTTGTTTTTTTACCCTCCCTTGTCACTTCCTGCATTATGACAACATTCCATTCTGTTTACAACTCATATCACAGTATGAATATGAATGCTTCTAGTTTTGTTGTGTATATTCAACAATGTATAGACTCATTCAAATGTTTTTATAGTCAGTTTAAGATATTAGAGTTTTTTATATTTAGGCATCTTCTTAATAATTAATTCAAAATATTGCATTTCTAAAAAAGGGAATTGAATTGAAGAGTACATATATAAGATTATATTCTTTCATCACAAGACTACATGAGTTTTGATCATTTTTACTATTATTATTATTTTGTTTGTTAGTTTTTATTTTTATTAATAGTTACAATTTATTTTAATTGTTTTCTCTTTTTAAAAAGTTTTAAGAACTTATGTTTTCAATTTCATTGGTTCAATTAACATGACCTTGGGTTATAGATTTACTGACCCAAAAATAGTATATTATTTGTTACATTTATAACAAAATGTATAATTTCTAATAACATATATTGCATTTATTGGCTGTATTAAGTTTTATATGAATGTAAGTAGCATTTAAATGTTCTAAATTCAGTTTTATCACCAATGAAGAAAAGAACTACTAGTTCTTAATGGTTAATAACTCTAGTTTTTTCAATTAATTATATCTTATCATTTTTTGTTATTATTTGTCTTTGATGTACTAAAATTCATATCAACCTATTAAATTAAGTTGTGGTTGTTTTAATCAACTGTGTTGTGATTTGTGTTTTAAAAAGTTTTATTACTAAACCAGACAAAAAAGGGCTGACTGTTAATTTTCTCTAGTAAATTTATAAAATTGGATGATTTCCTCCTCGGAAATTAATTCTTTAGTGTTGTATACTAATTTGAGTATTATATTCCATTTAGCAAAATTGTATACATTTTTAAAAAACTAAATATTTTCTTTGTGGAAAAATGTAATTTCTAGTTTTTGGAAATATGTCATTTCATAAATTTGTAGGGTGTATTATGCTTAATATTGGGGAAATCCACAAAATACTATACTCTGTTTTTACTGGCTGAATCCACATTACTTGTTTATTTAAAGTGTAAAGGTATTATAAAATTTTCTGAGACATACTCAAAAAGTACTTAGAACTGAGAACCGGGAACCGATTTTTGTCAAGAACCTAACCGAAAAATAAAAAGAAGGTACCAACCAAATCACTAATAGAAACCATTACTTGTTAGAGAAAATTAAATATTAATTTAAACTTTTACCCAGAAAAACAACAATTGTTAATTGTTTTATTACGATACTAAAGATCTACCTTAGTTCATATCAATTCCAACAAATTAATTTGACGTAACCACATAAATAAATAAATAACTATTAACTTCAGTTCAGTTCATAAGAACCAACAATTATCTCTATCGACAGTAGTATTTTTGCTGTTCATAAAGCTTACCTTAGCAGTAATTTAGAGAAGGAAATAATACTAAAGTAATTGAAGTAACAAAATTATTCTGCAAGTTATCAGTTTGTCCTCATTGAGTTATTAATCCTGCTGTAGATAACGTCAAGTGATAAGTATTCAACAATGTTTTTAATTAAATATTTTACTTTTTATTTTTGATATTTAATCATATTTTTTATAATAAACTGAAATTTGTTTTCTAGATTATAAAACTTTGTTTTCTAGGAGAACAGTAGCAGGCTGAGGTTTTATATTTATAAAGTGAACCACGGAGGGAAGGGTAAGGAAGTGTAGGGAACCACCTTGTAGCCAAGCAAGGGTTGTCGGCTAGTAACGTATATAGACACTACAGTGAGGATCTCAATATAGGTAAAAAGGTTAGGGGTTTTGATTAGAAAGCAGTGAGTTATGCTTCTGTATTGGAACTGCAATGCTCGAGATGAGTGAAGGACATTGACAGACCTTTACAAAACTGAGATATAAGCTTATCACCACAGCTATACCCCAGAGGATCAGATTACAAGCTAAACTGTAAGCCTCTCTGTGACCTGGTTACTGTGTTTTTATTAAGTTACCCTTTTTAAAAGATAAGTTAATTTAGTTAGCAGCAAGACTACATATATGTAATCATCTTCATTTCTTCTTGTTTTTTAAAAACATCACTCGCCAGTTGACATGGGCCTACATGCCTGTGCATCAACTTTATTTAATGAGTGAAGTACCGACCGTTAGCTCAGTGGGGATTCAAACCTTGGACCTTGTCCTCCGCTGCCCGAAACCTTAGCCACTGAGCCCAAACGCCAGCAAGTAATCCATAGTGGACCATAGTAATCCTTTATATTTGCCTGAAAATAAACAAAAAATATGCAATGTATGAGTAAATACCTTTTATTTTATTTATATTTGTATGAATTTATGCAACTATCAGAATAATTTATTTTGCCACAAGATACTTCAAAAAAAATAATTAGGTTAGGTTAGGTTAGGTTAGAATATAACCACAAAAAGCCATAGTTGTCCAATTCCTTTTGTAGATGAATGTTTGCATGGTTTAAAGAGCTTTATCATAAAAGACCCCTTCAAAAATTTCTTTGAACTGTATACAGGGTTGGGCAAAAGTCAGGAATATATTTATTAATTTCAAAATCATTGAAAGAAATGTAATGAAACTTCACAGTTATCTACATGTTTCCCTGGACGTGTATGAGAGGGTGGGTGGGCCAACACCACTGGACGTGTATGGGAATAGTTGTATGTGTGTGTGTTCTGTCTTAAACACGTTAACTGCCATGCCGACCCGATCAGGTCGTCGGTCTGATGGTGGTAAGGAGGAACGTGCCAGCCCGGTTGGGCCGGCTGACTGACGATGACAGTATTTTGTTTTTCTGCCCATGAAGGATGTCTTAACAATTTTAAATGTAAGCCTACCTCAACTTATACCTCATTTTAAAGGTCTTTGTTTGTAAAAAACACAAGAGTGCAAACCTGAGGTCAAAATGATGACCCAGTCAGAAAATATAGCCCCTCAAAGAATTTAATGTAATATAACTAACACTGCTTAAGACAAAGTTAAGATAGTTATTATCTATTGCTGCGTAGAGCTATAATTTATCTAACTGAATATAAGAAACTAGCTGTACCTGCCCGCTTCGCCGGTCATAATATTGAGTTTGATTTAGAACCTAATAGCTGAAAGAATTTGAGCATTTTTGCTTCTTCTACCAATATTAGATTTTTTAGGAGGCATGTCATAAAAAGTAATCTGCAAAACAAATAATCATTTATTTTTTATTTTCACGTTTCACCACATGTTTTAATTACAGAGGAAAAAAAGTTAACACCAAATACAGATCACCTGATCAAGTAAAAGTAGTGTGTGCTACACTCTCAAGGTGAAATGTAGAACTACAATAAATCAAAACATATACAGTACTCTTGTGAGAACTTCAATCTGCTTATGGCATGTGAAACTACATTAAACCACACAGTCATATGTTTTTTGTAAACAATTCAGATTTTCCATTTGAATAACATGGGATCTTTAGGAGCCCGTGGGGCGGGACCCTGTGGACGGATCTGCATCAAACTTCACAGAAACCATCTCGGGAGTATACAGGACAACATCCTAAAGTTTCATGACGATCGGTTGGATGGTTTGGCAGCACATAAACTTCAAACATATACAGTATATATATACAAACATCCACTTTTATAAATATAGATTAAATATCATAAAAATAAGTAACAAACTATTATAATATTATTCTTAAACTATTGTTAGGTAAACCTACTGTCAAAAGTGTTTTTAACAAATTTTTATCTTAGTTAAATAGCATAGCTACTTTTATAACGTAGTCGTTTGTTACGATTGTTAATAATCAACAACATAATCAGCAACAGGGACCTGAAACTTAAATAAATAGCAGTATAACAGAGAAAATTAGTAATATGACATTAAATTATCTGAATCATTGTATTTTGTGAATGTGTCATCCTTTTGACCTCAGGTTTGCACTTTTGTATTGTAAAAATAAAGACCTTTAAAATGAGGTATAACTTGAGGTGGGCTTACATTTAAAATTATTAAGACTTCCTTCATGGGCCATTTACCTGGCTATGCGAAAAACAAGTAAAATATGTCTAAATGTTTAGTATAGGGACATGTACATAACTGCAAAGTTTCATTACAATTCTTTCAATGGTTTTGAAATTAATAAATATATTCCAGACTTTTGCCCAACCCTGTACAGTAGTAGTAGCATAGTTTTGGAAATCTTATGGCCATTGAAAGCAGTTTTTTTGTAGTGTCATTAAGTCTGCATTACACCAGGCAGTACTTTATCCTATTTCTGTCATAAATATAGCTAACACTGAATTATATAGTTAAAATCCTTAAGTTCCTGATTCAGTCTCTATGTACTTTAACCTACCAACTCCAGCTGTAACTTTACATCATGAGGCATCACTAATTTCTTCCACACTCAACAAAACATTGAGAATAACATCAATTATGAAACTTTGAAAAGAGCTTGATTTCTAATTGCGTGGTCATTGTAGTTGGATAGTTTAACGTGTTTCAATTCAGAATGATCTAAATAACGAATCTTGTACAAATTGTGGGTAGTAGGATTTTTTTTAATGTTGAGGAAATCTATTTTATCATGTTTAGCAAATTAATGTTGATATAACAAAATATTTCTAATTTCTCTTGGTTATTTTTTAAAAACAGATTTTCATACCCAGAATTTTGTTTTAATAACACAACAGAAAAATATACTTACCCTTCATGATCTAGCCAAGTGCCGGATCTAGATATTCGCTACTCCATCATTTTTTATACTATCGAAAGCAACTCCTCTCAATTCACTTCAATCTTGACATCCGCTTGAAAATTGAAAACATTTTTCAATGTTTTCAGATTTATAATTTTTTTTATTGTCAATTCTGAAATTTTTTATACAATTCATAAAATATTTTTTATACAATTCATTACTCCGCTCTAAAGACCATGCTAATTCTTTTTAGGTTTAGACTCATTAGTTTTTAAATTATTGAGAACTTTTTACCAAGAATGTACTGCTTATTTTATTTAATTAACTGTGAGGCAAGACAAAATTTAAGCTGGAGAAAAATTCTCATTCTTACATTTTTCAACTATTTACTGAAAATTTCCCTTCCAATCCCCCAAATTCATATCATAGTTAAGAACAAAAAGTTAATAAAATTATATCTTTTAAAAATTAAAACAATAAAATATATTTTAAAATACAATTTTAATACTCTAAACATCTTTAAAATGGATATTTGAGTATTATTTTATTAAAAATTAAATTATATACTCCCAAATAAATTCCGGGTTTGAATAATTTATTATCTATTCATGAAAGTAGGCAAAGACAAAAATTGAGAGTGCTGTTATAGTAATATACAATAAATAATAACCACATTTTTTAAATGAGCTCAAATACACACAAAGTTCAGTAATTTTCATTGAGGACTTGCAAATTACTTGCATATTCTGGTTTGGTGGTTGGGTCTATTTGTGTCACAAATAAACAAGCAGAAGAAAGCTTCTGGTTTCCCAATCTTATTACATGCAAAAGATGTAACTGTCCATGTACCAACTAATCCAAGAGGTGCATGGTCTTGGCTTTATATATATATATATATATATATATTATCTGCCGATTTGTATATGATTTTTATATGAATAACATATTCAGTGCATTGTAAACTTTTGGTGGTCATTCAATTTATGCGTCACATGATATCGAGGTCTTGCTGTTTACCATCACAATAGTGTAGGACAAGATTAGAGATCTTGTTGCACAAAAAAGTTCATTGTACAATATCACGTCATCGATAAAGTTAATGCACTCTAGATTGTTGTTTCAGAATGTGATGAGTGTTATGTAGCAAGAGGATAACATGTATATACGAGGTCTGGGATTTCAAGCTGCATACAAAGGGTCAATTCATATTATTTCTTTAACTAAATGCTGTAGAGAAATGAAGGCTACGTTGTAAGAAAACAAAACATCTCCCACATATTTTAAAAAACAACAAGTGGAAATATAGCACTAAAATTGGTATTCAGTTTTTCAGCTGATCCATAAGGCCTATAGGTCTCGTTATTATTATGTTCTTAGTTTTAGACGGCATGTAACCTTTAGGTCTTGTATGTGATTTAGGTTGCTAGTAAATTTATACAAAACAAAGAAATAGCTTCTATAGAGTTTAACTTAAGGCAACAATGCACTATTTAAAATGAGAAATATCAAAACTCTAAAAGAAAATAAATACAAAATTCACTATCATTTAAGTTGTATCTTCGTCACAAGACACTAGGATCTTGTGATTCAGTGAATGTGTAAAGTGATTATTCAGTAGTAGTAAACATACTACTGTTTTTTTTTGTTTTTTTTTTTATATAAATGGTTTTTTTATGATGTTTCCAGTGACCTTTATTAACAGTAAAATTAGTTACCATCCTTGATTATGTACATCAACAATACATATCTCATGTATTGTGTCTGAGGAATATTTGTGTCTGCAATTTGTTTTAAACTGCATTACATTTATATGGGACAACACTATCACTCCACAACTGTACCCCAAAACAGCTGATAGTTTGAGATACAAAAATTTGACATAGGATGAGAAATCTATGTGTCTGTATAAAATAAATTGTACTATCTAATAATTATGCTCCTTCAAACAATACAATTTGTAACTTTATTCGAATTTGTTACTGCTGTAAAATCAAAAACGTACCTTTTCGGTTAGTTAACTCTATGGTAACTTTTCAGGTCATATGACTCATCGTTTCAGTAGAATTCATAACTGCATGTGGTGATAAAATTGTGTGTACATTACATATCTCTGATAGATTCATTCAGACAGGCTTCACTTATCACACTATAATACCTCAAAAGTAAGTGTTAAAAACTTTGATATGGAGTATTTGTTAAGTACATAATCTTAATTTAACATGCACTTTAGATAACTGCTTTCCATTTAAATAATTTCAGACCAATTAAACATGTTTAATAATAAATTTTGTCTAACCATAATCATAATTTGAAAAGCTTAAGTTGTTTATATTCTCTTTTCTAACATGTAAAGGGTGTGTTTAAGTTGAGAAGAATGGACCAATTTATTGGCCAAATTCTTAATTAATAAAATCCTAGCCTGTAAAATTGAAAGGTTATTTGGTAACATACATTTTATTTTACTCTCAAGTTATAAATGTAGTATACAACTAAACTAGTTAAATTAATGAAATTTGACAATTTAACTGTGAACATTTAAATATAAATTTTAATATATTGTTCTTCTAGACATTTATTTCAAATACAGATTTTCAGAAAAATATTGAATCAGTTATTTATGTTCCATCCTTTCTTGAGAATAATTTTTTTTACTACTTAGCAGAGGGTTAATGAATTTTATAGGGTTCCATGGCCTCCAAATTCAAAACTAATGATGAGTTCTCAAGTTAAGAGACTCAAGAGCGACTCAAGTCAATCGTACTTGAGTACACTCCTAACTCAAGCACTGGACTCGAGTATAAAGTTCTCAGTGATATCATGACTGGGGGTGTGGGGTGTAGCGCTGTCCGAGTCTGGACTCTGGAAAAGCCATTTCTAGTTCTGTAAAAGAGGCAGAGTCTGAGTACAAGTACAAATTGACGAGATCAAGCCTTGGAAAGCTTATTCTGTTTCTGAAATCATTCATAAAACCGAGTCCACAGCTGCAAATCTAGTATGAGTACAGTACAGACCTAACCTAATTTATTAAATCTATTAACTTTATAAAACTGTTTTAAACGATTTCACATTTGTTGTTAGTTTAGTATGTAATTGTGTGGTAATCAATACATAAATTATTATAATAATATGACACTTTACATCATTTTAGAATAACAATATGATAATAATGATCCTAGTTTTAAAAACTGATGAATTGAGAAAAAGTATACGGTATATGTAACAATTCTAGATCTTGAATGTAATTTATTATTTTAATGGTATCGGTACTAACCATTTATACAACAAACAACAGTTAGCCACTTTAGATGTTACAATACAAAATTACTACTTAATGAAAACCTAAGCAAATACATTTCAATCGGGAGGGGGGAGAATTAGAGGAAGTTCGCGCCAGTTTTTCGGAAGAGGACAAAAATATTCATGTATTTCCGTGAGAGATGACAACATGACAGGCAATTCCTTATAACATGGATAGGATTTCCATATTCATGATACTTCGTCAATAGTCGGGAGATTTCGAACCAAGTTCAAGATATGATTTCTGATTGGCTGACCTAAAACAACTTAAGCCAATCACACAGCTTGGTTTGCCTTGGTCTCGTACTCGATATTACCAAACGTACACACACCTAACCTACATTTGTCTATACTGTGCCCACCCAAGTCTATTCATTCTGACTTGAGTCTGGTGTGAACTTACTCAAATACATACGAGTACTTGCTGAACTCGAGTCCAGCAAGTACTTTGTACTCGGCTCGTCTCATCACTATTCAAAACACAGGCTTACACGGAAGTTTCTTCCAGGTTTATTAACAACTTGTTGAATAAATGATGGTGCTTAGCAGTTAAAGAAAAATGTTCAATATATCCAAATTGATACTGTTGAAAATACTCATTTGTAACATTATTTTATCAGCTGATGACATTAAAAATTCCAACAACAATAGAAACATCTGTAACTGTGTCAACTTCTAATACAACATTAGAATGTTAATGTTCACTTTACTCCTCAATTCTGGCTCCTTGAACCATTGCTTTCTCTGACATACCAAATAAATTCAATTTACAGTTAGCACAGTTTAGATCCATATAATTCAAACTGGTTTCTTTTTGTCATAGTGCATGTTTATGATATTGTCTGATAGATTGATACTTTTGGCTATAATATTCTATAGGTCTAGGTTTGCCACCCTTAAAAACTTGGGCTGTGCTCTTTTTTTACAAATACTTAACATGTAAACCAAACAAAGCTTTATATGATTATGTGATACAGCATTGTACATTGTACGTACAATTGTACAATGGTTTGAAGGGAATTTATTGTTTCAAGTAGGAATTTTATTTGTATATAAATTGGTTTTGTGATAGAAAATGTCTTCTTTTGTTCATGAAAATATTCATTAGTTGTCCCTGCAATACCCACATCCTTCAGCTTAATGTAAGGTCCTTATTTCTGAGTTCTGCACAGGTTGTACCCACCAACATTTGTATTATTAGTTCTTTGTTCAAGTCTGTAAACTCATAGTTTGCCGCCATGATTAGAACTTTGGAATTATTCACCTTCTGCTTGTCAACACTGTATGAAGTCGAAAATCTCTAACAACAGATTCTTACATGGAGACAATAATCTGAAACAGATTTACCAACAAACTGCAGCTCAACTTCTCAGATCGAGATAATCTATTTGAAGATCTTTGAAACTTCTTCATCTGCAGTATTTGATAGGAAAGGTGTTTTCCTAAGGACAACAATGTTTTCAGTTAATATATACCTATCAACGTTTTCAATTCACACTTTCTAACATTGTTGCCACACTTGTAGGGTTGCTATATGTATTAAATTGAAGGGGTTTGTTTAATCCATTGTTGCTAAATTAAATAAGTTTAAAGTAACTATTTAATCATAAACTAACAACTAGGTTCTCTCCAAAAACTGAAAAATACAATAATAACAAAACATGTGACAATAATGTTCGTAGTAATATGACCAAACAGTTCGTATTTGACAGTTGTGGTGAGTTGATCTCGTGAGTGTAGTGGTGTGAGGACTCCTTCCCCCTGCCTCAGTGAAATTGGAAGCTGGTTAGATAAGTTGAATATTTTGTCTATTTAATAACCTGCTCTATGTTTTGTGGAATTTTTTCATATTTTTGCATTTATTTCGTGTCTTATTGAATATTTTGTTTGTTTAATAACCTGATCTATGCTCTGTTGATTTTGTCATATTTTGCATTTATTTTTGTATGTCATTGAGTATTTGGTATATTTAATAACTTGCTCTGTGTTTTGTTGACTGATTTCATACCATGCATTTCTTTTGTATTTCATATTGTGTATTATATTTTGTATAATTATGTTATGTGTGATAGTTTTTTAAGAACTTTTTACTTTCAACAGTAATCTTTAGTATCGAGCATGTAGTATTAAGTCTTTTCTGATTTAGTATGGGTTAAGGGAAAAAAGGAAAAAAAGAAAAAAAAGGGGAAAAAATTATTTTAGATGTCGGCTAAGTTAGTAAAGTACACCTGAAGACAGCAGGAATTTGTTATACCTGTTGAAACATTGTGTTTGTTTCTTAAACACTCAAAACATTGGAAATCTCCAAATATTATCTACATATCATGAACAATCCAATGCTAATAAATAACTTTCAAACAACAATAATACTTTCTCGTAGATAATATATTTTTCGTTCCAAAATATTTATACACTCAAAGGTCCTTACCATCAGTTTAAATTAAGATAGTGAATACATTTTAGAATAATGTACGCTGTTTCTTTTGATCTAAGTTGATTTGATTTGAACTTTTAAGAACTCTAACTGAATTTGTCTGAGGAAATTTATAAAGGATATAACAATTTTGAATGCTTCAACATTTTTCTATACTCCAAGATAATTTATCTCTAGTCCTCGTTGCGATATGTACCAGTAGTTCATTTTGGTCTAAGAATACTCGGTGGATCAATTTGTTTAATTTGAGCTTATAAACTGATTGAGTCCCACCAAATAAAGCTATATGCTGAGTCAGTAATAATTGTTTACATTAATAGAGGTCAAATGAAACTAAGTATTAAAATGAGGTGTGGACTTAAGATACTGTAACGTCCACAATAGAAACTTTGGAATATGTATACTTTGCAATCAAGTTTATAGTTATTTCAACGTTAGACTTACATATTCATGGGTCATTGAACCTAGACACCACCTCCACTCTCATGTACCTTTGACATCACCCTCATACAAGCCACAATTCCCCTGATACCTTCCCTTCTTACTTCCTTTTTGATGTGGGAGAGTGTGCTAGTGCAAAATGGTTAACTGTTGTTTGAAAGTTATTTATTAGCATTGGATTGTTCATGATATGTAGATAATATTTGGAGATTTCCAATGCTTCAAGCGTTTAGGAAACAAACACAACGTTTTAACAAGTATAACAAACTCCTGCCGTCTTCAGGTGTACTTACTAACTTAGCCTAATTTGTAGGTGTACTTACTAACATGTAGGCTAAGTTAGTAAGTAGACCTGAAGACGGCAGGAGTTTGTTATACCTGTCGTTTCCTAAACACTCGAAGCATTGGAAACCTCCAAACTATAGACATTGTAGATGTGTGAATTATGAGGGCTAAGAACAGAATCTGTTCTCCACAACACTTTTAAAAGTACTTGGGTTACACTAATACGCAAAAGAGAGAGCTTTTAGTAATGTTTCTTGACATATCCAGCAAACTTGATATAATAAATATCATGGTCAAATTTGTCCATCTTCGTTTTTATAAATTGATAGAAAAATATCATTGGACATTTCTTTAATTTTGTGAGGAATTCCTGCAGAATCTTTTGCATAACTCGAGCATTTTTTCTGTAATTAAAGTAACATTATAATTAATTTAAGGTAACAGTAAATTAAACTAATAGGTGAGTGGGTCCTGCTTCTACTAAAGTACTCATTAGTTTGCTTGAGATAAATGATTTGGAAAAAATGGAAACAAGTTGTTTTAGTATAAAATTTTAATCAACTCTTTACTATATAATATGTTTTGTCACTGTAAGCACAAAATATAAGGAATAGAAAACTTTGAGTAAATATTTAAGGTTACATATTCTTTGCTAATTGGGTTTATAACTATTTAACAATCATTGTTTTATTGTACAAATCAGATATTAATGATTATTTCCTGCTTAGGCACCTGATCTTATCAAAAGTAAAACATGCCGTCAGACAATCAATCATGGAACAGAGGTGTCTTCAATCAATATATGGCTGCAATATCAGGTCAGTAAGAACCTGTGCCTATGTTTTATGTGCCTATCTTTACTTATCTTAAATTTCAGGCCAAAGAGTTTATGTACATAATTTTGAAAAATAATACAATAGCTGTTTTATTTTACAACATTGCTGGCCGGCATGACATTGTAACTGGCAGTAACATAATTATAATTGTGTCTCATTGCCAAGTTGGTATAGCTGACCTGTGGGGTTCGAGGGCAGTGCGCAGTTGACCTTTAACTAGTTTTCCCACTGAAATGAAATGAAATGAAATTGTCTTTATTAGGCGGAGTTAGGACTATTAAGTCCTCTCTTCCACTCAACCTTATTTCCAAAAATATGTTGTTTTTTTAACTATATGAAATAGATACAGTAAATTTTACAGTTTCTTAAATATCTACTTGTATATCCTAAAACAAAAACAATAACTTATATCTAACATTTTATTGATAAAAATGGTAAAAGAACATTACTGGTATTAAAATAATAGACATAAATCAAATTCAGAAATTAATTATTTCTAATATCATACATTCCACACACATACAAATCACTCATGAACCACAGCCCCCGCAACCCCCACCCACCCCTACCAGCCCCGCAGAAGCCGGTTCTTTACCTCCAACCTGAAACGAGCGCGCTTATCAATGATCCTGATGTTATCAGGGAGCAAATTCCATAAACGACAAGCAGAAACGGTAAAAGAGTTGCCTATAGAGAGTGGTGTAATGAATAGGCACTGATAGTAGGGAGGCTCCCTGATGTGTATTTCTGGTACTGATTTCGGAGATGAACTTGAAACGCTCGGACAAGTATTCAGGAGATCTAGTGTTTAAAATATTAAACACAAGAATAAGGATGTGGTATTCACGAAATTGTTTTAGTTTGAGCATCTCTAACTGTTTGAAGAATGGAGAAACATGATCATCCCGTCTTAAATTGAATATAAATCTAATGCAGAAGTTCTGTGCTCTTTGAAGCCTGCCCGAGAGCTTAACAGTCATGTCATTGATCACCACGTCACAGTAGTTGAAGTGAGGCAGAACCAGAGTTTTTACTAGCATCACTTTCACAGAAAATGGCAGATAGGAAGCACATCGTTTAAGACTATGAATGCTAGCAAACACCCTACTGCATACCAACGTAACATGATCAGTCAAACCCAAAGTTTTAGTCATAGTAAGTCCTAGATTCTTTACACTATCGGAGTAGTCGAGAGTATTGTCATTTAGTCTCAGTCTAGGGAAATCAGTGAAATTGATTTGTCGAAGTAGTCTAGAATGTCCAATAAGGATAGTCTTGGTTTTATTATCATTTAACATTAGTCCATGTCTCTGAGCCCAAGCAGCTATTGCAGCAATATCAAGGTTCATTTGTGAAACCGCTCGGTGGGACACAGCAATAGGGAAATGTTGGTAAATCTGTAAGTCATCAGCGTACAAGTGATATTTAGAGAAGCATATGTCAGATGTTACATCATCAATGTAAAGTGAGAAAAGTAGAGGTCCCAGAACGGATCCCTGTGGCACACCTCTGATTACAGGTTTCCATCCGGACGTGCCCTCTCCAGTACGCACACACTGGCGACAACCCGACAAGTAGGACCCGACCCAGTCCACACAGTTATCAGAAACCCGTATTTTTTAAGTTTCATAAGGAGTAAAGGATAGTAAACGCAGTCAAAAGCTTTAGAGAAATCAAAAAGTGTTAGTATTGAAAGATTACTCTTGTCCATTGCATGCCGTATATCATCAGTGATTTTCAGAAGGGCTGTTGTAGTGCTGTGATTAGGGCGGAAGCCAGATTGAAAGTTAGATATTAGTTTACTGTTTGAAAGATAATCATAAATTTGCTTATGAACAATTCTCTCGAGGCATTTGGACAGGGCGGGAAGAATACTTATTGGCCTTAAATCAGAGGGAGATAAAGGATTTGAAGTTTTAGGCAAAGGTTGAACAATAGCAGACTTCCAGGCACTAGGGAAAATAGCTGATATTAAAGAAAAATTAAATATTGCTGTAATGATTGGTAGTGTAACGGGTAGGGTAAGTTTGATAAATTTTATTGGAATACTGTCAGCTCCGACTGCGTTACCAGTTGTCCAATTCAAGGCTTTTAGCACTTCTTCATCAGTAGCCAAACGGAATGAAAATTTATGGAAAGGCCTAGGAAAGGGAGAACTGGTTAGTTCATTAACGTAAATTTTGGCTTTTGATAAATCAATAGGAATATTAGTGAAATAATCATTAATAACATCAAGGTCGATGTTGATGGAAACAGTAGGGTTTGACTTCCCAATCCCCAGCTCCTTAACTTTTGTCCAGAGTGATTTAGTAGACTTTTTCTTGTCAGATAATGATCGGTAATAATGTCTAATTTTAGAGTTACGGATCTGTTGCTGGGTTTGGTTTCTTAATCTCTTATACGCATCCCAATCATGGGCACATTTAGATCTTTTTGCCTTGCGGAAGCATGCATCTCGTTGCTTTTGCATTCTACGTATTTGATCTGTGATCCAGGGTGCAGGCTTTTTTGTAATCTTTTTTTTTTATAAGTGGAGCATGTAGATCAAGAAGATGGTTCATAAATACGTTGAACTTATTGACCATTGTGTCAATATTGGTAAGTTGAAGAATATCATTCCATGGAAGGGACATTGCATCAAAGATAAGTGAATCAGGATTAATGCTTTTATAATCTCTGTATTGGACGAATTTGGCACTCTGCTTTTGAGGATGACGGTTGTAAACACAGAAAATAAGGTCATGCTTTGAAAGTCCATGAGCTGGAACTTGACTGTGATATGCGACTAGGTCAGGGTCACAAACCGCCATAACGTCTAGCCAGGTGTGGCTGTAGAAGTGTGATGAGTAGCTTTTAGTGGCAGTATAGTCATACTAAATGATCGAAACATATTTGTTAAAAAGGTTTTGTCGTAAGTAAGTGGTCCCAGTAAATCAGTATTGAAGTCACCCATGACAATGACATGACTGTAGCGAGGCAATAGGTCTAGCAGTGCGAGTTCATATTCTGCCAGATACCCAAGATGAGGTGCCCTATAACACACACTGACAAGGACATGTAATACACCAACACAGATGTCAAGAAACATAAACTCTGGTCGGCCAGGTCGGGAAGTATCAGAGCGAAGTACAACGAATGAATTAAGGTTTGATTTAAAGTATATAGCAACACCACCACCAACCTTATGGACCCTGTCATTCCTAAGGTGTACTTGTGTAGACTAAGGTGTAGTGTAAGGTGTAATGGTGAGAAGACTGCAAGGAAAGATGAAGGCACCAAGAAAACCAAACTATCGGTTAAGTTTGATTTTTAATATCCATTTATTTTTAGAGCAACTAATATATTAAGTGTGGGGGTAGAATTATCTTTTCAGGGGAGGGGGTTGCAAATTAATCTATCTGGGGTCTTAGCTATAAATAATATTTAATTAGTATTATAATTATGGGGTTTTTCTAAAATGTAGCTGGTCATTCATCAGTGACTCGTCCAGCCACAGTCTTGCCAGCTTGATTACTATAATCATTTGGGGATAAATATTTCAAATTTATTAATTATCAAAAGCTGGCTGTGATAACTTAATTAAGGTCTCTCATATAACAGCACTCTCATAGGTTGATTGCTGCTTGTATTTTTTACTATCATACTCCAATCAACTCAATATTGTGTGACTTGGTTGTCAATTAATTGTAGTATTTTTCTATCCTCAGCCAACGGCCGAGAACCGCAGGTAAATTACCTGACCCCAATTGTTAAATAAATTCACGAACAGCCACCACCCCACAATTGTGTTATCTGGTCTTCGGAACATTTAAAAGCAATTTATTGACATTAGTCTACATTAATAATTATAATTAATCTTAATTTTATACTAATATTTGTATTATTCAAGTACAGCCATACAACGCTAAGTAAAGTCAATGCTCTTTTGATGAGTTGGCTTTTCTTTATGCTCAAACCTGTCTAATTATTTTTTAATAGCTCTCTTTCACTAGACCAAGTTGTTCCAGATCTTTTCCTTACATCCTCTGACCAATTTTACAATTTAAAAAATATCCAACGTACACTCTTCCTTCTCCAACGTACATTCTCAGCTTTCTTTTTCTCCTCCTGTAACCATTAGGGTGCCAATACAAAAATTTTATTCTTTGTAAGTGCATGTCCAATCAGTTTCAATTTCATTTATTTTATTTGAAAATTTAATATTCCCCTACATGTACTACACTCCTAAGCTGCTGGTGTTTATCTGATTCCTTGATTCCTACGAGCAGTTGTTTATGAAGGCTTCTGCGACTGCTGTTTCTACTAGCTTCTTTCATTGTTCCATAGTCATATAGCGATACACACTTCACATCAGTTGCAAACTACATTAGCACAGTTCAATTAGCACCTTCACTATACTCTTGTTGTAAATATACATATTGAGATCAGCTGAATAAAAGGACCCTATGCATTGAATATAGTGGTTTTCAATCTCGTATTAGGACCAGTTCTTAAGGAAATTTTGACTATATCGAATTTAATTTCATAATTAATCCATCATACACATCCATACATACATACATAAAGTAATGTTATTTTTTAAAAGGTATTTATTAATAATCTATGAGATTGTAATTTTAAATGAATACAATTATGGTGATGTCTTTCTGTTTGAACATAAGAGAAGGTATTAATCTATGTAACATCACATTTATACAGTCCTCAGTGGCTGGACTGAAGTTTAATGAGCTGTATGAAGTTCAGAAGCAAAGTTATGATGCCATTTATTACAATTTCTTTAAGTGAAACCAATTCCTCAAATTTGGCAACAATCAAAAGTAAATACAGAACCATGTAGATTCAACAATAGAAGTGAGAGTTGCTCTGAGCAACTTTAATTATAGAATGTACACTGCTGGAAGGATGTTATGAGAAAAGATTGAAGACCTTTTTGTCCTGGCAGGTTAAAGAGTATTTTCATTTTAAAGAAGGGAATGTTAAGAATCATTACAAAAACATCCCAGAATTTTAAGACTGCCAGTACACTTGTGGCAGGTTTGTAAGCGAGGTTGATTGTGTACAAGTTTTAGCTACTGATTTTGATGCATCGAACATTGAAAATTGGTGGAGTAGATATCATTTAAGGAGTAAAATTATAATTCTCTCAAGCGCTATGGAACAATTCTGAAAGTATAGTGCAGCTATGTTTCTGTGCATTGGGTATTAACAATTCTGTAACAAGGTGTTTACTATAGAACTTGCTAATGAATGATAGATAAGCTGTTGTGGGTTGCCGAGTCATGCCTATCTTGACTGCTGTTGCATTTTCAGCTAACCTGGCCTGAAAGTAGATCTAAAAAAACCATGTTCTTCATAAAAATTTACATATTATTATAGAGGTACATTTCTGATTTTTAAACGGACGTAACCTAATAAAATTAAGCTATGCTAAAAGAATAAAACAATTTATTAGGTTGGATTACTGTATTTGAAAGAAAGTCTTTCAATAACTAAATAATTCATCTGTCATGTCATATTAGATTTGCACAAAGTAATTCAAACATGAAATTGTTGTAACGGTTCTTAGACAAGGTTTAGTTGGTTTCACAAAATAGGCAAAACGGAACCCTCGCTACTATAATTTCACATAACTCTATGAAATCCTGCACTATTGTTATAACTCTCCTTAAATTGTAAAATAATATATTTGGATATTTATAAAAAAAATTTAAACTTAAAATACTTCATTTAAATGAGTATATAAATGGATCTTAACAGAAAAAATAAATGTAAAAAAAACAGTCAATTTAAGAAATAAAATGGAATCTGAAACTTGTACAAAGTTTACCATAATCTTGTTTTGTGAGAGACAATGTTTAGAGTTCAACAATAGGTACCTACCAGAAGAGCCTTTTTGAAAACAATGTTAAAATTCAGGCCTAATATCTTAAATTCTCTTTGGACAGTCTAATTTTGGTTTAACAAAATTTGAAATTTATTATTGTTTCAGGATCAATGGCTTTTTCCCTGATGGGGGCAGCAGTAGCATGGCCATCCCCCGTGTTAATAATGATGAAGGAAAAGCAAGCACCTCTGACTCTTGAATTATCAGAAACTACCTGGATGGTGTCACTACTGTTTGTTGGTCATATAAGCAGTCCTGTGCCTAGTGGCTATCTCATGGATTGGTTTGGTCGCAAAAAAGCTTCTCTGTGGTTGGGTTCACTTCCCTTTGCATCGTGGCTCTTCATTCTCTATGCAAACTCTGCAGTTCACCTGTATATTGCTCGGTTTCTGGCAGGCCTGTGGATCGGTGCAATATCAACTATCATACCTCTCTATGTGGGCGAAGTTGCAGGTCCGAAGATTCGCGGTTCTTTGAATACACTAAACAACCTGTTTTTAAACTTTGGAGTGATGTATGTTTATATCATTGGGCCCTTTGTGAGTTACTCAGCTTTAGCAATATGGTGTGAAGTCCTCACGGTCATGTTTATCTGTATGTTTGCGGTCATGCCAGAGTCTCCCTATCACCTCATAAAAAACAAACAGTCAGAGGACGCTTTTAATGTTTTAAGTTGGCTCCGGGAAGGAGATACAAGAGAGTATATTGAGCTGGAAATAAATAGAATTGAAGAGTCATTAGAAGAGCAGAAGAATAAAAAAGGCACGTTGAAAGATATCTTTTGTGATATAGCTAATAGAAAAGCACTCATCATATCAGTAGTTTATGCCATCTTAAAAAGAACAGCTGGCTCTGGTGTGATGGAAGCTTATACATCAGTAACTTTACCTGAGAGAACATTTGGTGTTTTAAGTCCAAATATCTGTGTCATTATCATTGGTGTTGTTAGTCTTATCTCCTGTATTTTTTCTACAGGGCTTGCAATTAAATACCGTAGGCGTACACTGTTGACAATTTCTTGTATAGGATGTGCAGTAACCACAGCTGCTATTTGCATTTGGTTCTACCTAAATTATTTCACTTCTATATCTGTTACTGCATACAGTGACATTATCTTCTTGTCAATAGCTGTGTATTATACTCTATACAACATCGGCCTCGGGCCAATCGGCACCAGCATCAAAGGAGAGTTGTTTGCCACTAATGTCAAAGCCTTGTCTTCATCTTTAACTACACTAGTTGCAGCCTTTACAGGATTCTGTTTGAATAAATTCTATCTTATAATTGCCAATTCAATGGGAATGTATGTGAACTACCTTGTATTCTGTCTTTCAAGTATTGTGGCCATAATTTTCACATGGACTTACGTGCCTGATACTCATAACAAGACTTTAGAGGAAGTGCAAGAAATTCTGAGGGGGAAGGCAAACAAGAAAAATCTCAACCCAAGTTCGCAACCATTTCTTTAAATGATTCATATGCTAATTTAAAACTAAATAAGATTAGTTTAAAACTAAATTACAGGAAATTAAAGGATAACCTAATATAATCCTTTTTTAGAAGTTCCTATTATCTTTTTTTATTTTTATTATTTTTTTGCCAGGGCAAGACTCGATTTTATTTCTATTATTACCTTTTGGTGATGCCTCTTAATCCTGCAGAGTTTTCTGGGTTCAGATGCGCATTTCGCCACTATTCTGGCATCTTCAGTGAAACTATAAACAAAGTAGGATTTAAACATTTACATTACTTACAATTGTTCAAACAATGACACTTCACTAAACTATAAATGTCCTGCGGAGAAAGTGGTGATGAACCAAGTCACTCCACGCTGTTCCGTCCGTGTTCATAGTGTAGAGATTTTTGCTGCACGAATGTAAATATTTAAACCCTGCTTAGTTTTTAGTGTCGCTGAGGATTCTACACTAGTGGCAAATTTTGTATCTGAACCCAGAAAATCCTACAGGATGAAGAAGCGTCACCAAAAGGTGACAATACAAATAAATTCCTATTATCATTAAAAATCAGTGGAAAGGTGATTATTGTACTTTAACAAAATCTTGAAGGCATAAGTAACTCATAAAACCATTTAAGGTTTGAACCTTCCTATATGGTATGTAAAAATAACTAGTCATTTGTTTGTGTTTTCCTGTATTACCAGCATTAACATTTCAATGTTGGTATGGGAAGTTCTGTTGGAACTCCCGGTGTTTAAACCTTGCTTTTTGTCATTGATTTCAGGAGTGTGAACCACTCTCCTTTAGCAAGAGGTCCCAAAAACTTTATAATCCTGACAAATTAAAATTGGGATACAATATGATTGGCCAAAGACTTATTTTCATGATTTTATTGTGCATACTAAAAATAGTTTATTGAATAAATTGATTGTAATTTGAGTTTTTATATGATTTTTCATTCTTATGCAATTCTAAAGATAATGAAGGAAATTACAAATGTGGCATGTATAAAAAAGTAATTTATATTCCAACTAATCAAAATGGTTATTGTGTTTTGGAAATTGGAATTAAACAATTGGAGACATTTTTTAAATCCTAGTCAAATTAAATTAATCTCATCAATATAGTTTTTAAAAGTAAATGGCTTTGACCATTGGAACAATTAATAAAATAAAACTCATAATATATTTTAATAACGAGCTTATGAACGCTTGTGTTATTTATTAAAATATGGTTGAATTGTTAACTCAGTTTAAACTTAAATTAATTAGATTATTTGTATGTTATATTTTCAGTTTAATATATATTCTTTTAAAAAACTAGTAATTAACTTAATTGTTTGGACACCAAAAATATGGAACGACTAGGAGTTATTTGTGTAGGCTTGAGTTACGATAGAATTAAGTTGTTAAAATGGAAATCTTATTAAAAAAATCTCAAAGTGGATTTAAGAAAGCCTATAAGCTATAAGTAACTTTTATGTAACATGCTTAGTAAATACATATTAGGCATTGTTATGACAAATTATTGAATTGATATTTGGATTGAATCTAAACTGGAAAGAATTAATTAGGCATTTTTTTTACAAATTAACTTGAAATCCAATTTTAAAGTTAAAATTATATAAGGATACTTATTGTATGTGTATATCTATATATATTTATTAGCATACAGTATATTTAATATAACAAAATAAGTGTTTATTTTATATAGTACTTACATAACTAAGTAGTTTTATTACTTTAATTCATAAATATAACTAATTTGTTTAAAAAAGAAATAAATATTATAATTGAATAGTTAAATTATAGTTACTATAAATATATGTAATCATTCCATCACATGCTAATGTGATTTAAATTGTTATTTTTAAATTAAATGTCCTGTTTTTGTTAAACTTAACTTTAAGAGGGTAAATTACTTGTGGAATTAGATACTAAAGTAGCCAACTTCTTGATGAAGGTCTGAAGTACAAGTAATATGCTACCCAATTGCATATTATTTAATGCAATAATAAATGCTTTAAAAGATTATTTTACAATTGAGCATTTTCTCCTTACAAATATTGTGTTATATATTTCCAAATATTGATATTTGTCAGACTTAATTCATTTTAATGTTTTGTGTTTTGAGTTTTTTTATAGATTTTTTTGTTGTAACATCCATACTTTGCAGATATTTTTTTCAAAGAGGGACATCACAAATAGCTGTAACTTTTTTTATAAAAATAGAGTCTCTAAAATTTAAGTTTTTTTTAAATAAAAAAACCCTTGTTATAAAAAATGATAGAAATGCCATATAAATTCATTCTTGAATAAAATCTTTTTCTTAGTAATCTAAAATTAATATCTGTACCAATTTAAATCAGATAAAATAGAACAATTGTTTTTATTCTCAGCACATTCCACAGTTTGATTGCTTTTAATAGTAAATATAAAGTGTATATGTGTTCATTTCATCAGCTAACTCATACTACTTTACCTTAGACAAAAAAATACATAGATAAAAACGTAAACTGTTCTAAGAAGGCTGTTTTAATGAAAAATGCTATTCTTATGACCAATTAATCAATTAGAAATGTGTTGTTTCTCTGTTACTTTCTTACTCATTCTTTTATCACTATCCAATATTTGTATACTATTCATGTCCCAAAAATCTGGTGCTGTGAGTTGATCTTATACCAAATTAGAAGTTAATCTAATATAAGAAAAACACAACCTGGGATGAAAATGTTATCAGTATTAAGAATAAAATCAAATTACTTTCTTTAATAGTAAAACAGAACATGTAGTATACCAGCTGTTGTTTAGTTACGTATTGTTGTTTATTATTGTTATCTAACTGTTTAATTGTTTCATTATAAAACATGCTATCAATGCTATATAATATTAAGTTTATTGTAAAAATATTATTTTATAATAATATTTACTTGCTTATAATTTATTTAATATTTTACTTAATACTTTATAAAATATTACTTACTTAAGCATTTTTTGCCTTTAGTCAACAGCTGATTTGAAAAATCACTAATCAGTCTTCTTCAGCTTATAGCTCAACAGTCTAACATCTAACCATTGAAAACAACTGCCATTAGTGTAACAGTTACTTAAATATTCTTAGACAACGATATTTGTGATGTAAAGAAGCATTTATAGTGACATTATATTTATGTTGTTAGTTTTAAAAGTAATACCTTTCACCTTGCTTGAATAGTGTAACAATTTTGTGTTTCAAACATATGTTTAGCCCTTAGCTTGACTTCATTAACCCATTGCGGATTGTAAAGTTTACCGCGGTGTTATAGCGGATACGAATTAGTTAACTTCCCTAGCCTGGTGTGTGGCACCACCCGCTCGATGAAACGCTGTTAGATTTATGCGTTTAAATTCATCAATATATTCTTATTTTAAATTTACATGAACTACAGTCCAAATTAGATAAATATCTAAAAATAATTAATTATATATATATATATATATATATATATATATATATATATATATATTATATATTATAAACACCTTTTAGCTACAAATTAAGAAATAAACTAAAAATAGATTTGAAAATTCTAATTTTATATAGAATTAGTATATTAGAGAGATAGGACATCAGCAAACATTTTTGTGTGAGTGGTGCCTGTTGTTAGTGATAGTGTTTTTTAGTTAGTTTAGTTAGTGTTTTAGTGAGTAATTTAGTAGTTTTAAGTGCAATGGATGACATTGAAGTGTTTGAGGATGAGTTTTTCGGACATTGACGGTGAGTCATCAGACTGGCTCTGTCAGCTCGGACGATGATGACCTTGAGGCGGATCCAACATGGCAGCCTACGCTCTCTGCTCTTGGGATGCGTGACATCAATTTCACAGGGAATTCTGGACTGAGGGTGCCAATTCCTGGTAATAATACACCGATTGATTGGTTTAATTTACTTGTAGATGTAGTATTTTTGGACAGAGTAATTACTGAAACTAATTTATATGCTGTGGAATTGTTCTGTGGTCCTAACACGACTCCTAAATCTCGCATTGGAAATTGGAAAGATTTGACTAGGGAGGAACTGCTAACTTTCATAGGACTATTGTTGCATACCGGTACCATTCGTATGAACAGGCTTAGTGATTATTGGAAAACACACCACCTTTTCAAACAAAATATTTTAGCCAACACATGAGCCGGGACCGTTTTCAAGTAATTCTAAAGATGTTTACATGTATCGAGAGTACAAACAGCAGAACATCCAGAACCGGCTGCAGATAGATCTTATAAAATTGCACCCATTGTAGATTATGTAAATAATAAGATGAGGGAAATCTACTATCCATCCCGAGAACTGACAATAGACGAAGAAATGATATTATGGCGTGGCCGTTTAGTCTTCCGTCAGTACGTGAAGGGGAAGCGCCATAAATATGGTATTAAAGTCTACTCACCTCAATGAACCAGAGGGGGCTACTACTAAGATGCCATGTTTACACAGGCAGCACCGATCCTTGGCGCATGGCACTGGACACACACAAAAAATTGTTATGATGTTGATGCGTGATTTTTTTGGAGAAAGGGCACGCATTATTCATGGATAATTTTTATAATTCTTTCGCTCTGTCAGCCAAACTGTTACGTCACCTGACCTACTCTACAGGCACCCTGCGTATCGACCGACGAAATAACCCGCCAGCAGTAAAGTCGGCCCAGTTGCCAGTGGGGGGTACCATTGCTAACTACGCAGAGAGCATAATGATAGGGGAAATGGCGAGACAAGAGGACCGTCAGCTACGTATCAAGCCAATTCGACAACGAGATGGTAAATAACAGAAATAAGAGGAATCATGTGAAAATTATGCCCAAACCACTTATGCAATACAATGCTCACATGAAGGGGGTAGATCGCTTAGACCAGATGATGTCTTACTACCCATGTGAACGTAAGACACTTAGATGGCACAAAAAGATCTTTGTTCACTTCATGCAAGTCCTTATGGTAAATGCTTTTTACTTGCATAACATGTATAATATTAACAATAGACTGAGCCTGTATGACTTTCGTGTCAAAGTGATTGAAAATCTGCTGCCACCCAAACCAGCCCCAATTATGATGACTCCCACTCGAAATAGTATGCACCGGCTTTCTAAAAAATGAAAAAAAGAAGGTCATATGGCAGTCGAGTGCAAAAGGTTGGTCGAGTTTGTTCTAAAGAGGGCCACAGAAAACAGACGACATACATTTGCGCGGTATGCCCAGGTGAACCCGGCCTCTGTGAAGTACGGTGCTTCGATAAGTTCCATGAGGGACATGGATAACTAAAATATAGTTTGAATATGGCGGGTGGGTGGGGGTTGTATATAGTTTCCTTTATTTTTTTCTATTTTACAATTTATTGCAGTACCGTAGGACTTATTTTTTATGTAATTCAAAAACATTGGTGATTCAACTAATTTTTCTCATGGCTAAACATTTTATTTCCAAAATAAAAGTGTTATTTTATGTTATAAGGGACATTTTAGTGTTTGTGTGTAGTAATAAACAGTGGCACATTACTTATTGATGACTGAGTGTCAACAACCCCCCGATGACTCATGCTAACAGGCACGCCAGGCGGACTACTTCTTTTCAAGTACCGGAAATGACTCTCTCTTTCTCTCCCTCTACTCACCTGAAGAAAATGCCTGTGGTGTTGAAAATTTGTGAGATTATGTCTACTTTGTGTTTGTTACTACTACTCTGATGTTAGTGAACTTGTCTTTTAAGGTAAGTTTGCTGATGTCCTATCTCTAATATACTAATTCCTGGCCAAGTGCCCTTTAACCTAACCTAAAATAATTTTATATAGAGTAAATTTATTTTCAGAGCTTTTGGTATGAAATTAAATTAGAGGCTTAATTCTTATGGATCTAATTTGTTTCCCTCGAATCTATAATTTATATTTTCACAAATCTTGTTCCTCCAAGTTTTTTAGAAAAAATTGCACAAAAAACAAATCTGTGATCCTCAAAGGGTTAATAACATTGTTAACACATTCAGTGCTAAGGCCGTATTTTCGTTTTCACCATGTGTGGCTGCATGTATAAATAAAAAACTTACCCCAATGGCTAAAATTTTTTTCTTCAAAAACTCACTTTTGTGATTGTGTAGTATCAATTTATGACTGTCAGAAGTAGTCTGTATATGTAGAAGGCCCAAAAAGTTAATTTTTATGTATGGCCGTCTAGTCGGCCATCAGCCCCTGGTGAAGGACTTTGCTGAAAAATTATGTCCAATATATTTTACACCACTTTATTTTTTAATAAACTAGTTAGTAATATAAGGAATTAAGTAAAACAAATGAAAAAGATAAAAAATACTATTATCAGGTCCATTTCTAACATTTTTTTACAATTAGTCTAATCTGGAATACATTTTTTAAAACATGCTACAGAACACAATTCAGGTTGGTCAGGGCGTTTGTGGAACATAAATATAGTATTTTTAATTTTTCTTTCTTTGTAGTACAATCTACATCTTCTTTGCTTAATTTTATTCCTAATTTCATGAAAAAATAAACTGAAAACAGTAACAGAAACTCCAAAAATAACCGTAACCTGAAACTGAAAACCATGTCCTACTTGTAGGATACTGCAAAAGTGCGGGACCTACTAGCAAGCGAACATGGCAAAGGCTGGGCGATGACTGATTCAATAATGTGAGTGAGGCAGTATGGCCGATTAGACAGCCACCCGGGACAACCGCTTGGCCACACAACCACTAGCGGTCGGACGGTGTGGCCTACTTTATGGCCACGTAGCACTGAATGTGTTAAACTATTACATTTTTACTAAATATTTTAGAGCATCTTTCAAAATATTGAATTAAAAATTAGTTTTTGTGCCTTACGAGCCATTTTAAACAGCTATATTTTTATACAAATAGTGATATGAAGTAAACATTGTGATACAATTTTTTTCTTATTTCTTTTACAAACCAGGATTTGGTAATTTACAATTATATGCTTTTCTTTAATTAATTGTATAGCCATATTATAATCACGCTGGTTGTTTATGTACTTATGAAAATACCAAACTAGTTTATATTTACTACATTAGATTGTATGCAATATTTTAAACATTGCACTTAAGTTCAGTTTGTAAATTAATAAATTAACACTTGTTTTATTTTTTTTAAAATTAACTAAAGTTGTAAGAAATCAGCAGAAATTTGCCAATAAACTTTGTTTATTCTAATTGACATATTATTTGTGTTGCACTTCATGTTGTGAAGTTTGTTTCTTCTCTGGTTATGTTACCTTCAGAACACTAGGTTGATACATACATACAACTAATATTATATATTTATAATTAATGTGATGTGATAATAATAACTACTAGGAATAAAATAATGCTTTTGGTTTATATATTTACTATTCAAACGCTTTATATATGAATATATATTAGAAATCATATTGACACTATATTTAAGGTGCTAAGATTTGTTTCCATGTGTAATATGAGCGATTATACTATTAAATGTTACGTTTATGTGTAGATCTGGTGCAATGTATTTGTAAATATAAACTCTTTAAAATTAATTTTATAAATATTAGATTACATTGTTGTTTATAATAATCACAATAAGAAAATCACAAAGGCCAATGAAGAATTAAACCAAATATGTATGACTAACAATATAAATCAGTTGAAACATGATTATCTTAAAGTAATTAAAAACAATGTACATATAACTAATAAGTAACTATCTCTGGAAAAATTAATAATTACAATAAAAAGAATACACATAACATGTATACTGTAGTTAAAGAATCAAAGTGCTTATAAAAGTAAATTAGATTACTAGAAAAGAAGCCCAAGGAACTAAAGCAAATTAGAAAAAAACAATTGACAACCTGGGCAATATTTTTTGGTAATGTACACGAAGGTAAAACCAATTTTGGCACAATAATTAATATTTCTTAAATATGTAAATCTAGAAATTTATGAACAAACTTAAACATTCTGAAAAGTCACTCCATAAAAATTAATAAAGTAATGTTTTCTACATGTCCATATGAGAAGTAAATCTCATTCATGAGAAAATTCATGAGAAACTTCTTTAACACGATAATTACAGGGAACTTAGCTTTATAGTCTTCATATTTATTTACTTTAGTATTTTTTTACGAGTTATTGTTGAAAATAACCTGTGTTTTTAAAAATCACAATGTTGTCAAATATTTTGGTAAAAATAAAGTTACCGTTACATAATGGCTTGTTAGTTTTTTTATTTTGTCCTCAGTACCGGTTTAAGGGTTAAGCAAAGTATGCGGCCACATAGGGTGCCAGGAAAAGGGGGCGCCTAACGCTCAGTATTAAACTAGGAGATTAAGAGTTGAGTGTTGATTCACTTCGTCAAATTCTAATTGTATGAGTAAGGTTATATCGTAAAATGGTACCTCATGAGTACGACACCACTACTCGAGCTATTGTTATTCCCAAATTTACACGAAACCTTACCATCGATTAAGTCGATGTACTTTAAAGACATACTTCCTCCCTCCACTAATGGTTAAAAAAGGCGGCTGCCATTAGTTCCCTAATGCACCATCGAGTAACACAGCACTAGTGATGTTCTTATTGTAATATAATGTTTGACAATATACATCGATGTATACTACTCTAACGTATACATCGATGACAATACGTCATCTGTTACTGTTTATAAATTTCCAATGAATTGTTTACGCCAATTTGTAGCAAGTGCAATTCAATCAAATATTCAAGATGTCTATCAAAATCTATACAATCCCACATAAGAAGAGTCTCAGTAAATCACCACGCAGTACGTACTGAGAAAGAGTAGTTTGCCAATAGGAATTATTGTAAATTCATAATCATTTTTGATAGCTCTTCTTTTTAGCCCTTCTTCAATATTACAGTTTGTAAGAAATAAACTTTACTATTCCAATAATATAATTTGTTTTATTATTGAGGCCTTTCGTTGCCAAAGACAACGTCACTAAACAACAGAAAACTGACGATGTTGTCTTTGGCAACGAAAGGCCCATTAATTTAAAATCAAATTATTTGAATAGTGAAGAATATTTTGTACAAATCATAACCATGTTTGGCTTACAAAGTAAAAGTTTGCCTTTATGTAACATATTTTATGTCAGATAGTAAATTTAAACAATTTCTTGTAATCACATTCTGGAGCATTATAAATAGTGAACTATTGTTTTTAACAAACACTTAATGTTCTGTTAATATTTAACAAATTTGTGCATTTTAATATTAACTCGCTTTAAATGATAATTGAGCTGAGAAAGTGACACGATAATGATATAATATGTAATCATAAACAACCTGGTAGATTATATTCACAGTTCAGTGTTTGTACATATAAGCAGTCTATTTGTAGGCTTATATATTTTATTCATTGCTAAAGCCTCCTGAGCTGATATATATAACAAATAATAAGGTTAACGTACCTTTTGTCGTCTTCAGGTACAAAATCTTCTTAATTGGATTACCGGTTTCAGAGTAAAAACTCCATGTTCACATCCATTGTACGTTGTCAAAAGTCACATCAAAACATTATACAAAAATTAAAGATTTACAAAAAATAATAAAACATATGATAACATTGCCATAACATTAAGGACATTCACACCAACCTAGATATTCTCCATAAATGTAATAAAGGAGCGACAATGAATACTCTTGAAAATTATGAAATATATAAAGCCATAAAAAGTAACCCAAATACTGTGCTTAATGAAAAATCAAAATTCTCTACAAATATTTTATTTGATCGGATTACAAATTTGCATCAACCGATGAAAGAAGACAGACGGCCAGATAGAAATAAAATTATTCAAAGTCAAGTAACCATTGGATAACATCGTTCCAGCTGCACGCTCAATCCGGATCTAACCATCATACCAACCGGCAATGTTATCATATGTTTTATTATTTTTGTAAATCTTTAATTTTTGTATAATGTTTTGATGTGACTTTTGACAATGTACAATGGATGTGAACATGGAGTTTTTACTCTGAAACCGGTAATCCAATTAAGAAGATTTTGTAGCTGAAGACGACAAAAGGTACGTTAACCTTATTATTTGTTACTTATATATTTATTCATGAATGTACATTGGACGTTGAATTTTACTAAAGGATCTTTCAGACCACCCGTGCATTTTCTATGGCAGAAAAATGAACTAAGCTGCATAATTTTTTTCATCTGAAACCCCCATTTTTGACCCCAAAGAATTAAGTAAAAATATTTTTAACCCGAAAATCCCTAAAAGGGGATTTGGGAGGGGATAGTTTTCGGAAATTTTCAATTAGAAATATAGGTTGTGTTACACCTCATTTTAAAGGTCTTTACATTCTTATTATTTTAACATAACAATTTTCAAATTCTTACCCCTAGGGAAGTGTGGGCCAAATGTAAACAAATTTTCATTTTAAAATTGATGTTACTGTAACTTAGTGTTGGTCTGATTTTCAGCTAATTTACAAGCCTGATACTCAGTTATCTCTTCCACATAACATCCTTACAATGATTACCACCCAACATGGACACCCCAGACTTCTTTAGTAGTGTCCACGCTGATAGCAACCATTGAGCGGATGCCATGTCGTTATTAAGAGGACCGAGCATCCAACCTATCGCCTACAATCTCCACAACACTTTGTTTCCAAGTACAAATTCCATACTTTGATAGCTATTCAAAGTAAACCCACCAATTCATTCGTTGTTACATTACACATATTTTGCTTTTAGTTTTGTTAAATTTTTAAATATTTACAAAGAAATTACAGTACAATTTATCCTCAAAATCAGTTTTTTTAATTACCACACATTTCTTATAATTCCTAATTTTATTACTTCGACACACCGTAATCTAGAAAGTGTCGAGCTATCGAGGTTTTACTGCATTTGTGACCAGGACATTGGACCAGAACCATTCAATCTACTTTGGGGAGATACCACTTCTTCACATACTACTTTGGTGGTATGTAGCACCATTTTTTCTTAATACGATTTACACCGCTTTAATAATTTTCAAATATATATTTTTTCATGTAGCAAAAAATTGTTTCTAACAAATTCTAGGTCTTCGGGGTTCGACCGCGTCAATGGGCTATGTACACACATTACCTATGTGGCAATGTGTGTACATAGCCCATTGACGCGGTCGAACCCCGAAGACCTAGAATTTGTTAGTGATAGTGACGACCGTGGAAGCCTATCCATGAAAAAATTTTTATTTTATAATAATTTAGGATGCATATAATAGTAATCAATATTTATAAACCATTTTTAAAAACAAAATTTAAGATATTACTATCTGATATCTTAACAGTGACACAGCCCAAATCACTCATATGAAGTGGATACCCGTCAACAAGTTAATAATCCTGTATTAACATTTTTTCTTACCTTTTTTTTCACATTATTAGATGCTGCTTTAAATATTTAAACTACGTTTTCACTAACTAATGTTGGACTTAAAACAATAAAAAAGTATTTTATTTGATCTAAAATTTGTTCAGACTACTTATTAATGATTTTAATCTTATAAGAGGCATATAACTTAATTTAATCTATAAATAGGCATATAAAGTGTCCTTATTTACCTGTGCCCTGTACCTTACATTATACTGACATGCTCTTAATGAAATGCTAAATTTCGGAATGCAATAGTTTAAACCTCTCAGACCCTAAAAATAAAGGAAATACTAAATGCATTTCTACAATACTATATGCAATAGGAAATTCTATAGAAGTGAGTTTTAATTATTGATATATTTTGAAAAAGACAATAATATTAGCTGAAGGAATTGTCATTTCGAGTTACATAATTTAATGGTAAAAAAATTGATCATGCTAGTAGAGTTTCATATAATTGTAAATCCATATTTAATTAGTAAAACACCACAAGATCCCAAATAAAAGTACATAATCAAGATAAGACATTTGTGAATAATGTTCAAGTTTTATTACATCACTGATTCAGATTTCATATCAGTTGTTTACAACTCAAAAGTAAACATAATGTTTACCCTGAAATATTTCATTCATGCATTTCACTTCTCTCTAATTTCAGTAACTTCTTATCCAGTATAAGTGCTTGGAAATTAAAAAGATTAACATCATTATATCATGCCAGGAAAATCACTCCATTTTCTTTGTGATTACCCTTCTAATAGATTACGCCAAGATGGTTTTGTCATAGAAAGGATACAGTGCCTTGGTTATTGTTATCGTCAGAATCATAAATTTGTATTTCTGTGTGAAAAGAAAAGTAGAATTAAATTATGCTGCAAGACGCCAGGACATTTCCAAGTTATTTTAAAAAATACATGAAAAAATTGCTTGAAAATAATTATATTACTCATCTTTTATCTTATGTAATAACAATAAGTTTATGTAGTTCCAAAACTATGTAAAATAATAAAGAATAATATTACTACAAGATAAACCAGTGGTTAATAGACTACATTCTTTCAAGAATAAATACCCATATAATTTAATATTTTACTAAATTAACCAATGACTGTCATAAAGCACATGCCATTCACAGAGATAAAATATAGTGCTTACCAACTCAAATTGTTAGCCGTTACAAACTCTTCGGTTGTGAAGTGGAACATTGAAATTCTTCACATAAGCAGATATTTGAACATAATGGCCAAAGTAAGCATGAAAGTTTGCTGTTTACTTGGTTGTTCTTGATACATGGCAATATTTGTAACAAAATGAAACACCTGCAGATGATTTCTAATGCATGTGACTACCTGAACAGTTCTGAGAGCTCTTTCTTAACTTTGCGGAAGTCTGGTATCTGGAGTGGATGGTGTGATACATCATGCAGAACACACAAGGTTTCTGATACAGATAGATTCAGTCAGTTTCCACTTGTCCTAGTCTTAACTTGTCATTTTGTAAGTACATGATTGTCGACCAATCACAATTTTTATCTAGTTTCAGTTATATTCAATTAATTTTAAAATATGAAACATTAATGTAACTACAAAAAATGTTTGTTATATGAAGGATACAGTAATGTTCAGTTATAAATTACAAAGAGTGTTAAATAAATAATAATAATTTGTACATACAGCTATAAATTAAGATTAAACATAGAAAATTAGAGCCTCTTTAAGTCAGCTATGTAGTAAAAATAATTTGATTTGGTTATTTCCAGCATTTAGTAAAACTATATTGTGAAGTATACTGGCAAATGTGAACTGTTGATAACTGTTTATGAACTATTGTGCTATCAGTTTTAAAAGTCATTCATAAAAAAAAAGTTGTTTCTATCACCACACCAATATTTTACATTTTTTAAACTTGATATGTTTAATGAATGTATCCCATCTTACAATTTGTAATCCTTCAATTTTTTTTGAGAATACAACATACTGCTTGAGATATAATGTGATATATCCAAAATTTCTTTAGTTGCAGGGGAAATCAAAATATCATGCATTTAAAAAAGTAAAACTTGGTTTGTTTAAAGGAGCGCAATTAGTTTCTGGGAGTATTTTAAGAAAGGTGAAGTTGAATGATTTTCTATTTTTTTCATTAATATTAGTAATTACTTCATCCCAGTTAAAAAATATTTCATCATTGAAATTGGTTGCAAGATATTTAATTTGCTCCTCTTTTCCTATACATTGTATATCATAGTCTTTTACAAATGGTAAAAATCTTTATTTTTTAAAACCGTTTTATTTATTAGTACAAACACATTGAATGTGTTCTTAGTAGACCCACTGGGTAACCCTAGATATGTGCAAAAATTCATTTACAAATTTGAACTTAGATTTAATGGAAGTTTTCCATTAATATTAAGTTTTAATTCATATAATATTTTACAAAAAACTAGATAAATAAGATGACAAAATATAAAATTCTGAAAAATTTCAAGTTTTACTAATTTTGGTGGAATCCTACAGAAACCTGGAGATTGGCTCAAGATTTTAGGAATATAGCCCGTGGAAAGCGATGGATATGTTTTGCTCTGCAAAAATTGTCTCTAAACAAAATTTAAACTATTAATATTTCCTTTTTAGTTTCATAAGGATCTTAAGAAGAACAATGGGTGTTTAGTTCCCCGAAGTCTGACAATGCCAGTTCCAGGTTTACATTGATTACTGACGTTTCATAAGATTATAGATTAGATTACGTTGACAGTTGTTTGTTTATGTTAGCAGCTAATACCTTTGATATGTGAAACAGTTCCTCAACTGCAACACGATGTAAGTTTAATTTCATTTCTGATTATTTGAAAATGAGTGATACAAAATTTATTAGCTAGCTAAAGAAAACATGGCCACTACAGGTGTAATAACATACCCATTCTGCAAAGCAAAACCTTTATTAAATAGCCATTAGCCTGCTAAATCAAAACTACACTAAGTTACTGACCTTTTATTTGTTAAAGATAGCAATTTATTTGTCGAATTGTGATTTCATTAATTGTCAAGATCTATAAAAAAAATCAAGCAATTTTATTGCAAATTTATCCAGTTTTTACAGCACTTTGAGAGTACTGAATGGGATTTTAAGATGTAGGTATGGTAAAATAATACATATTTGTGTTATGACAAAATTTAAAAAAAGTTAGTTGAATCTCTTTTGATTTTTACTTACATCATCTTTCAAACATCCAAAATACAGTATGACTCTCCCATATGTCTAACTCTCCCCTTGAAGCAGTTAGACATATTTTACAATATTTAGTAAATAAATATAAATTATTGGACTACTCCACGGATATACCTGGAGAAGGAATAGAGATGGATATTTAGTGTAACCCACTCATTATCTCTTCAATCTCAACTCTGAAGAGTTAATCAGCTTACAAAAGGGGTTGTTTGACACTATTAATTTACTAAATGAACGTATGCTAAATAAATATAACCAAACTCATAAACTATAGGACATACATAGTGCAGGTATGTACCTTACACAAGTTGAACATCGTACATCAACATGATTCATGATGGGAAACCACACAAAACCAAGACAAGATGGTAATAAGATGGCTAAAAGGTTGTAAACACTGTCAAATGTCATTGTTTAGTAGTCTATCAATGTAAACTAAAAAAGATCAGTCCTTTAGCCTTATTTGGTTTAAATTTATCTAATCACTTTAGACATACATAGTCTTCTCCTTTAATAAGTTCTAACACAGAGAAGAAAGATATAGAGGTTCAATCCAATAGTGCACCGAGTGTGTGTCTACTTCAAGGGGAGAGTTAGACATATGGGAGAGTCATACTGTATTTTGGATGTTTGAAAGATGATGTAAGTAAAAATCAAAAGAGATTCAAATATAGTCAACTTGTCAGTCCCTCTCTTATTCCCCCCAAATCCTCAAGGACAAACATATAAATTATCACTATAGATGTATAAAGATGTACACTAGTCGTAAACTATTTATAACTGACACTGAGGCGTTATAAGATAGTGACTTATGTTTATTCCTTCTCTGTGGTTTTAAATAATTAATTCCTCTCCTAGAAATCAAGCCTTATTGGATTGTGAAGAATAATGGCATCGAACAATTCATCATCGAATAGAGGCATCGTGAATCAGTATATAGCAGCCATTTCAGGTTAGTTCATTCAATAGTTACGTGCTATTTTGTAATTCTTTTGGTCTAATCTGCCTATTCTGTTCTGTAATTATTCTTTTTGACAGTAACCTATTTAATAAATGAGGAAACCTACTGGTTAGGGAAAAAACGATTTATTGTTTAAAATCTGTCCTTTTGTATTTATACACACCATATTTATAGATCTAATAATGCTTTTTATTTCATTTTTAGAATAATCTTCAATATAAAGAAACATTATTTGCATATTTTTGAATATTTCTGTAAACCTCGAATTAATCTTTGTTTTTTAAGGTTTCATTCAAGATATTATTTTCTTATTTCTCTTATTTAAAATTATAAATTAAAGCCACTATACATAATCACAAGCTTTCTTCACCTGGTTTAGAAATAGAAAGCAATTAACCTTTTATTACATATAATAGTTTTAGATCATTTCATTTATTTAAACTGATATCACAGTGGTATTGACATACCCGCCCACCCATACACGTACAGTGGTATTGACCCACCCGCCCATCCATAGACGTACAGAGGTATTGACCCACCCGCCCCACCATTCACGTTTAGAGTTATTGACCCATCCGCCCACGCAGAGACGTACAGACGTATTGACCCACCCACCCGCCCATACACGTACAGAGGTATTGACCCACCCACCCACCCATACACGTACAGTAGTATTGATCAATACCACTGTACGTGTATGGGTGGGAGGATGGGTCAATACCACTGTACTTGTAATTTTACAACCAGCGTACTCATATATTAACTTGTTATTTTATATGTTAAAAAGGGGTTTAAAAATGTGTCTCAGTTAAATTGTGGTCATGATGCATTTAAATATTAATTACACTTAAAAACATAAATATTTAAAGGACTATTTAGTCTCATTATGTTTGTGAATTCAGTCAAAATTATGTAGTAGATCTCAGTGTTGAAACAAGGATTACAGATTAGATGGAACCCATGGGAGGTCTAAGGCACATTAATTTATTTCACATGAAGGGATCTTAGCTCATGGCTAAGGTGGTGGGTGGCGTACCACTTAGCCATCCTGGTTTTGATTACCATTGTGTCAATTAGTTTTCACTAATTCCTATTCCACTCTTGGGTATATGTGCTATTCCTTTCTTTCAAAAGTCATGTTAAGCAATATGTCCGATGAGTTTACAAATCAAATGTGGGCCTGTTTGTCAGGCGAGGGAAAATTTGTCTTAACTGAGCATCTCTTTCCACTAGAAGCCATATGATATTTATCTTTTTTAATTTTTAAATTTGAATACATACATACTTTAATCTTAGAACTTAGGCTTAAGCGGCCGGTGTCATAACTAGAATCTACAGTTTCCGGTGACAACCGCGTCAAGGTACTATCTACAATATTTACAACATGACCAGACGTTTCGCCCATACTGTGATGTGGCATCCTCAGTGGTTTCTCTCAGGTTAGTCTCAGAGAAACCACTGAGGATGCCACATCACAGTATGGGCGAAACGTCTGGTCATGTTGTAAATATTGTAGATAGTACCTTGACGCGGTTGTCACCGGAAACTGTAGATTCTAGGTACATACATACTTTATTTAGTTATTGTAAATACTAATTAAGAGAAGATGCTTAAGTGATAGATAATAATTTATTAAATCCACACAAAAATGAATTGCTATACAAACATGTTATAAAATAAATTTAAATTTGACTAGAAATGTGATACATCTAGTAAGATAAAAAGATAAATTGAAATATGCAGAAGAGATGCATTAACCTACTATTAATACTACTTACTATGCTATCCCACCTTATATTATTTAATGCATTACAGTTTGCTAAAGACTAGACAGTGGCCATTTAAAACTTTCCAAAATACAATTAGCTCATTGCACATTCAAAATCTACAGTTCACTTTAGATATGCATGACTGTATATCTTATTATCTAAAACAAGCCATGTCCAGATGAAATGTTTTTTGGCTCCAAGGATTTTAAATATTTTTTGGGGTTTTCGACCATGAGAAATCGATTGGCACCGGTCTCAACCCTGGGAAAATTCTGATTTCTGCCCCAGAAGCTCCATTATAGACTTCTAACAGAAAGATATAGCTATTTATCTTGTAAATCACATTACAGCATTTCATTTTGGAAGAGGGAACGTTTAAGGGCTCTGCCGCCTCCCCCAAATAAAAAATATGCTCAAAAACCCAAAATTGAGTCATGTTAAACTAATACACCCAAGTGGGCATCAAATTAAAGGTATGTGTCTCTTAATTACCAATATACCATCAGATTTTAGAAAAGACTGTTTATGGGTTTCACTGCCCCAAAAATCAAAATTCATGATCATACTGCTTAAGAATACTGATGAGGCCGTAGACCGATCTTCCTCACGAGGTGACATGTCGAGATCCACAAATGGGAATGTAGCAGGTGCCTTGGTGAGGCTGCAGGCTGATCTTTCCCCCACGAGGCCGTAGGTTGAGTTCCACAAAGGGGCCTGTTTCAGAGCGTCTGGGCGAGGCTGTAGGCCGAGTTCCACAGAGGTGCTAAAAGTAAATAGGGAAGATCTACGAAACTAAATTTATTAATAACCTACAAGGTAGAACAACAACGAAGGATCCTCTGAGAGATATGGATGGTACCTCTTCAGTTTGCAACATTTAACTGAGCGAAGCTCGGTCTCCTGGTACTACTTAAAATAAATATGAACAGTAGAGGGGGAAATATTTGCTTTATAACTATTTTTTAAACTTATAAGAGACAAATGAGCTATAATTCTTTGATTTTATACACACCAAAGCTTCATGTGTCAACCGTGAGTGAAAAAGGAATATTTAAAATTCTTACATAGGTTCTAAACACTTCCCTCAAGCTACAATTAGGCATCCTCAGTGGACAAAGATCAGACTGAGACTGAGCGCTTGCAGACACTACTTCTATGTACAGGCAGAGGCAATACTCACTGGTGTCACATATTTTACATAATCACTGCCAAGTTCCTCAGATATTAACATCTTCTTAACTTTTTCAATACAGGTCCCAAAGTTTTAGGAACAGTAACGTCATATTATATTTTTGTTGAAATTATGTTCACTTTTATAGATTAAAATGGCTTCCCTCTCCTTATGGGGGTATTAGAATGGAATGGAATATTTGTTAGAACTTTAGTTTTGTCAAATAAGATTCCATATCTCGTTATTGTACTGTGTTCTGCTACTGCTGATTTGTCAACTTCTTCACTCTTTGTGTAGTTACATTATCTCTTAATCTTGGCAAAATAAGTTGTTGGTCTTGTCTACATGTATCAATCCACAACTACATGGACTTCTTATCTTAACTTAACAGGACAGAGGATCAAGACATAGGAATTTTACCTTATAAGGTTAAAGTAAATTTTTTACTTTGCTAGGAGACTAGAATATTGTTTTCATTATATTTCTTCTCAGAATTCTTCCTTGGTAGATATATTGTTGGTTGTTGCTCATTTGCCGAGTTGATTGTGGTTGGTTGGTTGCTCAGTGGACTGTGAATACTGGCCAATGCAAGTTCATTATTTATCTTGGACATTTGGTTTTTTGAAGCTTTATTGACATCTGACTTGCCAAAAGATTGTACCCATTAGAATGAACTGTAGATTTTAAAAACGTTGTTTTCCTCTGTTTTAATTGTTGGAATACAATATACAGTATTGTTCAATTAATTAGAACAGCATTTCTTCTCGGCCGTAAGGTGATGTAAGATAGCATTAAGGTACCGGTATCGGTTTTTGTGCGTACTGTGAGAACATCAAAGAAGAGCTATTTGACTTTCTTTTTCTCCCTCCAGGTAAATTTGTTTATGCTATCCTGAGTTAGTGGATTAGAAAGTATTCTAAACCATCTTGACCATGAGATGAAATTCCCCAGGCATAGAACAAAGTCATTTTTCCAGTTATGTTCTGATGATTATAAGACTTTTTTCTCAAAATGTTCCGTTTAAAAATTGTCTGCCACTGGAGTGGGGGAGCCATGGCTACTCTATCGACTTTCTCATAATATTTCCTGTAAAAATAGAAAAATGAAGATAAAAGATCAACTCTTCCCTTAACAACTGCCACATTTATTTTCCTAGTAGGATTTCTTATAATTTTGTAAAGCCCCTCGCCTGGCATTTATTTCATCTTATCTTTGTATTTGTTTATATTACAATCACTGTAGCGTGTACCTTACCTGCTGAGGATAATTCTATCCTTGTCTTCCCTTAAGGCTCTCAATTCAAATTCTTTTTCCCTTGATTCATTAGATTTAGGAGGCTGTGATTTCCTTAAAGTTATTGCTTTGTCTTGCCTTATTTCTTCGACTTTTCTGCTTCTAAATCTTAATGGCTGTCTTACAGGCACATATAATTCCTTGATGGAAATTTTAAATGGTGTTCTTTTGTCAGCAAAGAGACGGTAGCCTCATCAATTGGTTCTATCATCGAAATTAACAATTACTTTTTCAAGATCCAATTTGCTAGCAGACCTGTCACCATTTTCATTTTTTTGTAGCTGATTATATTGTTATATAATCATATTATTATCTCTTTATTATTTCCACTTTAAGGCAACACCAAGCTCATCCTATATTGATTTTTCAAGTAGTACTGTCAGCCCTTCTTGAACGTTCATTAAATCTTTATTAATTGAGAATAAATCCTGTCTTATGGCGTACATTTAATTTTTCATATTAAAGGTGTGTATTTATATATATACGAAAACAAAAGAATAGTTTCTGAAAGGTGACCTTGAAAATACAGCAATAGCAGATCACAATACAATAACAAGATATGAATTCTTATCAAATAAAACTAAAGTTCTTGCAAATATCCCATTCTGTTAAGCGTTTGTTCTATGAATGACACAGTACCTGTGAGCATTAAGTGTCATTCTAATTTTTGACCACTGAGGATGTCTAATCGTATTAAGAGTGAGATTTTTGGTGTATATATACATATGATAAATAGTTCCTTGACACTGATGGCTTTAGAGATCTCAACGATTTTGTTGCATAATTTTAGAAGTCTTTAGATTTTGTTTCTTCTGGTTATATAAATTCTGTAACTTTTGCAGGTTCAATGGCTTTTTCCTTGATGGGAGCTGCGATGGCCTGGCCCTCCCCCACCTTAGTGGATATGGCAAATCACCAGGCTCCCTTGACTCTCGATGTTTCTGAGATAACATGGATGGTGTCACTTCTGTTTTCCGGACACATCATCAGCCCTGTACCTACAGGATATCTCATGGATTTGTTTGGTCGTAAAAAAACAACTCTAACATTGGTGACAGTTCCTTTCTTATCATGGCTACTCATTCTCTTCGCTACCTCTCCAGTTCATCTGTATATTGCTAGGTTTTTTGGTGGGTTGTGGATTGGGGTGATTTCTACTATAATACCAATTTATGTAGGAGAGGTTGCTGGACCTAAAGTTCGAGGGTCCTTGACCACGTTAAACAACCTATTTATGAACTTTGGAGTAGTGTATGTTTACATAATCGGTCCGTTTGTGAGTTATTCTGCTTTAGCAATATCATGTGAAATTCTTACCGTTATATTTTTCTGTATGTTTGCAACTGTACCAGAGTCACCCTACTATTTGATAAAAAAAAAGCGAAGACAGGAAGCAATTGATGTTTTGAACTGGCTTCGAAAAGGAGAAACAGCAGAAAATATTGAGAATGAAATGAAAAGGATTGAGCGCTCAATTGAAGAACAAGAGGATCAAAAAGCAACCCTTAAAGATATTTTTTATGAAGTTGGTAACAGAAAAGCAATTATCATATCAGTTGTGTATGCAATCTTGAAGAGATCAGCAGGATCTGGTGTGATGGAAGCTTATACATCAATAACTTTACCTGATAAAACATTCGGAGTGTTAAGCCCAAACATCTGTGTAATTATTATTGGTGTTGTCAGCCTTATCTCATGTGTTTTTTCTGCAGGACTTGCGGTCAGTTACAGTAGACGGCCACTGTTAACAATTTCATGTGCAGGTTGTGCAATAACCACAGCTGCCATTTGCATTTGGTTCTACCTAAATTATTTTACTTTTGTATCTGTTACTGCCTACGGTGACATTATCTTCTTATCAATTGCTGTATATTACACTTTTTATAACATAGGTCTTGGTCCCATCGGTACAAGTATCAAAGGTGAACTTTTCGCTCCCAGTGTTAAAGCCTTATCTTCATCTATAACTACGTTAGTTGCAGCTTTCACAGGATTTTGTATGAATAAATTCTACCTTATAGTTGCTAATTCAATAGGAATGTATGTAAACTATCTTGTATTTTGCGTATCGAGTATTTTAGGCATAGTTTTCACTTGGGTATATGTGCCTGACACTCATAACAAGACATTAGAGGAAGTACAGGAAATTCTAAAGGGAAAACATAAACAAAAGATATATACTGTGAAATTATAAATACTTACATATAAATATTTAATATAAATATTTAATCAGTTAATGATAAATAAACATATGAACAATAGATGATAAAAAATTTACCTCTGTTTTGTTCCACCACCAATCTTGCGTTTTTTTTTTGGCACTACCGGTTTCAAAGAATGTATGAAGCCCACTGGCATCTTCAGGTGCCCTTGGGCTTCACTTAACACTCTAAAATTCAGATAAAGAGAAGAATTTGAATTTTAGTGTGTTAAAAGTGAAGCCCAAGAGCACCTGAAGATGAAGGACATCCTTAGAAATCGGTAGTGCTAAAAAAAATGCAAGATTGGTGGTGGAACAAAACAGAGGTAAATTTTTTATCATCTATTGTTAATTTTAACCAATCAGGATAATACTGATAGCATGGTAATGGAAAGATATGAAATCTTAGTGTTAATTTAAAGTAATGTTAATGCGCCTTGGAATAAATAATACTGAGATGATTTTTTATTGCTAGGGTGAGTGCACCAGTGAATGACCACTACTCAGTGAATGACTGTTTTGTATAAATAACATCATCATACTAAGCTTTCCTTGCTGCCTAGTATATCACAAACCGTCTTAAAAGTAACTTTGGAGCCTGATTTGAATCCTCCCTGTCACTGGTTCAAAAAGAAAGTGTCAAATAACCGTTTGTAACACAAACATAATTAAGTGTTTATCTTCAGCTTCCCCACTATAGCGTATCATATAAACAAGGCCAGCTGTATTTGCATTGTTCTTTGATTATTGATTGAAACTGAAATATATTAAAACTAATTAACAGTAAACACATTAAGGCCAATCATTCTACTCATTTTAAGATCAAAAGCCTAACCAACAATAATTAACTAAACAGTCAGTCATTCACTGGTGCTATGATTTATGTACAATAAATTGTATTTTTCAATACTCTGTTTAAACATAATACATTAAATTGTATATTTAGGAAGTACAAGAAACTATGTACATGATGCTTAAGTTATTCCCTACACTGTGGTGTAACAGCCTGTTTTCCCATGTAAGTGAAAACTCAAGCTTAATGGTCATTCACTGATGCACTCACCCTAATCATGGGAGATTGTAGGCGATAGGTTGGATGCGCGGTTCTCTTAATACCGACATGGCGTCCGCTTGATGGTTGCTATCGGCGTGGACACTACTAGAGAAGTCTGGGGTGTCCAGGTTGGGTGGTGATCATTGTGTGGGTATTGTGTGGGGGAGATAACTGAGACTCAGACTTGTCAATTAGCTGAAAATCAGACCAGCACTACGTGGTTCGGATTCCACGTAAAGCTGTAGGTCCCTTAGTTGCCCTGGCTGTTGGGCTATTAATAAATTGCCCTTTCTGAGGAACAGTTGAACTCAGTTAGTAACCAGACTACACTCACCCACACTCATCCTACACTCATATAACCATTCATATTTGCTTTAAAATACTAACAACGTTGTGTCGGCATCTCATATGTAAGAATGTAAGAAATCAATCGTAATTTTGTTTGCTTCTTTCTAATGTGAATCGCATTTTAATCAATCTCATTTGGAGGTTAGGCCAAGGAAAATTATGTTAATGATACATATTAAAAGAGGAGAATGAAATCCAGCTTAGCTGGTTAGGTAAATCCATTAACTCATTTCACTATCATCACAAATTATTTTCGTTATCGCTGACACAAATGGTTGACAAGAAGGAAGACAAGTGATCACTGACCTTGGTTACTCAGCCAATAAAGGAATATTGTGCAGACCATGTGCATGTAAATTTGCTCAGATAGAAAGGAACTGGCTAAATGGCTACCTGACATTGAGTTTGGGAGAGTCAAATGATTTTGTAAACAATTGGTGTGTTTATTTCATTGTTTGTGTTTGAGAGTGTCACAATTAGAATAGTTATCAATTATGAAGAAGATTATAAATTGAGTCAACAAGATACTTATATTAAACAATAACAATTTAAGTGACTCTCAGATAGTAAACGTAAAAACAAGACCTCAATCTAAATAAAGGAATTTAAATAATGATGTAATTTGAAAATCTAATAGTTCTTGCATGGACAGTATAAATAAATATATTGCTTCTAAATTATAGGGTCTATAAAGAGATAAATTCCAAAAAACCTGAAAAACATGTCAGTGACATCAAAGTGAAACTTGTGAAAAATAGTTTTATTTCAAGGATTTGTAACCTTTAAGTTTGATTATATAATATTTCTTTTAATATATGTAAACAAGTTTTATTTCCTAGGGCTGCTATGTATAATAAAGTTATAATATAAAATAACAATTCAGCACCCTTAAAAGTTTTATTGAATTAACACCAACCGGTTTTGGCAATTATGCCATCTTCATAGGTGTTTACTTTCTAAACTGTTACAAAACAAACTGTTATTCATCTGTGTTCCCCTTAACACAATACTTAATAAAGCAATTAGAAAAACCTTTAAAGAAGAAAAATTCAAAATTGGTTTTAAAACAAATAACAATGCATTTAACCTAATACAAAAGAAATCCACCTCAAAATTACATAAAAATCAAGAAATATTTGGGAAATCAGGAATTTACAAAATTTAATGTTCAGACTGCCCAAACTATTATATTGGACAAACAGGATGATTATTTAAGCGCAAATTTAATGAACACATACAATCTCTAAAGTCAAACAACAGAACTTCAATGAAATCTTCTTTTGCAGAACACTTAATAAACAATAATCACAACTACATAAATATGAAAACTAACATGAAAATTCTAAAATTCAGTTCAAAAAGCAAAAGACTAGATTCTCAAGAAGAACTTGAAATTTATAAACACAACCAAGAATATCCCAACAATTTAATCAACATCCATATTAATACAAAAACGAAACCCAATATTTGAAACAATTATATTATAAGAAACAACACACACAGTGACAAATTGGTAAATATTTATATTTTGGTGGTTAGTTGTCATTGTGTGTGTTATTTCTTTATATGTTCTCTTTATAATAATGTTTTATTTCATTTTATTTGTTTTGTAACAGTTTAGAAATTAAACACCTAAGAAGATGGCATAATTGCTGAAACCAGTAGGTGTTAATTCAATAACATTTTTAAGTGTGCTCAATTGTTATTTTATATTAAAACTCTTTTAATATATATCATAATCATATTGACAGAATGCCATTTTAATTTTTTTCTATTTTAATGTTTCATAATCAACTTAACATAACATCATTTATAATTTATTTACTTAAAAAATATATACGTAAAGAAAATCAATGCACAAAACTACAAATTTAAATTATTTTTATTGAAAGACAGACAAAATTAACCATCACCATAACCTCAATCCTTTCTTGTCATATTTGACAGTACTTCAAAACCAAGGACAAAAACATTTTTGTTGTTTTGACAATTTAGACTTCTGAAGAGTCAATAATAAAGTAATCGTTGAGTTTACAAATTCAGTCAAATAAATCTTGAGATGGTAGAAAAGTATATTCAGACTTAGTACATTAACTGAGAAATAACCATTAGTACTTGGAGCCAGAGTGGTCTTGACTATAAATACTAATGACTTGTCGATACAAGTTATTAGTATTTATAGTATTAATTTAGTATTAATAGTTAACTTAAGCAGTTTCTTTTATATTGGAACTGAAAAATCTCTTTTTTTCTATGAAAAGTTAGCCGAAAAGGACATTGTCTCTTAAAATAGAAGTGACATCAATTTTCAGCCAATTACTTTACTTATCAAAACTAATCCACGTTGTTAAAATGACATTTAAAAGTATTTACTATGAATAATTCACTAAACTTCCCTATTGCAAAGTGTTCATTTTAAATAGATTTAATTGTAATAGTAAATCTTTTTTGTTTAGTTTGGCTGCAAGACAATGGATTCTGTTCATAAAAATATGTAAAATTGTAGAGTATAATTTAATGCAAAAGGTTTAAGGTAAATTAACTAGAAAACAAATATATTTAGTCTTATGATCACATTAAATAAATAAATATATATATATATAATTAATAATCTTCTCTAAATTTTAAAATAAATTCAAGAATATTAGATCAATAAAATACTAATAAATAATTACAGTACAAATAAGATAAAACAAATGTTGATATGTTTGTAGGTTGAAATAATTTTGTATCAATTAAGAATGGAAATATAAATAGTTAATAGTACATTAGTATTAAAAATTAATTGCCATATGTTAATATTTGTTTGGGAGAAAGATAAAAATAGTTTGAGCTGATCTCTCAAATGAGTCAGTAGTCCTGTTATTTGCTGAGTACATGACTTATCAGCTGATGTGGCATCTGAAGTGGGTGTGTCATACTTTTTGTTTGTCTACGACTTATGGGACTTTAGATACAATAAATTAGTTCAAGCAGTTTATTTGCATTGTAAGTATGAAAACTCTATCTCACAATAATTAATGTTAAACAAGTTTGAATATTTTTAGATCTACTGTATGAAAGCCATGATTATATACAGCTACAATAGATATCTCATTTAATACGAATATTTGTGCCTGTAATTGGTTAGTTAGTGAGATATACTACTACAGCTGGTTTAAACTGTGTTACATTTGCATGGGACTACACTAGCGCTCCACAATGGAGCACAAAAACGGCTGATAGTTTGAGACAAAACATTTAACATAAGATGACAAATCTATGTGTGTATATAAAATTATCGGTTTAAGTTATAACATTTTATTTGACATATCTGAATTTAATACATAAATTGTAATTAAATTAAAGCTAATATTTAATTAATTACTGAATGAAGGTTATCTAATAATCTACCCGGTATTTACTAAAGTACATTATTTTTCCGATAGTAGCATAAATAGGTCTAAGAACACCTAAACACTAAAGAAATCAAACAAAGCAGTTTTATGTAGATAATGTAAATGTAGTTAGTACATGTAAATTTATAAGCCTATATGTTAAATGAACGTTTTTATCTCTTTCTATTGAAAAAAGCAAAAAAATACATAAGTAATGCTTGTAAAATTATCAATACTTTTAAAACCTATTCAGAGAATCATAAGAAAATATTTTTGTATTAAATCTTTCAGCAATTTCGTTACGACATGTGTACAAAGTAATGTGTTACTTAGATTCCATATAACCATCAAGAGCTGTGATTGTTTAGTATCTAGTGTGCTTACTAATATTTATATGTATAAATTAGTATGTAATACTTTACGCTAGTACCTATAGTACAATGAAAAATACAACATTCTGAGAGCTATAATAATCAAAACTGTGAATAAGTATTATAAACACATGAAATGGCAAGTGAACTTTTAATTAATATAAATAAAAATGATTTGAGTATTTTCATGTGAAAATGGTAAATGTTTAATGTAATAAAGGAGACATTTTTTTAAACTTCAAAGGCAGGTCAACATTTTAGTTAAGTTTTTTTCAGAACATATTTTTCTTTGTAAAAGAGAGGCCAATCTCCCTCTTAGCCTTACTCTGCCCATTCCCCATTGATTATAGATCTATGTTGGGGACTTTTTAAGGTAGAGTAAGGGGGAGAACCAGAATAGTACAAGGTGAATATTACTGATAAATACTTCCAGTCCAGGTCACATTCGAACATGTGCAATCTCTAACCCAGATTCAAAGTTCTGACGCATTAGACCTCTTGGAGTCTATCCATTTTAAAAATGTGAACAAATACACACAGTTCCATTCCAGTTACTCCTGGTTCTGGTCGTAACCAAGCCTCTATCATCTCACCAATTGGAAACTCTTTTCCCCACATTACTCCAGATTTGTTATCTTTCTCAGTATCTTTTTTTACCTTCCTCTACACGTTTATACATGTTCATATATTTATCTAAATGTTTGCTTGCCATCTTAAGTCTTAAATTTATCAGATTTGTTTAAGTTAAAAAACAGTAATTAATACATATCCCAATTTTAACGTAATCAATTTTATAAATTCTCTTACAGCTTAGAAATTCTTCATACAGCCAAGTATGATATATATATAGTTGTATACTTACTATTAATTTTGTTTAGATGTAGTGATTGTATTTTGATAAAAATAAAAAAAAAAAAAATGATTTTAGCTCTGTTAAGTATCGATTACTGTAATTTTGTATACACAGACTGATATTATTACATTAGTAGAGAACGAATAAAAGAGATTTAGTATAAATGAATGTCCAACATGATTTTCTCCCTCTAAATCAGTAAGATTTTGCTATACAATATTTTCAATGTAATATGAATATACTATACAGTATTTTGAATTAACAAAATCAATTTAAAATATACTAATCTTATTAAAAACTGGCTCGAATACTGCATTTGAGTTTTCATAATGAAAGTAACCAATCTAAGTCAGCTTTTTATAATAGCAATTTATATATTAAAAACAAACAAAATTTTTAAGAAGACAAGAGATTAAACTTAAAATAGACTAGGGGTCACCCCTGCATGCTTTGTGTGCCTGCTTGTGACGCCTCGACCTTCGGCCTTGGCATGTAACTTTTGACTTCAAATACTAGTAATTAAACTGTATTAAGTCAAATCATGTTATTTATATTCATTTACAGTAGCTCACTCACTGCACTTGATTTTCACTCTATTTATAGAATAATAATTATAAACAACCAATATTATCACTAAGCCTATTTAAAATGTTTTCATTTTATTTAATGGCTGATGATAACATTAACACATACATACATGTATTCGCTTTTTTATAATTAACTTGACATTTTACTGTGCTGCTCTCTATGTTTAACCTAACAAATTAATTGGACCATTTAACATTTGTTTATGCCGCCAGCTGGTCAATTAAAATTAATCTCCGTAAGAACAACATTGCAACTTGGATGCTGTGTAGGACAAAAACCTACTCAAATTAAAAAAAAGCTAGCTCCGTCACTACTTAGAAATCAACATTATCTTTTAATAAAAAAATTTCATCAAAATCGGTCAAGTAATAAGTTCAGAAAATGAGTGAATTAAATGACCCGATTGTTTTAATATATAGGATAATTTGTAATATGATGAAAACTGGGCGATGAATTTTATCCCTCATCCAACACAAATAAGATTAAACAATTTCTATTTTAACAGATTTTGTTTTGAAACCTCTCTGAGGTAAACTACCATATAAATGTTTTGAAAATCAATTTACCTTTTTAAAAACAAAATTAAAAATGTATATTATAAATTTGTTAGTTAAACTCCTGGGGAATGGGATGGGTGGATTAAAGGATTTGGTATCTCAAAACTATTTTATTTTGTGATTTAAGGACCAAAAAGTAATTAGAAAAAAAATATTTCATAGACCTACCATGTGTTTTATTAGCAGTTATTTTTTGTCACTAATTAAATAACTATTATTGAGACACAACAGTATTTGTCCATATTTTAAAAGGATATTATGATTTTATAAATAGCTTTCGTTCTCATATGCTATCACGAGTAGCAAGCCTACCAACAGTCTCACAATACTCTTTAAGATGTAAGAAAAATACAATGTGATAGCTGTTTTTAGCTTAGGTTAGAGAACGCTTTTTTCTCCCCAGGATTTTTATATAATTACAAAAAAGTCCAATAAATTATAGTAACTTTTATTTTATTGGATCATTTGAATATTTATTTCCAAATATGAATTTGAATTGTAAACATTATTTGAACATATTATATATATAGTTTGATTATTCTGTTGAAATCCCCAACTGAGGTAATTGTTGACACTCGCTGAGTAAATTTAACACTGGAAAAACACAGAAGTTACGAGATAAGTAAAAGAATAATTATAATGAGGAAGATCGAGAAATAAATTAAACATATGAAGTTTTCTAACCTTAAGGAACATTTACATTGTTAAACGTAAACATAGCATTTATAACAGTACAACAGTAGTAAAGACCCTCCTGACCACCCATATATGTATATGGTGGTAACGCACAGGCCTGTTGGCCCATGTTAACTGGCAAGTGATATTTTTAATAAAAAACAAGTAACACATATATGTATTCTTACATTTACATTTAAGGACATATTATAACAGTTTGAGATAACAACCTAAAAATGATAACATTTAGATAAAATTAATTACTCAAAGTACTTCTTCTAGGCCTCACTCAATCAATTTATTGACCCACCCACCCACTCTACAGACATATAACTGTGTTGACCCACTAATCTGCTCTATAAACAGTTGCTACTGGCATTGTTTCAGAAATAAAAATTACTCACTGATGCACTTCTGTCTGCCTGAATTATTTAATATATGTATATATACGTTTAGTTTTAACAGGCCAGCTACCAAACTAATAAAAAATTAAATACTAGAGTAACAAACAACATCCAAATAAAATAAAATCAACAGTACGAATTACTTGTGTCCTAGGGTTTAAATATTGATCTCCCGTCACAGAGCTAAATCCAAGTTTTAAAAACAGTTCGTTGGGGGATGATGTTGTTCATGTCCGCAGCAGTACTTAAGCTTAATAATCAAATATATTTGTAGCTGAATTTTCACTTGTGTGATCTCCCTGTCATGTCAGTTGCCAACCAAAATTCTTTAATTATTCTTCAAGATCTCATCATAATTACGGAATGTTGATGTACAAATGTGTTTCAATTTTGAGCTAACTGATAAGTTTGATATTCAGTTCTCTTTTATGTATAATATCTGAATGTTGGTGATTACCTAATATGATAGACACACTATACTTTATGTCCTCGTTGGTAGCAACCTGTAGGAGAAAGCTGTGTCAGTAAATTTATCACCCACAATCTCCACAGTATAGCCTCAAGTTGAGTTACAACACTACAACATACTGCAGGTTTAAATTCTGTTTAACTCGGACTATATACTTCAAATCATGTTATTTATAAGTTAAAATGAGCAATAGTTTATTTATTGATCATTATGTTTAAGAGAACACTAAATAAATAAAATAAATTAAACTAAATCCTTAGGACTAACAATAGAAAAACAATTCGACTTTGGACTTTCATGTTGATCATAATGCCAAAGAGAACACATCTGGACCGTAAGTATTGCATAAAATATGCAACCTAGATACTCTTAAGATGTATTTTGCACGTGTTCAGGCCCATATAGCTGTGGTATAAGTATTCATGGAGCAACAACAAAAAAAGACTTGCACAGAATTCTAATACAGCAAAAGGGGGCCCTCAGAATTATGTTACAACTGAAATGGCAGGACTCAGTTAAAGAGTATTTAAAACAAGTTGGAATTATAACAGTTTGTAGTCTTTATCTATACGAAGCAATCCTGTTCACTAAGCAGCATTTTAAATCTGTTCCGAGTCAAAGTCAAAGTGCTTTATTCATCCAATAAAACATTCAAAATGTTATAGGATAGGTCATGATCTTAACTTAAAAACAGACAAAAACAACTGAGCCACAATAACATAAAATTACAATATAACAGCAATCAAAATAAAATATTTCAGCTTAAATATAACTGGCATAATCTGTCCACAGTCTATGCCCTGTCAGTTTTGGGTTAAATTCTCCTACACTATAAAGTTCAGATTGAATTAAATATTTTTTAAGTTTATTTGAGTGTAGGTGAAAGCCACAAGTATAATAAAATATTCAAGAATAATATAGCATAACCAAAACCATTTCATAGTTTAACATATTTTAGACGAAACACTCTTTTGTAGGTGGAAAGTCCACAAACAGTTTGCCTGATGATGTAAAAAAGGTATTTGGAAGAACTCTCTGCCACTATCATGTACACAGATGATACAGTGCTCCTCTTAAATGACAAATTAGCCAACAGATTGGAAGTCTCATCAAATATTGCTATGGAGATGGCAATCCAATATTGCCACAAATACAACTTGGTTATAAATGAAGCTAAATCGAAACTACTTGTTGTGGGTATGAAAAAGGAAGAGGTTGGGCTTTTACCAAACACTGTTGCTGTGGATGAGGCCAAGTACCTGGGAATTGTGATTGACAAGGACCTCAGTTAGACTCCGCACATAGACAACCTATGCAAAAAACTGAGCACAGGGCTTTATGTAGTAAGAAGAATAAGAGAAATTAGTGATGTACAAACAGCAAAAGTTACCTATTATGCAGGCTTTGACTCTCACCTTCATTATGGCCTCTGTATATGGGGAAATTCCAACTCATACAACCTTCAAAGAACTCTTATCTTACAAAAACAATGTATAAGAAGTTTGACTGGTTTGCAACCCAGACATAGCTGTAGAACAGCTTTTGTGGACCATAAGATCATGACAGTATCACTCTACATCCTGCAAGTAATAAACTATGCACTTGAGCGAAACTTAACAAGGGGTAGTGATCTACATCCTTACAATACTCGACATGCGGCAGATTTCTGTTTACCAGCACATAGACTTTCATTATTTGAAGAAAAACCCTCCTATATGGGAGCAAAACTTTTTAACTTCTCTAGAAGGTATCTTGAGCATCAAGAAAAACCTACGTCGATGGCTGTTAAATCACCCTTTTTACACCATAGAAGAATTTATAAACTGGCAAGAACAGTGAACTACAAAAGTATTTTTTTTTTTTAATAATTTTGACTCTATAATGTAATTCTCTAAGAATGTACAAATAAAGATTATTGTCTATTGTGTATTGTCTAAAATGAGAATAAAACCTGTACAAATTTAAATTACTATTAACCTTATATTTGTTGAAGTATGCCTTTGTACTCTATAGATGAATACTTTACTAGATAGAGCCTTTTATTTTTATTGATTATGTATAGGTTTAGAAACCTGCTAAAACTATTGATTGTATTTTTTATGTACTACAGCATTTTACTGTGTTATATACATTACAAAAGTATTATGTATTTTAATATTATCTATTGCTCTATTATTTTATTAAATCAGATGTAAATATTATTTTTCAAATATCACTTGGTTCTTAATATTCAAGCTCTGATTTGTTACATTATCAAGTTAAATAAAATGACATTGTGTTATTAATTTCATAGTTTTCTTTTCAAAGACACAATAGTATTTTTGGTGACGAGAAAACCTAATTCACTTCAAAGATGATATCACATGAAGAGTCCAATTACTAAAAGGTAAAATATATTTCAAGCTAAATATGCAAACAACATTTTTCAAACATTCAGTTCAGCCTAGGCCAATTCACACTTTTCAATTCAACTTCTATCAAGTTTATCTTTCAAAAATGGATCCTGAACAATTTAAACAGTTCATGGAAGTGACGGTCATTCACCAACCAACACTTATCACCACCATTGCAAACATTGTCAATTCAAAAGAGCAACTTTCTCAAAGTGCAACAACTAGATCAAATTTAATTCCATTTGAACATTTTGATTCCCAGAAAGAAAAATTAACATGTTACCTAGAGCGTTTTCAAATTATTGTTGTATGAGAAATGTAAATGAAAAGGAAAAACAAGCACAACTTTTGTGTGTCTCAATGGTTCTATTCATTACAACAGTTTAGCCACATTTTTAGGCCCAGAAAAACCAATAAATAAACTGACTTATGATGAACTTATAAAATCCTTCAAACAATTACTTTTGCCTATGAAAAGTGTTGTAGTTTCACAACATTATTTCTTAAACATCTACCAAAAAATAAAATCAATCAATATCTGAATTTGTATCAGATCTGCAACGTGACTTAACAGATTGTGAATTTGTAGCTAAATGTGAATGTGAGAACATGGTATCAATAGCCAATGTCTTTCTTAGAGCTCAATTCATACGTGGCCTAAGAGATAGCTGGTTAAGGGAAAATATTCTACAGCCAAGCTTGTCATCTTTTGATGAAATTTAAACAAAGCCATCAATAATTAGAATCTACAGTTTCCGGTGACAACCGCGTCAAGGTACTATCTACAATATTTACAAGATAGTACCTTGACGCGGTTGTCACCGGAAACTGTAGATTCTAATTATGACACCGGCCGCTTAAGCCCAAGTTCTAAGATAAAGCCATCAATAGTTTTCTTTTCAAAGACATGTACTAAGTTTATGTATTAACATTTGTGACACCATTCAAACTGTACATATTGTTACAGTAATGAATAAAGAATATTTTCATTTTTCATTTCATTCCTATGTATCTTAATATCTACACCTTTACAACTCATTATTTTAGTAAATGAATTCACACAAGAATTCACTTAATGTAGCAATAAAAACTGTACTTTAAACTGTTAGGTTACATGTGTTAGAACAGAGAGCAATTAATACACATTTCTGTGAGACAAGAAAAACAGATAAATATCAGACCTATTAGTTGTAAATATTTTGAACTTTCGGAGGCCCACCTTATTTTTTAAAAACTGTACACATAGGCAATATGCATTCTTGAAAACAAACCCAATTATTGATCTGTGGTCTGTGTCATATATGGAACATTGGTCCATTTCTAATGACCAATGTCTCAGGGATGACCAGGTCTGTTGGGAAAATCAACAAATATCACACCTTATTTGGGGTTGTGTTAGAGAGAACTTAACAATCCTAAATTCACCCCTTAATAAAGGCATTTTCCATTTCATTCCATTCCATCTATTCCATCCCAGCCATTCCATTCCAGCTGTTCCATTAATTTAATTCAAGCCGCTCCATCAATTCCATTCCAGCTATTCCATCCAATCCGTTTCAGCCATTACATTTCATTAAATTAAATTAACTTTTTACAAACAATTTTTTTAGCTAATCAAATACACATCATTGAAATGATTAGACTTTTTTGTTAATTTTATTTTCTAGACATGAAGACTCAGCCAACTCAATGTGAATAAATATGCTATGTGTGAATATCCCATCATGGGATGGAGCTGTTATGAATCAGTATATGGCTGCAATATCAGGTATTACAATATTTTATTAACTTCCAGCATTGTCTCAGACAAATAATATATATTTCAGGATGGTATTTGTAATATTTTATTGTTTTCATTTTAATTTTATTCAGATAATGTAATTTTGTAGATTAATAGCACTTCATGAGAGACACAACTACTGTATAAATAAAATCAATTCAGAAAACAACCTCCTTTACAGGGGTTACAGGCAAGTACATGCTTCCATTCTCTAGTGAAATTTCTTTTACCTTCATACTATACCCCACAAAAATGTGTGTCATCTTTCAATAATGATACCATGGTTTTCTCAACTCTCAAATCTTGCTCTGCTAGATTTTTCCCTGTAATCAAGATATCGTCATCCTGATTAACAACTCCTTCCAATTCATCCAAAATTTGTGAAATCTAGAACTAAAATACCTCTGGACTTGATCAAGTGCCAAAAAGCATTCTGGTAAAATGAGAACATTCAAATTTTGTTAGTTTGTTATACCTGGAACTGAAAGGAATTTGCTAAAACGCATTAGTTGCATCTAAAAGTATGACAATTTTGCCATTTTCCAATTTTGCTAAAAACTTTAATTTATTTATTTATTCATAAGACAAGATATGGGCAAATATGGATTTCGAATGAGTGTGATGAATGTAGATGAGCGAATGTAGTCATTGTTACAAACTAAGGCCGACTATTCCTTAGAAAGTGTCATTAATTAATAGCCCAAATGAGAAATAAACAGCCGGTGGCTATCAGCTGATCCTTCTCAAAATGTATTGACACTGATTGGGATCAAACTGAGAACCTTTAGCATGTGAAGCTGGGATTGAACCTACTACGCTACCGACCAATCTCTTCGACCTAAGGCAATTGGAACCTTTCAGTCAATACAACCTTGTTTAGTTATATGTAGTCTACCCAGTATTACTATATCATCTTTTTTAGCCACTATCACAAGAGGTGAGCACCAATCAGTAGACTCCATAATTGGTTTGATTGTACCCTCACAGCACATCTTGTCCAATCAGTAGACTCCATAAATGGTTTGATTGTACCCTCACAGCACATCTTGTCCAATCAGTAGACTCCACAACTTTTTTGATTATACCCTCTGAGCATCTTTTCCAATTCTTGTTTCCAAATGTACATATACAGGGTGTTGAAAAAGTATGGAATAGTAATATTCAGATAAATAATTGAGTTAGTATACCTCTAAAGAAAGTTTTTTCTATCTTTTGATGCAGTTTGTGATTTTTTTCAACCTAGAGAGGAGAGCACGTGGTGGATTTTGTAAAAGGTTTAAATGAAAGTCTATGATGTCCATCATTTTAAAGCCTATTTTTTTTCTGAATAAGATTTAAGTAAAAAGAACCACCCTATCAGAAATGGCGACTGGTTAACTGTTCTTAGCAGAGGATCTTGAAAAAGTATGGAACCACCTTCATTTCTTTTAAATGGGTCCAGATAAATGATTGACATTTAGTATATGTCTTAAAAAATTTGTTTCTCTCTTTTGATGCAGTTTATAACTGTTTTTTACCTAGAGGGGAGGGCCTGTGGAGGACTTGGGATAAAGTTTAAATGAAAGGCTATTATGAGTTGTTCATAATTTTAAAACCTACTTTTTTCTGAATAAGACGCTAAAAGTTTCAAGTCAAAAGAACCGCCCTATAAGAAATGGCAATTGGTTAACTAACCTTTCTTAGTAGTGATATTAATTGACTGGAAATTTGATATGTTGTAAAAGCCAGTTCTGTTCTAAGAGTTATTTGTACCATTATGTCAATAATATCATTTTAAGATAATTTTCTATTTCTTTAATCAAATACCTAGCTTCATAACTGGCTTTTACAACATGTCAAATTCCCACATGAATATCACTGTAAAGAAAGGTTAACCAGTCGCCATTTCTGATAGGGTGGTTCTTTTGATTTAAAACTTGTGGCGTCTTATACAGAAAAAAAATAGGCTTTAAAATGATGGACAACTCATCATAGCCTTTCACTTAAACTTTTTACGAAATTCTCCACTGGCCCTCCTCTCTAGGTTTCAAAAATTGCAAACTTCATAAAAAATAGAAAAAAACTATCTACAGAGTTATACTAAATTTTAATCATTTATATGGACCCATTTAAGAGCAATGAAGGTACTGTAGTTCCATACTTTTTCAACACTATATATATATTTTGCATGTTACAAACTTTTCTTTGACTTTGTCTATGCATGTACCATGATGCCTTACAACAATGAAATATTTCTGATTTCACTTTTGTACGATAAGAAACTGGAATAAATTGAGCTGGCGCAGTAGCAAATGGTACTGCTTTCCCTTTTAACATATTGAAATATTCGGAACCCATTCATTTTAATGGTATAAAAAGAAATATATATAGTAAACTAAACAATTATCAATAAAGTACATTTGTATTCTCTGATGTTGCAGGGTCAATGGCTTATTCCATTATGGGAGCTGCCACAGCTTGGCCATCTCCCACTTTGCTAGAGATGGAAGCACACAGAGCTCCTGTAATTCTTGACGTCTCCCAGATTTCTTGGATGGTCTCCCTCATGTTTGTTGGACACATCAGTAGCCCCATACCAAGCGGATACCTTATGGACTGGTTCGGTCGCAAGAAAGCATGTCTATGTATGGCAATAATTCCCTTCATGTCCTGGGTATTAATTCTTTTCGCCACCTCTGCAGTTCATCTATATGTTGCTCGGTTCCTGGCAGGGCTTTGGATTGGAGCAATTTCAACTATTATACCGCTGTATGTGGGTGAGGTCGCTGGACCAAAGCTGCGTGGGTCTTTAACTACCTTGAATAATCTGTTCTCCAACTTCGGTGTAATGTATGTTTACATTATTGGATCATTCGTGAGCTACTCAGCTTTAGCAATATCATGTCAAATTCTAACTGCTGTATTTGTTTGTATGTTTGCAATCATGCCAGAATCACCTTATTTCCTCATAAAGCAAGAACAAAAAGAAAAGGCTTATGATGTTTTAAGCTGGCTTCAAAAAGGCAAATCTGCAGAAGATATTGAAAGTGAAATAAACAGGATAGAACGGTCATTAGATGAACAGAAGACTCAAAAAGGAAAATTAAAAGATATTATTTTAGATGTTGGTAACAGAAACGCACTTACTATCTCAATCACTTATTCAGTGTTAAAAAGAATGACAGGATCTGGTGTGATGCAAGCTTTTATGTCAATTACTCTACCAAAAAGAACCTTCCAGGTGCTCACTCCAAACATTTGTGTGATGATTATTGGTACAATCAGTCTTGCTTCATCTATTATTTCTACCTGTCTTGCAATCAATTATCGTCGGAAGATCCTGTTAACAATTTCTTGTGCAGTGTGTGCAACAAGTACCGCTGTTATTGCAATTTGGTTTTTCCTTAACGATTTTTCATCAGTACCTGTTATTGATTATAGTAACGTTATTTTTTTATCAATAGCTCTCTACTACTCTGCATTTAACATTGGACTTGGACCAATCGGCACCAGCATCAAAGGAGAACTGTTTGCTACAAATGTCAAAGCCTTATCTTCATCTATAACTACATTAGTAGTAGCTTTCGTAGGATTCTGTATGAATAAATTCTACCTCACAATTGCTCAGTCAGTAGGAATGTATGTTAATTTTCTCATTTTCTGTGTGTCTTGTCTTGTAGCTATAGTTTTCACCTGGAAATGTGTTCCTGACACCCACAACAAGACGCTGGAGGAAGTGCAGCACTTATTAAGACACAGATCAAACTGGAGGAATTACAACTCAACATCGTAATTTTATAAGTTAATAATAGTAGTAAAATAAATAAATATAGAAAAAATACAAAATAACTCTAAAAATTCTGAAAGGATTTTTGAGTATACATTATATATTTTGCAAAGATTTCCTAGCCAAATCTTAATTTGACAATTTTTTAACAAGCAAAAAATGTATATTATTATTTTATATTTTTTACATTCATCAATTGATGTTTGTACCGACACTAATAAGCTTATAAGCCACATACAGAAATCCTTTAAGAACTACTTGAAAGAGAAAAAATGATTTTGGTATAAAATCCTTGTAAGAAAAACATCTTATGAATTTTGCACTATTCATCTCTTAAAATTCTTCTTATTCCCTCTTTATCCTGAAGAATATGGGACTTGGGAACCGTTAATATCATTTTCCAGTGCTCAAGCTAATTGGAACCCAGCACAATAGAGTGAAATATATAAGTTTGAATGTATATCTACAGCCATAGACAAAATTATTTACTTTAATTCATGTGTGTTGGCCCATAAGCTTTCTATCTCCGCCTTGACTTCAAAACCTGTTGCCATTTTCCTTACATCAAGTTTCTGCAGTCCTTCTGAATTCTATCCATCTATATTTTCTTAGGTTCTCAAAGGGTCTTCTTCCAACTGGTCCCATATTAATAATTTCATTTGGCCACCTTCTCTCGTTCAAATCTTCCTCTTTAAAGTGCCCACAATAATGAATGAGCTTCTACACAATTGCTCAAGTATCTCTTCCTCCATTCCGTGTATCCTTGTCTACCATGGTCCAACAAATTTTTCTAAATATTTTTAATACCAATAGATTGTTGTTTGAGGTCTTACTTGTATGTATTTCACACTTATCATCCATACAGAGCCACTTGTAGATTCAGGATTATGAATTGTCTTAGTTTAAGTTCTCACAATGTATTCACATATTGTATTTCATTAGGTGAGTATAAAGTGCATAATCACTTCATAAGTGGTTTGAAAATTTGTAATTCTTATTATTCTTGCATGAAAATTTCCGTTTTCATTAACAGTGCCGTGAGTGACTCACCCACCTACCCATACTCGTACAGTGGTACTGACCCACACGCCCACCCATACATGCACAGTATCAACGTACTTACTACACTGCCTTTATTTATATTGTGCAATAACTGAACATTAATTTGTTAGCTGGACAGTACATTACTGAACAGAAATTTTGATAAGAACAAAATATGAACCAAACAAAACAATTTGTATTGTTGGAATAATAAAAGAAAACTAAATATTTACACTTGTTTGAATCAGCTGATATTCAAAATAGAGCTGTTTTGATTATGTTATAACTGTTAAAAAAAATTTCAATTAACTATTAATAAAGGAAAATAAAATATATATATAAACAATGAAAACATAAAATAGGTATGGTTTTTAACTAAAAATAAGATGCTGAATCAATAATTTATTGACACCCTCAAGTCCAGCAATAATTTCAACAAACCCTGATTACCTGAAAAGTACTTCACTACTCATCTCTCTTCAACTTTTGAGTGGTAAGTGCTCTTTGTCTATCATTTAGAACTTTTGCAGCCTGGGGGGTTGAAGAAGATTAAGAGTGGCAAAGTTGTCATTTATCAGACAAAGGCAAGAGAGCAGCAACTGGACCACATTCCTGGTGATGCCCAGAACACCAGTCAACAGCTACTGAACACTATTTAAAATTATTGATACGGTAAAATGTCACCAACTCGACAGTCAATAGCTGACGGGGTGCAAATCTCCTTGCAAATCTCCTTGGCTTTAGATTATGTGTTTTTCAGCTTTAAGGATTACACAAGGCTTTGCGTTATATATATTGAAGGAACATTGAATATTTGTCGAATCAAATAGATATTATATTTCTCTGACTACTCTGTGATGAAGCAGTCAGGTTCCAAATTAAGAAAAGAAATCTTCAACTCAAACTATTTTTATTGCATTTAGCTGTATACGAAAGTAATAAATTTACGATTTAACTCAAGACTATTTCATGTTTATTTACTAAAACCATTGATTTTATACACAAATAGATTTCCCATCCAATGTTAAATTTTGAGTCTCAAAATATTAGTTGTTTCTGTGGTCCATTGTGGAGCTCTAGTGTAGTGACATGTAAATTTAATGCAGTTTAAACCAGCTGTGGTTGTGGGCCTCACTAACTAACCAAATTACTGGCACAAATATTCGTATTAGATGGAATATCTATTTTAGGTGAAGATAATCAAGACTAAAACCCAGTAAAAATTTCAATGTTCAGGATAACTGGACATCCTTTGGGTCCACAATGTGTCAAGTTAGTGAGGTCTTACTGTATATTACATTTTTTTCAATCAAACAAAACAACTATTTAATTACGTAAAACTTTATAACATTCTATATTTAACTAATGTGTAAAGACTAACTAACCAAATACTTTAAAATTGACCATGAGATAAGTTCTGTGCCACAAGATCATGAGTAATCTCTGCAAGCATGACTTGTTCCACTTGCCCATATTTAAAGTAAAGTGTGATAGAAACTAGAAATTTCAACTTAAGAAAATATGGCATTAAGTAAATGTTGGGGAGATGGCCCAAGTAAATGTATATAAATGTACGGTGTTGGTGACCCGCCCACCCATACACGTACAGTGGTAATTGTAGGAAGAGTGGAGCTCAAATAATCATATATGTACATATATGTGTATAATTATGTGTATCAATACACTGTACTGTATGGGTGGGCGGGTGGGTTATATATAGTTATGGTTGGTTTATACCAGTGCTGTCCAACTTAATCTTAATAAGGGGCCAGATTGTTTCTAAGAAAAACCTGCCGGGCCAGACTTTTCTTATTATTTCTTAATATTATTATAATAATAAAAAAAATCAATACTTCCAATTCAATACCACCGTACGTGTATGGGTAGGCGGGTGGGTCAATATCACAGTACTTGTATGGTAGAGCTGGTGGATCAATACCACTGTACGTTTAGGGGTGGACGGATGGGTCAATACCACCGTATGTGTATGGGAGGGCGGATGGGTCAATACCACTGTACGTGTAGGGGTAGGCGTGTGGGTCAATACCACTGTACGTGTAGGGGTAGGCGTGTGGGTCAATACCACTGTACGTGTATGGGCGGGCGGGTGGGTCAATATCACTGTACGTGTATGGGTGGGCGGGTTGGTTAATACTACTTTCTGTATGTGTATGAGCCAAATGTGCAGCTCGCAATGATGATTGTGCCTTGTAGTTTAAAAAGAAGCGTGCAGGAGTGTCCCCTAGTTCACACTACTAGCCACTACAGTAGTGTGGCTACTACAGCCACTAAAGAGTTTAATATCAGATTCCACGTAAAGCTGTAGGTCCTATAGTTGCCCTAGCTATTGGGCTATTAATATATAGTCCTTTCAAAGCTAAGGTATTATTACCCATACACGTACGGTGGTAATTGTAGGAAGAGTGGAGCTCAAATAATTATGTGTGGGTAATGAATGTTGTTGCTGGCTTGAAGTATAATTAGAACGGGAGGTTATCTGCAATGAGGATAGTATTGAAAAACTCAGTGATCTTCAAATTCTATAAAAAAATGGTAATTTCCTTATAATATCCTCAATAAGTAAACGTTTAAATGTTGAACATAGATTAGCGACAGTAACATCACTAACTTTAAAATATATAATCAATGTTATCTTTATTATGATATTTGAATATTGAATTAAAATGAAATCAAGTAAAATTTCACTAACTCATGAAAATCCTATTTTCATGTAATGTATTACTAATAGCCAACAAAAATTAACTTAATATTGGTTTTTTGTTTATGGTATATTGAAAGAAAAAAAAATTTTTTTTGAAAGTTAGAAGTATTTGTGAAGTGTTTATTACAAACATTTTAATATAATCCTTGAAGTGACATTGGAGTGAAATGACTATCATAGCTGTGCTGTAATATTGGTATTGTTGAACAAGCAGTATGCTTGGCTCGGCACGATGTTTTATGATGATACTACGTTCAGGTAAAATGTTCTTATCATAATTACCTTCTAGGAAATGATTTAACCGAATCAGTAATTGTTAAAAGCTGTTATGAATTTGTAAATATCTTTTCAAAGAAAATAACTTTCAACACATATTACCATCTTCGTATTTTTCTTTCTTAGGACCCTTGCTGTTTCATAATAATATAAATTATGACCCTTATAATTTAATTAATTAATGACAGTGTTAAACTAATATAAATAACTAGTATATAATAATTCACACCATAAAAGATTACACTTTCTGATTATCATTGATATGTAATCCATATGTATATATAGATATCTATGTGTGTAGATATATAATTTGTTTAGTTGCAGCTTCTTTGCTTTTTTTTGTCAATTTTCTCTCGTTTGCCTTCCTCCACTTCAGAACCTACATTTTATGCTTATTCTTCTTTTAAAACGATAAAATCCTTTTTATTTTTAAATGGTCTGTAATAAAATTGTGGGTTCCCGTGTTCGTCTATATTTAATTTTTCATTTGCCCATTTCAAACCTAACCAGCTATCTTAATATTACATTAAATTATGGCCATTTGGTTATTCTCATTTTCCTACTTGATCATTATCTTAGAGCAACATCCAAATGCGCACCCACACACAGTGGTATTAACCCACCCACCCACACACATACAGTGGAGCAAAGGTTTGTTGTTAAAGTTCTACAGTCTCCTGACCTGTCCCTTTCTTTTGTGACTCTGGGAGTCAATGCTTAGGACCAGGCTAATAAAATCTCGTTTGTGAGGAAAGCTCTTTTAGGCAGTTGAAAGATGGTCTGCCACAGGGGTCTGTACTTGCTCCAATTTTGTTCAACTTGTATTCCGCTGACATCCCAATCACAGTCTAGAAAATTTATGATATTAGAAAAGTAATGATACTTTTGATTACTTTAGCTCATCAAAACAAGGACTTGAGTGCCACTGAAGAAACTTTAACAAGTGACCTTGCAAGCCCCAAAGAATATTTTAGAACCTGGAAGCTAAACCCCCATCCATCAAACACTGAAGTGGCCTGCTTCAAACTAAGTAATAGAAACTAACTAATAGAAAATTGAACATCTTTCCAAATGGTTCCAACTCTATCACAATGATCATCCACAGTACCTGGGAGTAATGTTAGATCGATCACTGGCGTTTAAAATCCATCTTCAACAAATAGTATCTAAAATTAAAACCAGGGAAAATTTAGTACATCATATTGCTGGAACAACTTAGAAAGCCAACGCACACATCCCTCATACAACTACTTTGTGTCTAGTTTATTAGAGTTCTCCCATATGGCTAAATAGTGTACATACTAAAGCAATTGATGTTCAACTTAATAGGGTCATGAGAGTCATCAGTGGCTCTCTCATGGCAAATTCACTCCATTGGCTCCTAATGCTGTGCAGAGATAGGACGTCAGGAGGCACTACTTAAAAAATTCAATAAGATCTTGAATGCCCCGCACCTCCTCATCACCCAGGATCTCCCACGTCAGAGCGAACGTTTAAAATCTAGAAACCCACCTCTACATAGTGCTTTCCAGTTGAGCGGATCAAATTTCTCGCCCAATTGGTATTGGGCGCTAGTGCTGAGCCATAACGTGGAACAGTTTTGATGGGCGTAATAAGTTATTTTTAACAACCCATCAATACCTGTAAGTGGGATGAACCTCACTTGTAGGGTTTGGACTCTGTTGAATCGGTTCCAAACTGGCATTGGCAGATGTAACTACTGGAAATACAAGTGGGGATTGACACTAGATCAGTCATGTAATTGCGGGGAGTCTATTCAAACAATGGATCATATAATTTTAGAGTGCTCTTTTACGGAGGAATTAGCCAGCACAAATAGAATCTGTGAGGCAGATCTTAAATGATTCAATGGATTGGATTTAGGTTTATGCCACAAGATCATTTTACATCTTTATTGATAAACAGATATTAGATAAGATGACTTTTGGATGCTGTTACAAAAATATATTACAGATTATTTTTATCTTTTAAAATTAATAAAGAGTAGCTGATAACTAACCATTTGCTATGTATTATATATTATATTTTCCCATATTTTGATGGTATACATGTAATTAATTTCATACAATAAGTGATAATATAAATAAGTAATTTTCTACACACTTCTATTTATTCTTATTTTACTAAAGATCATAGCCCAATATATGATTCTCATTAGCTTATGTTGCTCTAAAAAAAATCATGAGGTCATTGGTTAAGCCTAACACTGGCATCGCCTGAAAATTGGGCAACAACTAGCAGTCTGAAATTGGTAAAGCCTGGAAATTGGGTGATGTTGCATGTAATTAATAGTTAATTTATTATAAAACATGTATTGCCATAATTGGTGAAATTGTAATATTATTGGATAGAGGATATATTGTGTTTTTGCATGAAGACATGCACATTCATACAAAAACATATTTATAATAAATTGCTGAAAAATAGTGTTAACATGGAAACAAAATTTGAGGTTTGTACATTGTTGCAGTTATATGAAAACCAATGGTAATATACATATATAAGTAATATAAAACATATATTTTCTAAAAATAGATACAATTTTAAACTTATGGATATCTTGAACATCTATTAACACTTCACTATAAACATTGTCAAAGGGCAGTCCCTCTGTTTTTTGGTTTTATAACAAACCTTTTAAAACTGCATCATAATATGCCACATTTTGTTCAATAAACTGTTATCTTGAAATTTCTGAGTAAAATAATATATAATACATCCCTATAAACACTATATTTTTATATATTTTTATTATAATATTTATATTTTTTATATATTTAAAAAAAATAAGCTTGCATAATACATAAAAACGGCTTGAAAACAATTAACTAGAGTAAAATGAAAAGTCCCCAAGGTAGAGAGTGAAATTAATTTTGTAATTAGTGAAATTAATTAGTACTTCCATCGTGGCTAACACAGAAGTATTTAAGATTTAATATCTTGATGTTATTTTTCTGACTATTATTTCAAAATACTGTCTTCTTGTTTAAACCCATAGTTCAGTCCATCTTGTGTATTTGAAATTAACTAGAAGCCTTAATTGAAGTTCCAAAAACATGTATCAAATCAAAATTAGTTTATTTTCCACTTTTATGATAGTGTGTGTAACAAAATAATACAATTATGACGTAAGATATAAATAAACTGTCATTGAATAAATAAAAACTGACATAAAAAGTCTATCATAAGAATATCCTGTGCATGAGAATGAGTCAATAAACATTTCTATCTATATACTATAAAGCTCGATGTAGTAACTTACTGACTGACACTAAATTTTGAGGCATTTCCTGGCGGTCTACCCCCATAAAGTGTATACTTGAATTGAAGCTCTCTGTCTGAAACTTCAGGGAAAATTCACAAAAGTTTACTTTTTTCACTCATAAACAAGATGGTGGCCTCTTTTGGTTCCAATGTATTTCTTATGGGAAAATCACAAAAAAATAGTTTTTATGACCTAACTTGAGAAAAAGCTTAGGTAAAATTTTCAAACATTCATAGTTCCTCACGCGTAACAAACCTGAACCTTAATATGCATTTCAGCTTAAAATCTCAAAAATTTAAGGTATCAGGGGCCCAAAAACTTAAAATTTTGAAAATGTAACATTTTTTAATACTGATGTTATCTACTTTAATGGAGCATCAATTAAAAGCTATTCTTCTCCCAAATCCCCTAGAAAAAAAAGAAAAAGAGTAATACTAAAATAAAAATGCTCAAGTGGGGTATCAAACTTAAGGTATCTATCTCCTAAATAATGTGACACCATTATATATTGGGAGAGATAATGTTTAAGGTCCCTGCCCCCCCAAATAAAAAATGTGCTCCAAAAGAAAAAAATTGGGTAATGTTAAATGAATACACCTAAGTGGGGTATCAAGTTAAAGGTATTCTTCTCTTAATTACTCATATACCATCTGATTAAAGAAAAAAACTATGTTTATGGTTATGGGCTTCACTGCCCCAAAAATCAAGTCATGAAATACTCTTTAAGAATCCTAGTGTGTCGTAGATCGATCATCCTTACGAGACAACATGGCGAGGTCTACAAATGGGACTGTAGCAGAGTGTCTTGGTGAGGCCGCAGGCCGAACTTTCCTAATATATATTACAATTTTTTATAAAACTACTCCATTTATTTGAAACATTACAATCAGTTTGTGTATGACAAACCATGACAACCAAAACAAAACAAAAATATATGATTGGAAAATAAACCAAATACATTACAATTCCTCTCAACAAAAACATTTACTCTATAATTTATTTAGACGTTAATTAAAATTAACTTTCCTGATTTGGCCTATGTGTCGCCTGTGTGATACTCCCTCAACGTATAGTATAATTAAGTCCCCCCCTTACAATATAATTAAGTCTTCCCAATACCCTTTCCACTGTTCCAAATTTTCATTTTTGAAACTGGTTGTAGAAACGAATTGCCACTCTGTCTCCAACTTGTAAAGACAACATTTTGGGTTTCTATCTTTTCTTGTCTGCACTTTCATAGGACTAACTTTGGTCTCGGGTGAGCCTGGACAAAAGAAAATACTACAATAGTTACTAGAATCATATAAAGAAGTTTTTCAAACTGGTGTTGGTAAAATAAGAGGCATTTCTATTAGGTTATCGGTCAAGGAAGGTACTAAACCCATTTACAAGAGAGCTCGACCTGTTGCTTTTTCTTTAATGCCCAAAGTATCAACGGAGCTTGAAAGACTGGAAAAGGAGGGGATAATATCTCAAGTTGACTTTTCTGACTGCAACTTCAATTGTACCTATTTTAAAAAAGGATGGCACAGTGAGATTATGTGGAGATTTCAAAGTTCATTAAACAAGGTTTTGCATGCAGATGATTATCCTGTACCAAAAATAGATTACCTTTTGTCTAAAATTGGAAATAGCAAGTATTACTCGAAGATTGATGTGACCCAAGCCTATAACCAGTTGGAAGTGCACGAAGAAGATCGTCATTTAATTACAGTGAACACACATAAGGGTCTTTACTGGTACAACAGACTTCCTTTTGGGATAACTAATGCACCGGCTATCTGGCAAAGAACAATAGAACAGATTTTGAGTGGTATTCCTGGAGTTGGAATCTTCTATGATGATACTGGAATTGGCTCTAACACGGCAGATGAACATTTCTCTACTTTGAAACTGGTTGTAGAAATGAATTGCCACTCTGTCTCCAGCTTGTAAAACACGACATTTTGGGTTTCTGTCTTTTCTTGTCTGCACTTTCATAGGACTAACTTTGGTCTCTATCTCTCGTCCAACTAAATCAATTCTTGATCTAATTTCCCTCCCAAGAAAAATTTGGGCTGGTGTTTTACCTGTAGCCGTGTGTGGTGTTTGCCTGTAAGCGAGAAAGGTTACCAGAGCCCTTAGCAATCAATCAATCAATCAATCAATCAAATCTCTTTATTTGCATAAACATTAAGTACAGCAAATGTGTCAATCTTAAAAAAGTATATATTACAATAAGTAGTGTTAAGGGGAAGTAAAAATTGTTTGTGAGTTGTTAAAAGTTAATATACAATAAAATTCAGTTGAATGTAAAGCAAACAAAGGTCACAATTAATATTTAAATCTATAAAAATTAAAGTGTCTGTTTAAATGTTTGGTTGTTAAAATGGATTGAAATGTCTAGACTGTGAAAATAAATTAAAATAAGGTTTAAAAAAGTCCAAAATAATGTTGTACAATAAAATGTATGGTAACAGGTTAAAAAAATAAACATTTTAGCAGTGTTAAAGTAAGTCAGAGTTGTCATCAGTCCATTCACCATTCGGGTTTTCTATAAATTCCTTGAGAGAGTATGCAGGTCTTTCGAGAAGCCATTTCTTGAGTTCTTCTTTTAGTTTTTTCCCAGTAAGGTTTTGGATGTGTGGTGGTAGGAGGTTGCGTAGTTTGCATCCAGCATATGATGGCCTCTTCTCTGACAAGGTGGTTCGGTGCTTTGGCAAGATGTATCGATTGCCGTGACGAGTGTTGTATTGGTGTATGTCTCTTCCTCGGAGGGGGGACAGCTTGTCCACATGCAGTATAACCTCCAGAATGTATAAAGTTATTACAGTCATTATACCAAGTGATTTAAATGACTGTCGACATGACTGCTGTGGTTTGAGTTCTGCGAGTGTTCTTATAGCCTTTTTCTGCAAAACAAGGATACGGTTTAAGTTAGTGGCTGAAGTTCCTCCCCACACCGATAAGCCATACCGTATGTGAGACTCCACTAGAGCGTAGTAGGCGATTTTGGCCGTGTCAAGACCACTGATCCACTTTATTCGACGCACTGCGTAGACTCCAGTACTGATTTTTTTACATACCTGATCAGTATGTATATTCCAGGAGAGGTCTTTGTCTACGATTAGTCCCAAGAATTTTGTGTAAGGTTCTTGAACAACATTAGGTGTAGCAGGGACTTCAACTTTTTTTGTACTGAAGTGCACTTGTGTGGTTTTGGATTGGTTGACTACAAGATCGTTTAATAAGCAGTACTGTAATGTTTTGTTTAGTGCTGTGTTGGTATCTTGCTGTAGGCCATGTGCTGAACTGTTTCCTATCATCAATGTAGTGTCGTCGGCGTACATTACTGGTATAGCATTGTAGTCTTGGATGTAAGAGGGAAAGTCATTGGTAAGTAAAATGAATAGTACCGGTCCAAGGACAGAGCCCTGTGGTACTCCTCGTGTTATAGGCAGTGGGGTGGACTTATAAGTTTTCAGTTGCTTGTTGTTTGTCTGTTTAAGTTCTACTACTTGAGTCCGTCCAGTTAAGTAGCTTAGGAACCATTTTTTTGCTAGGCCTCTTATTCCCAGATTTTCTAATTTGTTGGACAGAAGTTGGTGACCCAGACAGTCGAACGCCTTGCTGAAATCGAGGAAGATTGCTGTGACAAAGTGTTCTTTATCTATCTGATCAATAATGAATTCAATTAGCTTGATGACAGCTGATGTTGTTGATTTTCCCTTCAGGAATCCATGTTGATTTTCTGTGATCAGGTTGTGAATGGTGAGGTGGTTCATGAGTCTAGTTAATGCTATTTTTTCTATAACTTTTGAGAATGTAGATATAAGTGAAATTGGTCTGTAGTTTTCTATCTCGGTTGCTAAACCCTTTTTGTACTTAGGGTAGACTTTACTTCTTTTTAATTCAGATGGAAATTCACCAGACTGGAAGGATTTGTTTGTTATGCTGACTAAGGGCTCAATGAGCTCATCTGCACAGTGTTTTACTAATCTGGGTGAAAATTCATCAATGCCACAAGAACTCTTTGATTTGAGGGAGCGGATAGTATTTTTTACTTCTGTGTTTGATGTAGGTATTAAAAATAAATCTGGGTATGATGTTTGTGAGTAGACTGGTGTGTTTGGTTCTTTTCTAATGGAGCTTTGGTTTTGCTCCAGTGTTTTTTCTGCGATGTCTGCAAAGAATTTGTTGAAGTAGTCCGCAACTTTATTTGGGTCATTTGAAATTTCATTATTCATTTTTATAGCTACATCAAATTTATTTTCTTGCCTTCCTTTTCTTTCAGAGTTTATGATGTGCCATAGGGCTTTGGACTTGTTGTCTGCATTCTCAATATACCTAGCTGTTAAAGTTTGTTTCGAATTTCTCAACTTCATGTCATAGTTCTTTTTATGAGAGACCATAATTTCTTTATCTTCTCTATCTCCAGTCATTTCATATTTGTTTAGGGCTCACTATTGTGGCTAACTAATGCAAATTTTAGTGCATTTTTTATAGTTTGCACGTTTCTCTCAGATTGGTGGCTGGGTGATAGGGAGCTGAAAATTTTTGTTTTATTCCACATCCTTTGCAAAATTCAACAAACTCTTGACTAGTAAAGGCAGTGTCATTGTCAGATACTAACACTCGTGGCAAAAAATAGCTAGCAAAAAACTTCATTTTTGTTGCTTACTCTGCTATTCCCTTCATTTCTGTTTTATCCAAATCTGTTTCTTCATTATATTGATGCCTTTTCCTTGGCATTTTTATCCTCGTCACCACTAATAAATATTACAATTTATTATAAAACTACTCCATTTATTTGAAACATTACAATCAGTTTGTGTATGAAAAACCATGACAGTCAAAACAAAACAAAAACATATGATTGGAAAAATAAACCAAATACATTACATTTCCCCTGCGAGGCCATAGGCCGAGTTTCTCAAAGGGGCCTGCAGCAGAGCTTCTTGGCAAGGTTGTAGGCAGAGCTCCATCACGAGGCCGCAGGCCGAGTTTCACAAAGGGCATAATAGTAGAGAGTTCCCAGGTAAGGTCGAAGGTTGAGCTTACCTCACGAGCACAGCGAGTGACGACGGGTTTGCAGTAAAGCATGCAGGGGTGTTCCCTAGTTCTATTTATAAAATAAATACCACTCACAACAACACATTACTGTATTTAATAAACCTTTGAGGCAGAAATTTCAAAACATGATTAGTCTTATATTGTACATGTGTAAAGAGGAGAGATTTTGAAGGTAGTTCTGAAATGGCAACCGTTTTAAAAGCAGAAATTTTGAAATGTCAAAAACAGCGTTTTCCTGATTTACCTGTTGTGGCTAAACGAAATGGTCCTACTGAAAAATTACTATGATTTTGACATCAAATTTGAGACCTTCTACACTTGATGACTTTTGCCCTATTTCATCTGCTTAAGCCTTAGGTAAAGCTAGATTTTCAATTTGTGTATACCTTGGAACAGCTACTTGATGCCTTTCTATATATATATGTATATATATATATATATATATATATATATATATATAAAATGCAGACATACCCTACCTTACCCCACAACACAAAAAAATAAATAATCACACTAATCTATATATACACACTTGCATACCATGCACGTAGACAAACTCATTTGTATTGTATTGTACATAATTGTCATGTGTACACAGTAACATTTAGTGCGTGAAGAAAGAGCATAAAACAAACTAAAAAAGGCTTGAGCATGTTATTTTTTAAAATATGTTGATTTAATTACTCATAAAAAATACAGAATAACAAGTTTTAGGACAGTTAAATTAACAGTTGAAAGTAATCAATTTTCTCCCAAAGATTCAAGAGCATCAAAGAAGCTTTCTTGGCTATCCTTACGATTTCCTACTAAAGACACTGTTTCATGATGCTCTTCTTTTTGGCTGAGATTCATTGAGCTTTGAGATGATGAAAGTATATTAATGGCAGCTATAAGAGATTCTGGTGGATTAATTTCCAAGACAAGTTTGTTTTTTATTCTTAAGGGAGCGTCTTGTAACACTTTTGAAAGAGACAATAAGAAATCTGATGCATTTTGAACTGTTAATGATTCAAAACTCTTCCTCTCATGATCACCGATCTCAATTGCTGAATTGTCTGAGTACAGAATATTCAAAGCTTTGATCAGATTTGTCGGTGGTTTGAGTTCTAGCAGATTACTAGTTTTGACCCAATTTGGAAGATCATTTAAGACATTTGACAAGTACAAGAAGCTATCAGAAGTGTTTTGTAATGTCATTTCTGATAAATGTAATTCTAAATTATGCTCTAAATGTTCTAGATGCTTTTGAGTCTCTGTAATATTATTGATTTCACTTGAAACTGTTTCAGCATCAGCATTTTGTGTGATGTCTGCGGCAATGCTGTCCACAGGATATGATTGTTCAAAAAATGGATTCATAGTCTCACTAGAGATTTGCTTAGGAATTTGTAAATGAATTTCCTGAATGTCATTCCCTGAACTGAATGATCTAGGAAGAAGGTCTTTTGTCTCATTCTCTAATGCCGATCCAGGAAGAAGGTCTTTTGTCTTATTCTCCGACTGGGGCATTCTGCATTCATGTCCGCCCAATTGTTCTCTATGCAGATTTTTATGGATTGAGACAGACATGAAACAATTTTTGAAATAATCTGTTGAAAAAAGATAAGCTAGTGTAGTGGTCAAAGTATTTGGAGGATTCAAAGTAGAAATTGGCTGATTCCTATATTGTAATGGAGCAAAGTGTAATTTTTCTGATAACAAAGAAAAAGTTTTTGAAATATTGTCAACTAAGAGTAACAAATGTTCGTCCTTTGTAACAGGAGTAAAGCAATCATTATTGATTGGTTGTGAACCATTTAAAGAATGCTCAATTGTTGATAATATTGTAAATATTTCATTTTTCTTAGCTGAATTAGTCCTCAACAAAAGTGAAGGAAATTCAATTACTTTAAGCGATATTTCCTCAAGAATATATGCCATTTCTTTAATAGTAAAATTAAAATTGTTATTCAAATATGAATTTGACCCTCCAGTACTTTTATTTTCTTGAATTTGATTGTCTACACCAGAACAAGTGTAAGGAGTATCCTCATTTTGACAAGCTTCTTTTAAATCCTCTTCAATACTTTTTGCTAATGACTTGTCTCCCAACGACAATTTTGATCTTACAGGAATAATTTGTTTGGTTGGATTAGCATCAACCAATGTGATATCTAGATTGCCAAATTCTTCTAAATTCCTCCCTCGGGAAGTTTGGTTTGATAACTTTGTCATAGATACAGAGGTTGGGTAGCGATCATGTTTTGGGACTTTATTATCCAAGGTGGTTTTGGAAGGTTGGTTATAATTGTTGATACAAGATCTGTTGTCAATTTGCATAGATTTATTATATTTTGGCAATTCAAAATTGTCACTCTCATATGATAGTTCACAATAATCTCTATCAGCTATGTTCAGATCTATTCTATTATCCAAACAATTTTGTGCGATCACACTATTATTTTGCTGTAAGTTAGTTCTTGAAGATTCTGAAAACATTAGATTTTCTTGTGTTTTCATTTTATTCTCTTCGTCAAAATAATCATCTGCAGTTGAAGAAAGGTTTATCTCAGAAGGTTTGATGCATTGATTAATCGAACAAATAGAACCCTTGCATCTTTTTATGGTTTCAGCATTCATTAGCACTGCACTCTTTTTCCTCACATTCAACAATTCATTTTGTACAATTTTTTGTATTTGAGGCCGAATATGTTTAATAATGTCCTCTGTTAACTCAAAAGAAGGTTTGTTATTCTTTCTTATATCCAGTCCAGGCAAGGACACTCTACCAGGCAAGCCCTGTGAACTGTTTCCTGCATTTGTTCTTTCATTATTATTTGCTATTTGTTGAAATGAGGATTTTGCTGTCCTTAAATATGTCTTTGACAAATTATTATTGAATAAACATCCATGGTTATACATACAGCAGCTCCTGTTACTTTCCTTATCCCCACAGTCACATCCAGCCCCAGCCTCAACGATCTTCAACACTTCTGGATCAGTGTTAGGTATCTGAAGAGAATTCAGAGATGAAGTCTCTCTTTTTAAATGCTCTGCTATTATCCGCTCAACTTCATTAGTGGCTTTAAGTACTTTTAGTTTGTTTTTTGATAATGTCCTTTGAAACTCCTCCAGCTCTTGCTCTAGATATTGAAAGAGTTTAGGTTCGATGCCGGCCTTAGCTCGCACCAAGTTTCTGATGGCATTTCCCCGATGAGTGCTTCCAATGCTCAGTCTGCAGACACGGTTCCTCATTCGACTTATCTCCTCCTCTATTTCATTGGAGCACATGCTTTGCAGCAAGTTCATTATGAGCTCTTTCAAGTACTGGTCTCTGTAACTAAAACACATGGGTTAATACATTTACTAATGTAGAAAAAATAACTTATACATGCTTTGGCTGTCAAGAAGTTTCATTGGAGTACAGCAATTTGATCACCACCATATTAAAATAAAGCAGGTGTATTTTATAGATGATCTCAATAACTTAAATCTACAGAAATATCTTGCATATCTGTCAATATTGTGCATATGGTTGCACTTCAGATATAAGGCTAAGGCTGGAATATTGCTTATCTTTATAAATAATTTCATAGTTGTCAATATTGGCATCTTATCTGCTGGAATTTCACATGGAACAAATTTACTATAAATAAGTAAAAAATGCAAAATATTATGGTGTACATTATCTTCACATTCTTTTTGAATCCCTCTAGTCTGAGGAAGTTAAAGGTGGTTTACTGTAATCTATCATCATAATATTTTTACATTTTGTGCTTATTTATAATACATTTGTTTTGTGTGACGTTCACTGTTTTTAAGTTTACATAACTGCTTTTTCTTCATCTTAAAATAAAAAACCCATCACATAGTTGAAACAACATATCTTTGATTTGAAAAAGTTATTTTACCCACGTGCCATTCAAACTAATTAATCGTTTAAAATCTGACACGAAAATGAACAATCGAATCATTTTGTCATTTAAAATTTTGTCTGTATGCGAATTTGTTGATCTTAAGTTAAGAAAGAGATAAATATGTTTATTGTTGGTCAAATAGTGGGTTATAAATGGAATAATGTATAGTTAAATAAATAGTAAATGTTATTAGACTGTGATGATACATATCGTATGATGTTCTAGTTACCGTGGCAAGTAATACTGTTGCTTTGTTGATATTTTATTTCACAACAAACCTATTTGTTGGTAATTTTTTGTAGGAGATTAATCAATTTTAAGTTTTTCAGTATCGATTTTTAAAGATGACTCTTTTTCTTTAATAGTTTGTGCATAAATTAAATATTCTATGATTGTTAGATTGATATATTAAGATTACTGTATGCTACATTAGGTAGAAAAACACCAACATTATTTTAAGCGACAAGCCACTAGATTATGAAATTATTTACATATCTAGTGCCCACTATATTACATATCTAGTGGGTAGGTAGGTAGGTGTGTTAGGTTAGGTCACATGATCACAGCTGTATAACATATGGTTTCTATTTGGGGGCATATAATTTGACCCATTTCACATATCATGTTAAATAAAAATAAAAAGGGGGCTAAAGTAGTATAACAATAATAATGTATGAAATAATAATGCATGACAATTAGATTAATCAAATTTGTATCAATGTACTAACTTAAATGTACTCTGTTAAATAAATTAGGCAATATACCTGTAAGAAAAGCTCAAAATATCTTTATGTTTTTATTATCTTAGAACTTTGAGGCATGTGTTAGCAGCAGTTACAAGGATCTCGCTGCAGCATAATACAATGGTAGTATTTTATATACACACATGGATTTCTCATCCAATGTTAAATTTTGTGTCTCAAATAATCAACTGTTTATGTGGTCCATTGTGGAGCGCTAGTGTAGTCCCATGTAAATGTAATGCAGTTTAAACCAGCTGTAGTAGCAGACCTCACTAAATATCAAATTACTAGCATGAATATTCCTATTAGATGGGATATAATTTGTAGTTTTGTATAATCAAGATTAATACTGTTGTAAAGGGTTGTTTTAAATAATACAGCCTCTTAAAATGCACAGGCCTACTATATGATATGCAAGTGATATGCCACTCAGAACAAGTTTAATACAATGATAACAATAATGGCTTTACTGAATAAATAGTACTTATGCAAAAGGTGAACTTAGGACTCTCTCTGTAAATTGGCTCTCACATTTTACACTTTTATCAAAGTTAGGAAATATAATAAAGCCATGGAATCTAGAATTCTCAAAAACATGGAATCTAGAACAATATACTGTACTTTCAGTAGAAGAATTGCAAATAATATGGTGATCGATTTCAGTAAACCATATTATTTACACAGTATACCAAACTAGGTTAAGAAGCTCAAAAAGGAAATTCCTCTGGTTGAAGCTGGCACATGTGGTATCGTTACATTTTCCTTGATCACTACAGAGTGTCGTAAGTAACCAGCCAAACATCTGGAGGTCATTCTTTGGGTCAAAACAAACAAAAATGTCATGTGTACAAATTGTCAATCTCACACCGTTATCCGTCTGTGTGTCTGTATGTGATTTTTATAAAAAAACAATATCTTTGAAACTATTTGAAATAAAATCATGAGAATTTATTTCAATATTGATAGTGCTCATATACAATTTAAATTTCATTTTGTACAATGAACAAAGGCGTTGATTTACACCTTTTAAGTAATTAAAGATTAATATCTTAATAACCTTAAATTTTAGAAAAAAATAAGTAACAAAAAGGTGAAGAATTTATTTATAGTAGTAATGGTATGAAACGCTTTTTAGATCAAATAACTTTTGACAGAAAAATTTAAAATTTTATCTAATAAAAAAGATTTTCTGGCTGAAGAATTCCGTTATTATTGGACAAAAATTTTAATTTTTCAGTTAATAACTATTTGCTCTTAGAACTTGTTACACCATTTTTTTCTATGAATAAATTCTTCAACTCTTTTTGTAACTTAGGTTTTTACTGTAACTAAGGGCAATTAGGATATTTAGCTTTAAAAATGTTAAATGGCCGCCAAATTGAAAAGGTTCATTGTACAAAAATGTAATTGAAGTGGTTTATGAACACTATAAATATCAATATCCATGCCAATTATCATGATTTTATTTTAAATAACATCAGAGACATTAAGCTTTTTGTTAAATCACAAACATACATTCAGACGGATTACGGTGCGAGATAGACGATTTGTACAGAAGGCATTTTTTGTTTGTTTTAACTCCAATAATAACCTCCAGAAGTTTGGCTGGCTACTTACGGGGTCATCCTGTGTATTTGTACTTATACAGTGTTATACGTGTGAGGTTTACTTGTTAGTGAAGTAATTTGTAACAATGTTCTTCAACAATATGTGAAACGTTATCCTGGCCTAATTGGGCCACAGGATTTAGATGAGCTAAATATCTATCAGTGACTAGATTGAGTTCATCAGAAACCGACTCGGTTGACGGTTCATCGCTGACTCAGCAGTGATAAGAATAATCACCATTTCAATGTCAAATACCACCTTACTTCGTGTTTAGCAAATCTAATGACAGACAAGTGAAAGTTAAGATTCATCTATTTAGATTCACTGGATTTGTCAGTTAATGAAGTGATAAAGCAACAAAGAGAACAAGAATTTTCTTGTGTTTCTAGCAGTTAATTAAGTCCTTACTTTTGCCCAGTTTCGTAGTATTATGAGTGCTATTGCTAGTGTTGATTTACAACGCTAGTATTGATCAATTCACAACGATCTGGGATACAGTGATCGTCTCGCTCTGAGGATGGCGTACTGTAATGTAGCCGAAACGTCGGCAATTTTTGTACATAGCCAAGTGACGCGGTCGAACCCCGAAGACCTAGAATTTGTTAGTGATAGTGACGACTACGGAAGCCTATCCATGAAGACACAACAATGATCATGATTTTAAACCAATATATTTGCACTCGTAAATGAAAATTGTTTTGTCTATTGTTTACACGTCACAGAGACGATTGTATGCATTTCGTGATCAACCCGTATTAATTTAGGCCACGTTATTAAAATCACGAAGTAAACAACAATCATTTTAATTAATTGAAAATAAGTTGCTGTCTTATTCTTATTCATAGATAAGAGACGCCTACACACCTTGATGCGTATTTTAAGTCGAATATGAACGATTACATGAGTAAAGGTCTCAGAGATTATAAAAGACAATATTCCTGTTTTAACAGCCCATATTGTAAAAGTTGTTTAATAAGTTGTAACATACTCTGAACGAGTTTAAAAAAAAATAATTCGGGTACAATTTTCAGCATAATTCTACATAAATTTTGTTTAATTAATGAGCCAAGATCATTAAAAAGCAGATTTGAAATAAATTTAAATTACAAAGCAAACTTGCAAGGCAGAAATATGGCGTTGTGCTACAAAACAACAAAGCAACTTGGGAGTTTGAAGGGAATAACTACTCAACCCTCATAATATTGAGATATCACGTCCGCTCAATGGTTGCTATCGGCTTGAGTATTAATAGAGAAGTTTATGGTGTCTTTTGGGATGTGACCAGGGTTTAGATGTTGTCCAGACAGAGATAACTGAGCTTCAGGCTTGTCAGAAAGAACTGAGCTTCAGGCTTATCAGAAAAAATCGGAGTAATACTAAGTGGTTCGAATTCCATGGTGACCTTAGCCCCAAGGTCCTCCCGCCATTGGGGACTTTTGATAAATTTTAGTAATAAAACTAGATCCGTTCAAGAATTCAATTAACTTTATCAGTCTCCTTTGTAACCCATATTCTCCCATATTTTGACGACTGGCTTCTCAACAATATATATTTAAAATTAACGAATTTCAATATAATATATTCAGTCGTGGTGTTATACGATTATGGAGACCAGACAGGAATTGATTAACGTGTCGTAAAGTGTAAATATGCAAACAATTAAGGGTGTTCGATCAAACATTATTTTTGGTTATTTTTTAAATTAAATTTTTAGTATCCATGTAAATAGTAAATGTGTAACGGGAAAAATTCTAAAAAAATGTTTTTATGGAGATATGGCTGCTCAAAGTGACTAATTTGGCCTTTTTGGTGTGTAACTCATGAACAAACCGTCAGATATAATTAATTAACATTTTGAGAATATAATGTACAAAAGGTACTAATCAACTTAGTATATAGTAAATCTAAAAAAAGATATAACTTTTTAAATGTTACCAATTATTTTACTATAAATGATATTTGTTCAAATTTTGAGTTAAAATTTTTACAGTCATCTTTGGCTAAAAAAGTAGATTAATAATATGTATACATAAAAAAATTAATAATTAGAATTTACTATAAATGGTATGCCCATCTGTCGAATTTGGGATCGGGGCAGGCGGGGGCTATGAGGGGGAGAGATGGGAGAGGAATACAATGCTAGTTCGTTAGTGAGTCAGGATCTTTACTACGCTTAGCGCCAAATGCTATAAAATCTAGAACAACATTCCTTATAGCACTAAATTGGACACCCGGACGAACACCCTTAGATCAATTGACAGAATCCTTTAGGTATCCCAAAACACCTTTACTTGAGTGGAGTCTGATAATTCACCTACTTTGAGGGGATTAAGTTAATATTTGAAGTAAACACTCGCATTATGTTGATAAGGAATGGTTTAAGGATGCCCCCCTCCCACATCCATAAAGACCTACCCGAAAAATGATGACGCCCCCTCACCCTACGATCCCCACCATTAAGTGTGACGCTAATGCCCTTACACTCCCCACTCATTGATGATTTTGATGGAGAATAGTCCAGGCAAACCAACCCGAAGTATTCATCCCCTTTAGTCTCTTTTGACCGTATCTGACTGATAGTGACGTAATCTACCCTCACGTTCTGTGACCCTATCAGACTGATAGCGAAGTACTATGATACTCCACCATCACGTACTGTGGCCCTAACTGACTGATAGTGACGTACTCCACCCTCACGTTCTTTGACCGTACCAGACTGATAGTGACGTACTCCACCCTACCGTTCTGTAACCGTATCTGACTGATAGTGACGTACTCACCCCCTACCGTTCTGTGGCCCTATCAGACTGATAGCAAAGTACTTGAACCTCACGTTCTGTGGCCCTAACTGACTGATAGTGACGTACTCCAACATCACGTTCTTTGACCGTATCAGACTGATAGTGACGTACTCCACCCTCACGTTCTGTGACCCTATTTGACTGATAGTGATGTACTCCACCCTCACGTACTGTGGCCCTAACTGACTGATAGTGACATACTCCACCCTCACGCTCTGTGGCCCTATCTGACTGATAGTGACGTACTCCACCCTCACGCTTTGTGGCCCTATCTGACTGATAGTGACATACTCCACCCCCACGTCCTGTGACCCCACATGACTAATAGGGACGTTCCCCACCCTCACGTCCTACGAACCATCCAACCTACTGTGACATAACTTCCCTACATTCTCGTTAGTCTTGAAACCATGGATGAGACATCCATCACTACATGCCATAAACTAAACAGCAGTCAAAGTAATGCGTGAAAGCCGGTGGTGCAGTGCTAAAGAAAGCGAAGTCGATCGCATCTGCTGGAAATGTGTTTTGGTATTCCAAAAGGATTCTGTGAATTGATTTCCTAGAAAAAGGCAGAACGATGTTAGGCGAATGCTATTTTAACCTTCTTGACCTGCTGGATATAAAAATCGTGAAAAAGAATATCTTTCCCCTGGACAACACATTTGCTTACAAAAGTCTGCTGGTAATGGAAAAACTGCGGGATTTGAGGTACGATTTTCTTGACAACTCGCCCAATTCTCCTGATTTTTGCATACTCAGACCTCTTCCTAAACCTGAAGAAAACGCTTCGCATCCAGTGAAATGCCGTAGATGAATATTTTAACAGCCTTCCAGAGTCTTACTTCCGGGAAGGAATAGAGCTGTTGGAGAAAGGCTGGACCAAGTATGTTGACGTCAAAGGAGATTATGTAGAAAAATAAAATCTTTTTTAATTGAAAAGCACTGCCTTTCATTATCAGGCCTAGAACCTTTCACCCCGACCTTGTATTACTGTTATTTCACTAGAGACTGTGTAAGAAAGAAGCACATACAGCTACGTTCAGTAATGCATACTGAACGTAGTGACTGTAAAATTGTAGATACATTAATAAAATAGAAAATATCCTACTTTATTCAGCCGATTTGTGGCGTCAATCCAGTCGCAAAGAGATGTCTTATTTTGTTTTTATTGTGATGCTATAAAAATGTTCTAATTTTATAGCATCACACTAATAATACAGCATTAGAGTGGGTACTGAGAGTAGTCTATGTACATAGTGTTTAAGAAACTTCAAAATCTATATTTATAAAACTCATGGATCAACTTGGGTATGAATGTTGGACTATTAATAAGCTCTTGCACTGTAAGTGAAAATAGCATTAATAGTTGGTAATAGTTTGTCACACGACAAAAAACTAACCTTGTGCCTTGAATAAATTGATGAGATAGTTTTGAATTGTTCCTGGTAGGACCCAGTGAGTTTGCGATCTCTCTCGACAACACAGTATCCAGAGAATGAGGATCCAAAGACTCCTCAGAAGCAATGAGCTTCACGATAGTCTCAGTCAAATGTCCAAACTTGCCAATAAAGTTATCAACAACCTCTTGCCTAAGTAGAGTCTTCAAACTGTCTTGAACTTCTGGTCGATAAAAATCAGCTATTTTGAGACGCCTTTGTTGTGTACTTGTTTTCTTGTTGCTTTTAGCTGTCGTTGGACGCTTCAATGAAGAGTTTTTGAAAGATTGCTTTCCAATTACTGAAGGAGAGAATGTTTTCGAACTAAATTCACTTTTTGAATTATCTCCGCTCATTGAGTGTCTAATATTTTTTGTGAATGGTTTGATTGTTTTGGTTTTATTCACTACTATTGATGGACTTTTCTTAATCATGGACGCATTTAAAAAGGTTGCTGAATTTTTATGCATAATTAAGGAAAATCATTTGATTTAATTTTAATTTGTGTAAACGAATTTAATTGTGTACTGAAATTGTGAAACTGTATTAAATGAATACTAGAATTTTGCGTTGTACTAAAGCCAATTTGAGGTTAGTTAAAAAATTAAGTGTACTTTTTGTAAACCATATGTTCTTTGTAGTTTAATGCATATAAATAATACATATGTTGTTTGCATATGTGTTATGTACCACCAGTTTATTTTTTAAACATGTATCTTCATAATTATATAGCCTAATTTTGTGTGAAGTATAGTAAGATTTAGATGTTTCCGTAATGTTTCAAGGCAATTTCAAAAGGACGACTTCGTCAAGGAACTGAATTGAAAAAGACAATTTAACTTTTATTTGTATTCGATTATATGTTTGTAATCAAAATAATTGAAATTAAGAGTTTAGATGGGTTGGGGTGATAAGTTACGACTCAGGACACTGTTTTCATATTGACTAATAATTTATTCAAAGGTTATCATCGACAGAGCTCGATAAGCTACGAATCAGTACTGTGTTCTCACTTTGATTAGACATTTACTCAAAAGTTATCATCGACAGAGCTCGATAAGCTACGAATCAGTAGGCCTACTGTGTTCTCACTTTGATTAGACATTTACTCAAAAGTTATCATCGACAGAGCTCGATAATTTACGAATCAGTACCGTATTCTCACTTTGATTAGACATTTACTCAAAAGTTATCATCGACAGAGCTCGATAATTTACGAATCAGTACCGTATTCTCACTTTGATTAGACATTTACTCAAAGGTGACTATGTCAAGACGTGACTAAAAGCATGTTACAAAACTAAAATAAAACATTATGTAGGGAATCAAGAAAAAAATTAATAATAGTATGATTGTGTTACAATACAATTGTAGGCCTTTTACATAAAATATAACAACTCAAAACAGTAAATTGTGATTGGCCTAAAATATGATATTAATATTTTGAAACCGAAAAAAGCAGAAAATTTGTATTTAAAAAAATGACCAAAGAAGCAATAATTATTAAGAGAAAGAAATAGAAGAAGACATACAGTTAGTGAAGCTGATCACCTTCAGTAACTTAGGTATTTTTTTATGTTTATTTGCGAATCTCCGAAAATGAGATTTTATCATACAAAGGTACAATTTTATCAAAAAGTATTTTACCTAAAGAGTTGTGATTTTTTATATATAATAAACTAGGGTATTTCAATAATTACACGCAATTCGGTAATTTTAAATCTTGTAATAAAATTATGAAAAATAAAATACAGTTGAAGTTGTTGAAAAAAATATAAGTTGAAATTTTTTCTGTACAAACGTTTAAAAATGAGTCTGTTTGTTAATAGAAGGTATACAAAGATATCCTAAAAGTTTGAAGGCTGTTACTATAATAGTTTTTATTGTAATTGTACCCAAAGTTATGAAATTTAACATTGTCGGAATAGGTCTTTCCTGCTCCCCTTAAGTCATATTCATATAATATGTTTTGAAAGAGTCAACTGTGGCTGTGAGTAGCTTTTCAAAGCATAATATAAAAATATTTAATTCATTATGGACATTGTAAGCTTGTATTTGTTTTATACGTTTAATTAATTTATTTATTATTGTATACACGGGTATGTTGTGTGTTGTTTTGGAGTCAGCCTGGACTGTGTAACCCCTCCAGGTGTAATAGCTATTATCCCCACTCCTGGGCAGACAATGCAATATATATGCACTCGCTCCATTGTGATAACAGTGCGTCGCGAACTATGATAACGAGTGATCCTGTTGTGGCGAAGGGAGGAGAGCTCGGTAAGTGTTTGAGAGTCACCTAATTTTGATAAATTCATATTTTGTAATTTTGTAATGTACAAGTACGTGATGTTTATTTAATTTAATGAAATGTTGTGTTTTCATTTTTTTTGCATTTTTAAGGAATGTATATTTTGCATTATAATGCTGATCGGATAAATTCTTGAGCTTCCAATTTAATCTTTATGACTCTTTCCGTTGTTCTGTGTTGGTATTTATATCGTATATTTAATGCACCGTTGTAAACGAATTATTTTAATGAATGAAGATGAATGATTGCAGTCTTGTTTTACGTACTGAAAAGTGACTTTCACTTATAATGATTGTACTTGTTCTTCAGTGATTAAAAATAAATAGCTGATGCTATCACAATCAATATTAATTTGTCCGTTTTCAAACTGAATGAACATTTATTAGTTGAACTTCCATTGATATCGATAAGGTCGGTATTTTTAGGACCACAGCTAAAATAGTAAGTATAGCTAATTGTAAACACGTTTTTACAAAATGGTTAAAAAGTAAAGCTGATGAAGTACATTCTTAGATGAAATGTACCTGCAGGACCTCAACGGTATTTACTTCTAGTGATTTAGGTTGTAATATTGGATATGACGTATGCACTAAATGAGCAAGTTTAGATTTATTTATTTCTACTAACGGCGCACCCCATTTTTACAAAGAAAAACCTAATAGTAATTTATAACTAATAATACAAATTGTAATAATAATTAATTTTAATTACAATACAGTTAATTGTAATTATTTGTAGTTACTTATTTTATTAATATATATAGTAAAATAAGTAACTACAACAATAAAAATCTAAATTGAACAATAAGAAGCAATAAATAAACTATGAAAAGAGCATTAACAATCGAGAATAATAATTTAACACAGTATAAACAACTATGAGACAATACATAATTTATTTATAATTACAATAAATTAAAATAGAAGAAAAAAGTGAGGATATAATAATATCAAGAAACAACAATTAATAAATTCTAAACACAACTATAAATAATAATTAACAAATACACAAATAATAAATAAATACTCCACAACCAAATCAGTATATTATTTCCAACTAAAATGGAAAAATATATTAACAAAACTGTCAATTTCGTAGAATTAGAGCTGCTTTATTTCTAAATGAGGCGACAGATTCCCCAAAAAAGTCAATGTGGGTTGCAATATCACTTCTAGTTCTCAAGAGTCTTGAAATGCCACTGTGGTAATAGTAGTAGGAGGAATGTATAGTCAATGCACGTTCACTTCCTGGGCGACTATAAACACTTTTTGATATGAAGTTAGACTTAAAGTAAGCTACTGATCAATCAATAATAAAGTCAATATTTTTATAATGGGCTTATTATTAGCCAATTATAAGTATCTTGGACCCACTCTCTATAAAATACGATCGTAGCTTTTCTGAATGTGTTAATTAATTAACCTCTATATGGTTCATTTTTTGTCAGTACTCTGTTAATTTCTTTTGTACATTTTTCATCTCTTTTGAATGTAAGTTTACAAAAACTCACAAAACTAAATAGTAAACGAAAATAATAATTTATTTAAAATCACTATCATTTATTGCTTTTAACGATTTGTTACAATTGTAGGCTATTATCAGACAAAATAAGTTTAAAAATATGCATGTATGAATAAAAATAATACAGTTAAATACAATCTCATGAAATAATGTAGTTTATTTAACAATTATATAAATAGAATTGTGAAATAAATCAAAGTTGGTAAATTTATCCCTTAGTAAATGTCTTCAAGCATATCTTCAGTTTTGTAGTATGATTTATTCCTTAAATTATTTATTGTACTCTTTTAATGTCTCTTATTTCAGGGGTTCTGGAAGATTATTTAAAATGTTATTACTGTATAAAATAAATTTAAAAAATAAAATGTTGACCTGTGGAAAGATAGTGATATACAGGTTTTGTTTCTCATTTTAGTATGATATTACAAATTATTGGGTCTGATAGTTATAAATGGATCGAGAAGATAAAGTACAAAGTTTATGGAAAATTTCTCTACTTGCAGATTTTCTACGCATTCGAAATTTTAAATTTACTGCTTTTTATTGAAGTTTGAATAATTGTCTTTAATTTTTGGAGTTCCCCAAATATATTCTTACATTCTTACATATGAGACGCCGACACAACGTTGTTGGTATTTTAAGGCGAATATGAATGGTTATATGAGTGTGGATGAGTGTAGTCTGGTTACTAACTGAGTTCAACTGTTCCTCAGAATGGGCAATTTATTAATAGCCCAACAGCCAGGGCAAATATAATCAGCATATGTGATTATATCTTACTATGTGAGCAAAATAGTTTTTAAGTTTCGTTAAGGCAGTTTTTCGTAATTTGTTGCACAGATTTTCTATGTGAGGTTCAAATATTTAATCTACGAACAAACCGACAATATTTGGATAAAAATATGGGTTGCGAATGAGTGTGATTTGTGTAGATAAACAAGTGAAGTCCTTGTTACTATCAAGATCGACTGATCGTGCGCCTTAAAAAGACTAGTTTATCAATAGCCCAACACCTAGTGCAACTATGGGACCTGCAGTTCATCGTGGAATCCGAACCACGTAGTATTGATGTATTACAAGCATTACATTCAATTATCTCCCCACAACATCTGAAGAATGAACACTACTGTGCACAGACACCAAGTTGTAGTCGTAGTACAAGACTACGATACAATACCACTGTATGTGTATGGGCAGGCGGGTGGGTCAATGCCACTGTATGTGTATGGGCGGGCGGGTGGGTTAATGCCATTGTATGTGTATGGGCGGGCGGGTGGGTCAATGCCACTGTATGTGTATGGGCGGGCGGGTGGGTTACTGTCGGCACATACGATACAATGGCTACGCTATGCTATACTACATTTATGCATTTTAAATTTTATTAATTTTGAATTTACTTTGTTATAATTATGAATTATGATATACTGTCTGATAAAACATAAGTCAAGAATAATTTAGCCATAATAAAATCAAAGTAAGCTGGTTAGTAGTAATAAGTCTTTATTTTTTAAGTACATGCTGTTGAATATCGGCTTATATTGATATTTGAACGCAATTACTTGTTGTGAATATTAGTATTAAAAGAAGTAGGTAACTAGAAAAAGAGTGCGGATAACCAATATAAACTAGTTACAAGAAGTACCTCAGGATAGGACACAGAAGTACCCTGTAATATCACGTTATGTAGTCTACTTTCGGCACAGAAGTACCCTGTAATATCACGTGATGTAGTCTACTGTCGGCACAGAAGTACCCTGTAATATCATGTTATGTAGTCTACTGTCGGCACAGAAGTACCCTGTAATGTCATGTGGTGTAGTCTACTGTCGACACAGAAGTAACCTGTAATGTCATGTGGTGTAGTCTACTGTCGGCACAGAAGTAACCTGTAATGTCATGTGGTGTAGTACCCTTTACTGTCGGCACAAAGTACCCTGTAATATCACGTGGTGTAGTCTACTGTCGGCACATAAGTACCCTGTAATATCATGTGATGTAGTCTACTGTCGGCACAGAAGTACCCTGTAATATCACGTTATGTAGTCTACTTTCGGCACAGAAGTACCCTGTAATATCACGTGATGTAGTCTACTGTCGGCACAGAAGTACCCTGTAATATCACGTGATGTAGTCTACTGTCGGCACAGAAGTACCCTGTAATGTCATGTGGTGTAGTCTACTGTCGGCACAGAAGTACCCTGTAATATCACGTGATGTAGTCTACTGTCGGCACAGAAGTACACTGTAATATCACGTGATGTAGTCTACTGTCGGCACAGAAGTACACTGTAATATCACGTGATGTAGTCTACTGTCGGCACAGAAGTACCCTGTAATGTCATGTGGTGTAGTCTACTGTCGGCACAGAAGTACCCTGTAATGTCATGTGATGTAGTCTACTGTCGGCACAGAAGTACCCTGTAATGTCATGTGATGTAGTCTACTGTCGGCACAGAAGTACCCTGTAATGTCATGTGATGTAGTCTACTGTCGGCACAGAAGTACCCTGTAATGTCATGTGGTGTAGTCTACTGTCGGCACAGAAGTACCCTGTAATGTCATGTGATGTAGTCTACTGTCGGCACAGAAGTACCCTGTAATGTCATGTGGTGTAGTCTAATAATGTTTTTTATAAGTTTCATAAATTTTAGAATGTTAACTTTTAAAAAACAAATTCTTATGAATTACCTGAAACATTGTTTTCTTAGTTTTAGAGGTGGTAAAATTAATTACTTGATCTTATTGGAATCCTTATTACATGTATAGTTACGATACATTATTTTAAAATTAGTAAATGCTGTAATTAAAAAGGAAATAAGAAAAAAAATTTAAACCTAAATTTATTTAAATCAATATAAAATCACTGCATTTACTTACACAAATAAATATAATGTATCATATCAATATATTTCATAAAGATTACAGCGTGACCGACTTTGTAGTCTAGATGTGTCAAAGATTACCTTGACCACATCTAGAAGGAAATAAAATGTTGTTTCAGGGAATTGATTATATTTTTTTTATTGAAAAGTTAAAAATCTAAAATTTATAAAACTTTTAGGAAACATTCCAATCAACCACGCATTAAAATATAAATGTGATACGTGAACGGGTTTGTTATTAATAACTGTGTTTATTTGATATACAGTAAAATCTAGTTAAAATTCCGGTACTTTATTGTTTCAACTGGGATGAACTTTACTAAAACGTATTTAAAAATTCATATTTAAAAACGTACAATTAAAGGGGAAAACAATGGTACGATTGGATTTTTCAAAACACCTCAGTTTCCTAGAAATCAACCTTCATACTTGGGTGCACATAATTTCTGCGCTGACAGTAGGGCTATTACTTGTTATGGTGGGAAGCAGAATTTAAAACGCCTTCGAACGGAGAATGCAATCTAAAGGCAGTACCCGGATTGCGTTTGAAGTTGAACGGCGCTCTTGAATACCATTGTAGCACAGCTGTCGGCACATACGATACAATGGCTACGCTATGCTATACTACATTTATGCATTTTAAATTTTATTAATTTTGAATTTACTTTGTTATAATTATGAATTATGATATACTGTCTGATAAAACATAAGTCAAGAATAATTTAGCCATAATAAAATCAAAGTAAGCTGGTTAATAGTAATAAGTCTTTATTTTTTAAGTACATGCTGTTGAATATCGGCTTATATTGATATTTGAACGCAATTACTTGTTGTGAATATTAGTATTAAAAGAAGTAGGTAACTAGAAAAAGAGTGCGGATAACCAATATAAACTAGTTACAAGAAGTACCTCAGGATAGGACACAGAAGTACCCTGTAATATCACGTTATGTAGTCTACTTTCGGCACAGAAGTACCCTGTAATATCACGTGATGTAGTCTACTGTCGGCACAGAAGTACCCTGTAATATCATGTTATGTAGTCTACTGTCGGCACAGAAGTACCCTGTAATGTCATGTGGTGTAGTCTACTGTCGACACAGAAGTAACCTGTAATGTCATGTGGTGTAGTCTACTGTCGGCACAGAAGTAACCTGTAATGTCATGTGGTGTAGTACCCTTTACTGTCGGCACAAAGTACCCTGTAATATCACGTGGTGTAGTCTACTGTCGGCACATAAGTACCCTGTAATATCATGTGATGTAGTCTACTGTCGGCACAGAAGTACCCTGTAATATCACGTTATGTAGTCTACTTTCGGCACAGAAGTACCCTGTAATATCACGTGATGTAGTCTACTGTCGGCACAGAAGTACCCTGTAATATCACGTGATGTAGTCTACTGTCGGCACAGAAGTACCCTGTAATGTCATGTGGTGTAGTCTACTGTCGGCACAGAAGTACCCTGTAATATCACGTGATGTAGTCTACTGTCGGCACAGAAGTACACTGTAATATCACGTGATGTAGTCTACTGTCGGCACAGAAGTACACTGTAATATCACGTGATGTAGTCTACTGTCGGCACAGAAGTACCCTGTAATGTCATGTGGTGTAGTCTACTGTCGGCACAGAAGTACCCTGTAATGTCATGTGATGTAGTCTACTGTCGGCACAGAAGTACCCTGTAATGTCATGTGATGTAGTCTACTGTCGGCACAGAAGTACCCTGTAATGTCATGTGATGTAGTCTACTGTCGGCACAGAAGTACCCTGTAATGTCATGTGGTGTAGTCTACTGTCGGCACAGAAGTACCCTGTAATGTCATGTGATGTAGTCTACTGTCGGCACAGAAGTACCCTGTAATGTCATGTGGTGTAGTCTAATAATGTTTTTTATAAGTTTCATAAATTTTAGAATGTTAACTTTTAAAAAACAAATTCTTATGAATTACCTGAAACATTGTTTTCTTAGTTTTAGAGGTGGTAAAATTAATTACTTGATCTTATTGGAATCCTTATTACATGTATAGTTACGATACATTATTTTAAAATTAGTAAATGCTGTAATTAAAAAGGAAATAAGAAAAAAAATTTAAACCTAAATTTATTTAAATCAATATAAAATCACTGCATTTACTTACACAAATAAATATAATGTATCATATCAATATATTTCATAAAGATTACAGCGTGACCGACTTTGTAGTCTAGATGTGTCAAAGATTACCTTGACCACATCTAGAAGGAAATAAAATGTTGTTTCAGGGAATTGATTATATTTTTTTTATTGAAAAGTTAAAAATCTAAAATTTATAAAACTTTTAGGAAACATTCCAATCAACCACGCATTAAAATATAAATGTGATACGTGAACGGGTTTGTTATTAATAACTGTGTTTATTTGATATACAGTAAAATCTAGTTAAAATTCCGGTACTTTATTGTTTCAACTGGGATGAACTTTACTAAAACGTATTTAAAAATTCATATTTAAAAACGTACAATTAAAGGGGAAAACAATGGTACGATTGGATTTTTCAAAACACCTCAGTTTCCTAGAAATCAACCTTCATACTTGGGTGCACATAATTTCTGCGCTGACAGTAGGGCTATTACTTGTTATGGTGGGAAGCAGAATTTAAAACGCCTTCGAACGGAGAATGCAATCTAAAGGCAGTACCCGGATTGCGTTTGAAGTTGAACGGCGCTCTTGAATACCATTGTAGCACAGCTGTCGGCACATACGATACAATGGCTACGCTATGCTATACTACATTTATGCATTTTAAATTTTATTAATTTTGAATTTACTTTGTTATAATTATGAATTATGATATACTGTCTGATAAAACATAAGTCAAGAATAATTTAGCCATAATAAAATCAAAGTAAGCTGGTTAATAGTAATAAGTCTTTATTTTTTAAGTACATGCTGTTGAATATCGGCTTATATTGATATTTGAACGCAATTACTTGTTGTGAATATTAGTATTAAAAGAAGTAGGTAACTAGAAAAAGAGTGCGGATAACCAATATAAACTAGTTACAAGAAGTACCTCAGGATAGGACACAGAAGTACCCTGTAATATCACGTTATGTAGTCTACTTTCGGCACAGAAGTACCCTGTAATATCACGTGATGTAGTCTACTGTCGGCACAGAAGTACCCTGTAATATCATGTTATGTAGTCTACTGTCGGCACAGAAGTACCCTGTAATGTCATGTGGTGTAGTCTACTGTCGACACAGAAGTAACCTGTAATGTCATGTGGTGTAGTCTACTGTCGGCACAGAAGTAACCTGTAATGTCATGTGGTGTAGTACCCTTTACTGTCGGCACAAAGTACCCTGTAATATCACGTGGTGTAGTCTACTGTCGGCACATAAGTACCCTGTAATATCATGTGATGTAGTCTACTGTCGGCACAGAAGTACCCTGTAATATCACGTTATGTAGTCTACTTTCGGCACAGAAGTACCCTGTAATATCACGTGATGTAGTCTACTGTCGGCACAGAAGTACCCTGTAATATCACGTGATGTAGTCTACTGTCGGCACAGAAGTACCCTGTAATGTCATGTGGTGTAGTCTACTGTCGGCACAGAAGTACCCTGTAATATCACGTGATGTAGTCTACTGTCGGCACAGAAGTACACTGTAATATCACGTGATGTAGTCTACTGTCGGCACAGAAGTACACTGTAATATCACGTGATGTAGTCTACTGTCGGCACAGAAGTACCCTGTAATGTCATGTGGTGTAGTCTACTGTCGGCACAGAAGTACCCTGTAATGTCATGTGATGTAGTCTACTGTCGGCACAGAAGTACCCTGTAATGTCATGTGATGTAGTCTACTGTCGGCACAGAAGTACCCTGTAATGTCATGTGATGTAGTCTACTGTCGGCACAGAAGTACCCTGTAATGTCATGTGGTGTAGTCTACTGTCGGCACAGAAGTACCCTGTAATGTCATGTGATGTAGTCTACTGTCGGCACAGAAGTACCCTGTAATGTCATGTGGTGTAGTCTAATAATGTTTTTTATAAGTTTCATAAATTTTAGAATGTTAACTTTTAAAAAACAAATTCTTATGAATTACCTGAAACATTGTTTTCTTAGTTTTAGAGGTGGTAAAATTAATTACTTGATCTTATTGGAATCCTTATTACATGTATAGTTACGATACATTATTTTAAAATTAGTAAATGCTGTAATTAAAAAGGAAATAAGAAAAAAAATTTAAACCTAAATTTATTTAAATCAATATAAAATCACTGCATTTACTTACACAAATAAATATAATGTATCATATCAATATATTTCATAAAGATTACAGCGTGACCGACTTTGTAGTCTAGATGTGTCAAAGATTACCTTGACCACATCTAGAAGGAAATAAAATGTTGTTTCAGGGAATTGATTATATTTTTTTTATTGAAAAGTTAAAAATCTAAAATTTATAAAACTTTTAGGAAACATTCCAATCAACCACGCATTAAAATATAAATGTGATACGTGAACGGGTTTGTTATTAATAACTGTGTTTATTTGATATACAGTAAAATCTAGTTAAAATTCCGGTACTTTATTGTTTCAACTGGGATGAACTTTACTAAAACGTATTTAAAAATTCATATTTAAAAACGTACAATTAAAGGGGAAAACAATGGTACGATTGGATTTTTCAAAACACCTCAGTTTCCTAGAAATCAACCTTCATACTTGGGTGCACATAATTTCTGCGCTGACAGTAGGGCTATTACTTGTTATGGTGGGAAGCAGAATTTAAAACGCCTTCGAACGGAGAATGCAATCTAAAGGCAGTACCCGGATTGCGTTTGAAGTTGAACGGCGCTCTTGAATACCATTGTAGCACAGCTGTCGGCACATACGATACAATGGCTACGCTATGCTATACTACATTTATGCATTTTAAATTTTATTAATTTTGAATTTACTTTGTTATAATTATGAATTATGATATACTGTCTGATAAAACATAAGTCAAGAATAATTTAGCCATAATAAAATCAAAGTAAGCTGGTTAATAGTAATAAGTCTTTATTTTTTAAGTACATGCTGTTGAATATCGGCTTATATTGATATTTGAACGCAATTACTTGTTGTGAATATTAGTATTAAAAGAAGTAGGTAACTAGAAAAAGAGTGCGGATAACCAATATAAACTAGTTACAAGAAGTACCTCAGGATAGGACACAGAAGTACCCTGTAATATCACGTTATGTAGTCTACTTTCGGCACAGAAGTACCCTGTAATATCACGTGATGTAGTCTACTGTCGGCACAGAAGTACCCTGTAATATCATGTTATGTAGTCTACTGTCGGCACAGAAGTACCCTGTAATGTCATGTGGTGTAGTCTACTGTCGACACAGAAGTAACCTGTAATGTCATGTGGTGTAGTCTACTGTCGGCACAGAAGTAACCTGTAATGTCATGTGGTGTAGTACCCTTTACTGTCGGCACAAAGTACCCTGTAATATCACGTGGTGTAGTCTACTGTCGGCACATAAGTACCCTGTAATATCATGTGATGTAGTCTACTGTCGGCACAGAAGTACCCTGTAATATCACGTTATGTAGTCTACTTTCGGCACAGAAGTACCCTGTAATATCACGTGATGTAGTCTACTGTCGGCACAGAAGTACCCTGTAATATCACGTGATGTAGTCTACTGTCGGCACAGAAGTACCCTGTAATGTCATGTGGTGTAGTCTACTGTCGGCACAGAAGTACCCTGTAATATCACGTGATGTAGTCTACTGTCGGCACAGAAGTACACTGTAATATCACGTGATGTAGTCTACTGTCGGCACAGAAGTACACTGTAATATCACGTGATGTAGTCTACTGTCGGCACAGAAGTACCCTGTAATGTCATGTGGTGTAGTCTACTGTCGGCACAGAAGTACCCTGTAATGTCATGTGATGTAGTCTACTGTCGGCACAGAAGTACCCTGTAATGTCATGTGATGTAGTCTACTGTCGGCACAGAAGTACCCTGTAATGTCATGTGATGTAGTCTACTGTCGGCACAGAAGTACCCTGTAATGTCATGTGGTGTAGTCTACTGTCGGCACAGAAGTACCCTGTAATGTCATGTGATGTAGTCTACTGTCGGCACAGAAGTACCCTGTAATGTCATGTGGTGTAGTCTAATAATGTTTTTTATAAGTTTCATAAATTTTAGAATGTTAACTTTTAAAAAACAAATTCTTATGAATTACCTGAAACATTGTTTTCTTAGTTTTAGAGGTGGTAAAATTAATTACTTGATCTTATTGGAATCCTTATTACATGTATAGTTACGATACATTATTTTAAAATTAGTAAATGCTGTAATTAAAAAGGAAATAAGAAAAAAAATTTAAACCTAAATTTATTTAAATCAATATAAAATCACTGCATTTACTTACACAAATAAATATAATGTATCATATCAATATATTTCATAAAGATTACAGCGTGACCGACTTTGTAGTCTAGATGTGTCAAAGATTACCTTGACCACATCTAGAAGGAAATAAAATGTTGTTTCAGGGAATTGATTATATTTTTTTTATTGAAAAGTTAAAAATCTAAAATTTATAAAACTTTTAGGAAACATTCCAATCAACCACGCATTAAAATATAAATGTGATACGTGAACGGGTTTGTTATTAATAACTGTGTTTATTTGATATACAGTAAAATCTAGTTAAAATTCCGGTACTTTATTGTTTCAACTGGGATGAACTTTACTAAAACGTATTTAAAAATTCATATTTAAAAACGTACAATTAAAGGGGAAAACAATGGTACGATTGGATTTTTCAAAACACCTCAGTTTCCTAGAAATCAACCTTCATACTTGGGTGCACATAATTTCTGCGCTGACAGTAGGGCTATTACTTGTTATGGTGGGAAGCAGAATTTAAAACGCCTTCGAACGGAGAATGCAATCTAAAGGCAGTACCCGGATTGCGTTTGAAGTTGAACGGCGCTCTTGAATACCATTGTAGCACAGCTTTGTATTGGAAATCAAATTCTGATCTACTGCCCAATCCTATATATAAAGTGATACTGACCCACCCACCCCTACACAGAGATTGGTATTGACAAGCACGCCTACCCCTACACAGAAAGTGGTACTGACCCACCTACCCACCGCTACACAGGCATTGGTACTGACTCACCCACCCCTACACTGGTATTGAAAAGTGTAATCTGGTCCATAATTTCCATCATTCCATCATTGCTGAATATGACGGAAATGTTTATTCAAGTAAGTATAAGGGTTGTTTATAAAGGGTAGATGGAATTAATGCTATTGTTTCATATGATGGGTAGGTTTTCCAATTGGGCAGGAGGAAATTATGTTATTGCAGCTTCTGTATCCAGTTTGGTTACTAAAATAAATTGGATTAATCGAGTGTAGTCGAATCATAATGGATAAGCGTTTTATTTATAGGGTAAAAGAGCTTGTGGAATCACTGCATATTATGAAAGGATGTGGACGAATCCTGTGTTATCAGTTCATTTGAATAAGGGTTTATTCAATAGAGTGTAAGGAATGGTTTTTTTTTTTTTAAGGATGGAAGAATAAATTTATTGCTGCATATAATTAAATGGTATTTTAAATGGGATAAAAGGGACTAATGGAGTCCCTACATTTGTGTAAGAGTTGTTTGGATATAGTTTTAGGACAAATTATATCGCTGATTAATATCTCCATTGCTTAGTTCATAATAAATAAATGATACCAGGTAACTGGAACAAACTTTCTCCCTTTCCCTTTGTTATTTTAGTTTGTTTAAAAATGTACAATAAAAACAGATGTTTAATTATTTAAATTTCTATGGATTGTACAGATGAAACACTTATTTTATTTAAATAAAAGTATGGACAAAATAATCTTCAAAAACAGCTGCTTAATTGATCACAAAGCTAGATTTTATGGAAACGACCTTCAACAACTCAGTGGGGTGGTAACTAATAAATTAAATAAAACATATAAAATATTTTTAATTGTAATTTGCATCTTTACTGAAAATGTTATCAAATTTGTTAGAATAAAGCTTGAACAATTTACATATTTAATATTTTTGCCCGTACAACAAAATGTTATGACTAAAACATTATTAACGTTAGGGACACGTGATTTTTACTAAAATATTTTAAATTTTAATTCACATCTTTCCTGAAATTTTAATCAAAATCGTTAAGCCGTTTTTGAGCAAAAATCCCTTTGTTGTATGTATTTTGCCCATGAAAATAGAAAAACAAAAATTTCAAAAAGTCAAAAAACCGTATGGAGATATTGGCAAAATACACATACGTGCTAAATTTCATAAAAATCTTTCCATCCGTTTGGTTTCCAGCGAAGTGTGCGCGCGCACACGTGTACACGCATACGGACAGACACAAAAATGTTTAAATATAAAATAAAACAATTTTTTGGGTTTAGGGGGCCCTAAAATGGATTTGTAGACCACCTGAATAAAATATTTGTTGACAATTACAACACTTTCTCTATGCTAACGCATATAGTAGGAAGTAAAATACTGCAGACGTGCATTATTATTATCCAGTGTTTAGTCTACAGAAGACGTGACGAGTTACACTAGTTTTACACTATAGACAGTTTTTATTACGAAACAGACATTATATGTTTATAATACATATGTCTTGAGTGTCTACTGAATGAGTGTGAGTGTCATTAATATCGGCATACATTTATACCACATATTGTCATTTTGTTACATAAGCTTCTGACAGAGTTAAACATTATTTTTATTAGATTGGAAGACCTTTTATGGAATGTTTTGCTTTATGAAATCAATTTCTATAGGCTATGATGGGAAAACAAGTGTGGGGGGAACGAAATGTATATTAATTATTTCTTTATTAACTATTTACTTTATGTATAAGTGATTTATAGTTAATATTTTGATTATATCAAGTGAAGAAAAATTTGGTCTTTTTATTTTATTTATTAGTGGAGGAAAACGACGCAGTTTGTGAAATTGCTCTATTTAATCTTGTATATTTATGTATTACAAAGCAGTTCATGTAATCTACGTAGATAGCTAAAAAAGTATAAAATATTTACTATTCTTCATTATTTATTATAAATATATACAAAGCCAAAAATGTAGAATGAAATAAAAATACAAATATAGGATGATAGCAAAAATAAATATTAAATATGAACATGATATCCATGTATTAAAGCATACCTAATATAATAAATAACAAAACAAAGCAACGATAAGTAAACTTTTGCCAACATATTCATAAACTACAACAAATATAACAAACAAAATAATAAAATTACTGGGGAAAATAAATAGCTAAAATTCTTAAGATACAAAGTAAATCTCCAAATTATGGAACTATGCAGGCTTTCAAACAAGATGGAGGACATTCGAATGTTCTGGTAACTGTTCCAAGTAAAACGAATGTAACACATCAAATATGTTCCTGGGATAATAGTAACCACGGTAACAGTTACCCGTGGTAATAACCTATCGTCCATTTAGAAAAATTTTCTATGTACATTTTTAAATCTTCACTATCTAGCAAATATAAAAGGTGGAAGGTGAAGTTTTATTTTAAATCAGTTAACTCCAACAGATTTGAGATAAGACTTTTTAATCAAGTTTGGGTTGGCGACAGTGAAATATGCACCAAAAGTAGCTTATATGAAAATGGTAAACGGAACCAAAACACAGAAGGTTCACATTCTTAGTTTAAACTTACTAAAATATGTATCTTTGGTGGCAATGCACATGGTCACATTAAAAACAAAATGCAAGGTCCCAGAAAAAATGATCTATTTTTTTTAAATTTTGACTAAGAAACACAAAAAATGAAAACAACTGTAAGTTCAAGCCTTTACTTTTAAGAAAAGTACTTAAAAGTTCATGTACAAAATTTAACATTTCTTGTTGATACTATCTAAATTTGTAACAATGTTCTTGCCAAATAATCAAAAAAGCTTGCCATGTGGATTTTAAACAAAATAAATATTTTGACAAGCTGTTTTTTAACAATCAATCTTTTTTCAGATGAAATAAATTCTATCTAAATTAGAATTGGCTAAATACAATTTAGATAGAACTAAATGTATGTTCATTTAGTTAGTCTGAACATCCATTTAGTGTCAGTTCAATAATTAACTTGACAATAATTAATTGTCAAGTTAATTATTGAACAATTAACGTTCAAAAACTGTTAATAAACTTGTTTTTAATTAAATTTATATCATATTATAATCAATTTATACCTTTAAAAAAATTAAAATCCATTAACAAATATATTTTTTACTATTCTTTTATTACAATTTATAATCAGGACTAATTATTAAATTTACAAACAAGTAATGATAAAGAGATAAGTAATTAACCAATTAAGTGTGAAAATAATTACTATAAATCTTTAATTTCGTCAATTACTTATTGAACAGACTAAAACAACGTGAAAAGGCTGTATCAGCTACTAAAAGGTATTCGCTGACAGGGTCCTCTTTAGATCGATTCTTAGGAACAATTAAGTCAGGCGTCTAGAAATGTTGATGACCAAAATAATTTTAGATTAAATGAATTGGTTTCAAAGAGCTGCCAGACTTGAAAAGTTAAAACAATATGTTTTTAACTCATCTGAACTTATCTACTGAGGTTTTTGAATACAATGATATAACTCTTAAAATGAAAAAATATATAACAATTAAAAAACAATTAAATTATAATTATAATTTAATATAATTATAAAACAATAATAATAATAAAAGTGCTACAAAATTTTCTAAGGACTGATTGTTGGTTTCGTAGGTGCATCTCCTTGACTTTTGTTATAGTGACAATTTGCTTTTGCTTGTACATTTAGTATTTGTTTCAATGTTGGATACTTTACTAAATTTTGTCTTCTCTAAGCTGAGTAATAATTTTTTCCACACAAAAAAATACTGTGTCTGTCACTATAATTTGTGTCTACCTACGAAATAAAACAATATTTATCATTCAAGGTCTAATACATTTTTAGCTAGCATTACCATTGGATGGAAGTCGAGCTCCCCTTCGGAAAGCTTGTCATGTGGACTGATTGTAACCAAAATTCATAAAATTCAGTAAGGTGTTATATAGCAACAAACGGCATTGTTTTATTTTTTTAGTATATTTGTACTTTAAAATTAATATTTATGATTTATATTCTATTTTTACAGTACGTTCTTCAGTGTGAAGTAGTCATCATGCAAGGTTAATTTTATATAACTTTATATAACAAGCTCTTTTGCGACTGAGACGTAGTGTCATTAGAAACAATGTGTCACGTGTTTTTCAGCTAGTTGAATTCATCGTCTATTTATCTGCAAAATCCTAAAAAAGATAGTTAACCACTATATTATTATATTTTATTAATGTAGCTTAGCGTCTTTTAGTTGAAATGAGATTTTCACTTAATTTCCATGTAGTAACGTTAATTGCATTATTGAACTAGAGTCAAAGAAAAACGAATGAAGATAAATAGCGAACGTATATGTGCTGTGTGAAGTGTTTGTGAAAGATATTAGCTATGGAGTTTTAAGATAAGGGTTTTAAAACTCTTCATAGGAACTTATATTTTTTACTTCATTCCGTTTTACTTAATTCCACCTTTATCAATAGATTTTGCGGTTAAAGAAAAAATAACGCAGCCAGAAAGTGAACTTTGGGGTTTAAAATATTGATGTATAATGTTGTGCTTACAATATAATTACATTCATTTACCTATTTTCCAAGAATTAAAACATCTCATTCATGTCTGTAAAATAAAGAAGATTATCTATGTGGATAGTAACTAATTGTGGGAGAGTGTATTGAGACATAAAGCAGTAAGTGTCATTAGAAGTAATATGTCACGTCTTTTCAGCTAGTTAAATTCATAGTCTATTTATCTGCAAAATCGTAAAAAATATAGTTATACACGATATTGTTATATTTTATTAATGTAGCTTAGCTCCATTAATGAAATTTTGCTGCCCTTAAATATGCCCATGACAAATGATTGTTCACTTAACATACAGGTGTATACATACAGCAGCCCCTGTCAACAGTCACACCCAGCCACAGCCTCGACGATCTTCATGTTCAGTGTTAGGTATCTGAAGAGAATTCAGAGATGAAGTCTTTCTTTTTTAAATGCTCTGCTATTATCCGTTCGACTTCAATAGTGGCTTTTAGTATTTTCCGTTTGTTTTTTGTTAATGTCCTCTGAAAGTCTTCCAGCTCTTGCTGAAGCTGGAGAAAGACTCCAGGTTCGATTCCGGCCTCCGCTCGCACCGTGCTCCTAATGGCGTGTATCCGATGATTGCTTGCTGTGCTTCTCAGCTGTTTTATCTCCTCCTCTAGTTTTTTGGAACACATGCTGTACAGCAGGTTCATTATGAGATCTTTCAAGTACTGGTCTCTGTAACTAAAACACACGGATTTGTACATTTACCAATGAAAAAAAATCACACGTGCTTTATCTATCAATGCATTTTACTAGGGTTCAGTAATTTGTTCGCCACCTTATAAGAACAACACAGGTTTATTTTACAAATAATCTCATTAATATTATCTACAGCAATATCTCGCACATCTGTGAATATTGTGTACATGTTCGAACTTCAGATCCGAAGTTAAAGCTGGAATATTGCTAACTAGCATATTATAAATAGGTAAAATACAAAACAATTTAATTTAACATGACACAAATTTACTACAGAGAGTTAAATATTTTACAAAATATTATGGTATTCACATCTTGACATTCTTTGTGACTCCCTCTGGTCACAAGAAAATTGTAATACAATTTGTGACGTGTCGATTCGAGAAGTGCTCTTAAATTTATTACTAACTTTAGTTTTGGAGATCATTACAAACCCCTCTTGTTAAAATACAAGTACATACAGACTATATCAACAATATAGCTGTTTAATCAATTAAAAATACAAATGTTATGAAAATTAAAATTTATAAATACAATACCAGGAATAAATACTATACATTTCACGTCTATCAACCCCATCTGACTATGAAGGACTTACTCCATTCAACCTCAAGTCCAGAACTCCATCTGACTGATAGTGACTTTCCTACCCTTACGTCCTGAGCCCCATCTGATTGATAGTGATATTCTCACCCTCACGCTATGAACCCCATCTGACTGATGGTGACATTCCTACCCTCACATCCTTAACCCCATCTGACTGATAGTGACATTCCCACCCTCACGTCCTGAACCCCATCTAACTGATAGTGTCGTTTCCCACCCTCACATCCTGTGACCCCATCTGTATGGGACGTACTCCAACCTCACAAACTGAACGCCATTCGACTAATAGTGACGTACTCCACCCCCAAGTCTTGCGAGCCCATCTTACTTATAGTGACGTTTCCCACCCTCACTTCCAGAACCCCATCTGTCTGATAGTGATGTACCCAATCCACAAATCCTGAACCTTATCTGATTGATAGTGACGTACATCACCTCACGTCCTGACCCCACCTGACTGATAATGACGTAATCCTCCCTACATTCTGTACCCTATCTGAGTGATAGTGACGAACACCACCCTCATGTCCTGAACCCCAAGTGACTGATAATGGCGTGCTCCACCCTCACTTCCTGCGATCCTATCTCATTGATGGTGACGTACTCCACCCTCATTTTCTGTGACCCTAACTGACTGATAGTGACGTTACCCACCCTCACGCCTTTTACCCCATCTGAATGATAATGACATACCCCACCCTCACGTCCTGCGACTACTCCTGACTGATAGTAACGTACTCCACCCCGTCGCCCAGAACCCTACTTGACTGATAGTGACGTACCCTACCTTCACGTCCTACCACCCCATCTTACTGATAGTTACGTATTCCACCCTCTCGTCCTTATACTCACCTGACTGATAGTAACGTACCCCACTCTCTCATCCTGAACCTCTCCTGACTGATAGTAACGTACTCCACCCCGTCGCCCAGAACCCTACTTGACTGATAGTGACGTACCCTACCTTCACGTCCTACCACCCCATCTTACTGATAGTTACGTATTCCACCCTCTCGTCCTTATACTCACCTGACTGATAGTAATGTACTCCACTCTCTCATCCTGAACCTCACCTGACTGATAGTAACGTACTCCACCCTCTCATCCTGCGACCCCATCTGACTAAAAGTTACGTATTCCACCCTCTTGTCCTGAGCCCCATCTGGCTCTACTTTCACGTCATACAACCCCATCTGCCTGAAGCTGACATACCCCACCTTTAAGTCCTGCGAATCATCTAACCAACGGTGACACAACTTGCCTACGGATCTCGTCATACGAACAAATCTGACTGGTGATTACTCAACCCATTCTTATGTTTTTTTTTACTGCTGGTGACGAGTAAGCCAAATGTTTGTTAGTAAATAGAGTTATGACAAAGTTATGAGTTGACGGGAGGGAATGCTTAAAGAGATTTTATACACAATACATAGTTCAATTTTAAAATTACCAGGACTTTAGTGGTTTTATTTGGAGTATATGTATACGTTACCATATAGTTGTGGAAGATTTGGCCTTTAAGATGAACGGTTGTGTAGTCAGTAACTGGCTGTTAATTCCGCCTTCCTCGAATAAGCAGACCAGATTGTCCAGCAGGTTCCTGTTAAATGCAGATTTCTCTTACAGTTTGTTTAAATTAAGTTCTTGGATTAGTACTAAGTTATTCGCGACCTTTAACGAGCTCTTGACTTTATTACCACCCATCTTCCACAAAAACTATACATGAATACCAGTACCAAAGTGCACAGGGACGTGCACGAGACACTCGTCCGGACTTCACACGGCTTCAGCTCTGTGGGCTACTATACATGAATACCAGTACCAAAGTGCACATGTATGTGCACGAGACACTCGTCCGGACTTCGCACGGCTACAGCTCTGTGGGCTACTATACATGAATACCAGTACCAACGTGCACAGGGACGTGCACGAGACACTCGTCCGGACTTCACACGGCTTCAGCTCTGTGGGCTACTATACATGAATACCAGTCCCAACGTGCACAGGGACGTGCACGAGACACTCGTCCGGACTTCGCACGGCTTCAGCTCTGTGGGCTACTATACATGAATACCAGTCCCAACGTGCACAAGGACGTGCACGAGGCACTCGTCCGGACTTCGTACGGCTTCAGCTCTGTGGCCTACTATACATGAATACCAGTCCCAACGTGCACAGGGACGTGCACGAGACACTCGTCCGGACTTCGCACGGCTTCAGCTCTGTGGGCTACTATACATGAATACCAGTCCCAACGTGCACAGGGACGTGCACGAGGCACTCGTCCGGACTTCGTACGGCTTCAGCTCTGTGGCCTACTATACATGAATACCAGTCCCAACGTGCACAGGGACGTGCACGAGACACTCGTCCGGACTTCGCACGGCTACAGCTCTGTGGGCTACTATACATGAATACCAGTCCCAACGTGCACAGGGACGTGCACGAGACACTCGTCCGGACTTCGCACGGCTTCAGCTCTGTGGGCTACTATACATGAATACCAGTCCCAACGTGCACAGGGACGTGCACGAGGCACTCGTCCGGACTTCGTACGGCTTCAGCTCTGTGGCCTACTATACATGAATACCAGTCCCAACGTGCACAGGGACGTGCACGAGACACTCGTCCGGACTTCGCACGGCTACAGCTCTGTGGGCTACTATACATGAATACCAGTCCCAACGTGCACAGGGACGTGCACGAGACACTCGTCCGGACTTCGCACGGCTTCAGCTCTGTGGGCTACTATACATGAATACCAGTCCAAACGTGCACAGGGACGTGCACGAGACACTCGTCCGGACTTCGTACGGCTTCAGCTCTGTGGCCTACTATACATGAATACCAGTCCCAACGTGCACAGGGACGTGCACGAGGCACTCGTCCGGACTTCGCATGGCTTCAGCTCTGTGGGCTACTATACATGAATACCAGTCCCAACGTGCACAGGGACGTGCACGAGACACTCGTCCGGACTTCGCACGGCTTCAGCTCTGTGGGCTACTATACTAATCAGATGAATTGTACGAACTAGATCAAAAGGAAAAATAAAAATATTTCTTAAAGTATTGCTACATCTCCGATTGGACCTGGAACTAAAACTTCTTGTTTTCTTTTTATAACTTTAACGAATAGTGTTACTAGATGTAAAACAAATCAGTAAACTAAATATTACTATTATTTCTCTAGATACCGTTTAAGGATGTACATATTATTAATTATTCATTGTTAAGACGTCGATCGTCAAGATATCGGCGAATACGAGGGGTGAGTGAGTGTGATAAGTGTAGATGAACAAGTGTAGTCATTATTACTAACTAAGGTCGATCCTTCCTCAGAAAGAGCTATTTATTAATATCCCAATAGCTAGGGAAACTAAATGACCTACAATTTAACGTGGAATCCGAAACACGTAGTCAGCTACCCAACACAACATCTGAACCTTGACTCCCAACCAACATGCACACCCCAGACTTCTCTAGTAGTGTCCACGTCAATGGCAACCATTGAGCGGACGTCGTGTCGGTATTAAGAGGACCGAGCATAGAACCTATCACCTACAATCTCCTCAACATTTTGTCCCTAAGTAGCTGGGCTACAGCACTGCGCCACCAGTGCCAACGTAAATACATATTATGTTTTAAAGCTATGTACAGTAATGCATAAAACTATCCTCTGTACAATTACAGAAAAATATTAAGAAAGTAGTAAATATCCTACTTTATGTAGTCGATTTGTGGAGTCAACCCAGTCGCAAAGAGATGTCTGTCAGACGTTGGATCAATAAAATGTTAAATAGATGTACCAAATAAAATTAGGAATTATTTATCTTTATAAATACAGGGTGGAAAAAAATATGTACATGCTCTCACAACAACGTTATTTTTTCCATTGATAATATAATTTTTTTAAATAATTGTATTCCATAAAGTATAATTTTGATCAGAACAATTTACTTAACCGTTAAGAAGCGGAAAAATAACATTATTCAACATAGTTACTTCGGAATTCAAATCATCGCTACTCTGGAAAAGATAAACCTTTCAATTTCAAAGTCCGGTTTTCGGCAATTAATTTCTCTTGAATAGACCTTTCATTTGATTCCAAACTCGTCCCAGGCTTACGTTGAAGATTTTCTTTAACTCCTGGTGGGCCATGCTCCTGAAAATATGAAATGTCGCTAATGGCGTCAAAAAGTATGTTCTTTGTAACCATGATCATGTATAAGATTTCACTTTTAAAAGTGAAGTCATACAAAAGTTGCGAAAACGTTTCCATATTGTTTTTCCACCCTGTATATACAATTAATTAATAGTACACAAGTTCAAGAGAAAACAACAGATACATACAAAGATAACCCCCGCATGGGAAGATCCTGTCGGTGGGGGCTGAGCCATTTGTCAGTGCCTCTAACTTATGAAAATAGCTGATGACACTTCTGAAATTAATATAACTAAGATAACACTTATAAATAATATCATACATCCTCACAGGCGAACTGAAAAGTAGTAAAAAATAACAAACACTAACTATAGTTTATTAATAAGCGGGCACGTAAAGAGTGTGTACATTAACTTACTCACTCACCAACACAGTACACGTAAGGTACGTACTGCCTCACTCTACCAACAAACACTAACTATAGTTTATTAATAAGCGGGCACGTAAAGAGTGTGTACATTAACTTACTCACTCACCAACACAGTACACGTAAGGTACGTACTGCCTCACTCTACCAACAAACACTAACTATAGTTTATTAATAAGCGGGCACGTACAGAGTGTGTACATTAACTTACTCACTCACCAACACAGTACACGTAAGGTACGTACTGCCTCACTCTACCAACAAACACTAACTATAGTTTATTAATAAGCGGGCACGTAAAGAGTGTGTACATTAACTTACTCACTCACCAACACAGTACACGTAAGGTACGTACTGCCTCACTCTACCAACAAACACTAACTATAGTTTATTAATAAGCGGGCACGTACAGAGTGTGTACATTAACTTACTCACTCACCAACACAGTACACGTAAGGTACGTACTGCCTCACTCTACCAACAAACACTAACTATAGTTTATTAATAAGCGGGCACGTAAAGAGTGTGTACATTAACTTAATCACTCACCAACACATTACACGTAAGGTACGTACTGCCTCACTCTACCAACAAACACTAACTATAGTTTATTAATAAGCGGGCACGTAAAGAGTGTGTACATTAACTTACTCACTCACCAACACAGTACACGTAAGGTACGTACTGCCTCACTATACCAACAAACACTAACTATAGTTTATTAATAAGCGGGCACGTAAAGAGTGTGTACATTAACTTACTCACTCACCAACACAGTACACGTAAGGCACGAACTGACTCACTCTACCAACAAACACTAACTATAGTTTATTAATAAGCGGGCACGTAAAGAGTGTGTACATTAACTTACTCACTCACCAACACAGTACACGTAAGGTACGTACTGCCTCACTCTACCAACAAACACTAACTATAGTTTATTAATAAGCGGGCACGTAAAGAGTGTGTATATTAACTTACTCACTCACCAACACAGTACACGTAAGGTACGTACTGCCTCACTCTACCAACAAACACTAACTATAGTTTATTAATAAGCGGGCACGTACAGAGTGTGTACATTAACTTACTCACTCAACAACACAGTACACGTAAGGCACGAACTGCCTCACTCTACCAACAAACACTAACTATAGTTTATTAATAAGCGGGCACGTACAGAATGTGTACATTAACTTAATCACTCACCAACACAGTACACGTAAGGCACGAACTGCCTCACTCTACCAACAAACACTAACTATAGTTTATTAATAAGCGGGCACGTACAGATTGTGTACATTAACTTAATCACTCACCAACACAGTACACGTAAGGCACGAACTGCCTCACTCTACCAACAAACACTAACTATAGTTTATTAATAAGCGGGCACGTACAGAGTGTGTACATTAACTTACTCACTCACCAACACAGTACTCGTAAGGTACGTACTGACTCACTCTACTAACAAACACACTCACAAAGATATAGAGAAAATGTTTATTATATTAATATTACGAGTACTCGTATAATTTTGTTTTATGTAAATTTTGTTAGTAAAATACTTTGCAGGGAATATTATAGAATATAAGTGAAGGAGAAGTGTTGAGCCAGTCTGAGTTGAAGGTCAAAACTCGGGTCATGGTGCTGGTGACATTGACTGTTTGATATGTCAATAAGAGTGAGTCGAGACTCTCGGGAAATTCGATGAGACGTTGGGTCTCTGGTGTATTTGGGGGGGGGGGAAGGGGGGAGGACCTGGATTTAGATTAGAGACTTAGGGAGTTTTCTTTGATGCTCAAGTATGGAGTCGTAAATTGGGGTTTATTATTTTAGGCCAGTTCGATATTGGGACTACAAGTTTGTTATTCTAGATACTAATTTATTTTAACTTTCACAGGTTCAGTACCAAAAACATCATCATCCGAGCATTTTAATATTTGTGTTATATTGATTTTGTGTAGGCCCTTCTATTTTGTGTTATTACTTTTTTTAAATTGGTCGGTAGCGGAGTTGGTTCAATCCCAGCTTCATGTGCTAAAGGTTCTAAGTTCGATCCCAATCAGAGTCAATACATTTTGAGAAGGATCAGCTGATAACCACCGACTGTTCATTTGTCATTGGGCTATTAATTAATGACACTTTCTAAGGAATATTCGGCCTTAGTTTGTAACAATGACTACATTAGCTCATCTACACTCATCACACTCATTCGAAATCCATATTCGCCCATATCTTGACGATCGGCGTCTTATGAATTTCGCAATCTCAGTTAACAATCTCGGTCGTGCGCGATTTCTACCTCAAGTTTAGTGGAGTCTAGAGAAGGGTAGATATCGTGATATCTTATTTATTTTAATTGTCTTGCTATAAAATATGTTCTTATATGTGGACTTAAGAGTGTTTAAAGTATGTACAAAGTGTTTGCTAAAATACAAATCAATCTATATTTATGAAACTTGAGTATCAATATAAAGACGGCCTAATTTGTCATCCCGCTTGGATACGAGTTTTTGACTGTTAGTAAACTCTTGCACGATATATAACGTATGGGTTTTTGTCAGCTACCACTATTTTGTTTTTATTTAAAATTATGTAAAAGCTGAGTTTTATGGTTGGACAAAAAGTCCAAAAGTCATTACACTATAATAAAGATTAAAAACAAATAAATAACAAATGACCTCCTGTCACAAAGCTAAATCTAATCCATCAAGCCATTTAAGACCTGCCTTACTGATTCTATTCATGCTGGCTAATCCCTCCGTAAAACAGCACAAGAGGTACTCTGAAACTATGTGATCCATTGTTTGGATATACTCCCCGCAATCACATGACTGATCTACTGTCAATCCCCATATGTATTTCCGGTAGTTACGCCTGCCACTCCAGTTCGGAACCGATTCAATAATGTCCACTTCCTACGAGGGAGGTTCATCCCACCTAAAGGTATTGACGGATCGTTAATAAGGAACTTATTTCGTCCGTCAAAACTGTTCCATTCTATGGCCCAGCTAGAATTGGCCGAGAAATTTGATCTGCTCAACTGGAAAGCAGTAATTGAGGGACGATGTTGTTCGCGTCCACAGCAAATCTTCAAAGCTGTACGTATCGCCTGGGTAGTTCTAAACGAGCAACAAACCTGGTAGCTGGACCGTCACAAATTTGTAATCTCCCAGCACTTTAAGTGAAAATAGCATTGATAGTTAGTTGGTAATAGTTTATCACATGACACTAACCTTGTAGCTTGAATAAATTGCTGAGATAGTTTGGGGTTGCCTATGGTAGAACCCAGTGAGTGTGCGATCTCTCTCGACAACACAGTATCCAGAGAATGAGGGTCCAAAGACTCCTCAGAGGCAATAAGCTTCGCTATAGACTCAGCCAACTGTCCAAATTTGTCAATGAAGTTGTGGTCTTCCTCTAGCGTAAGAAGGTCCTTCGAACTCTCGTGAACTTCAGGTTCATAAAAATCATCGATTGTGAGATGCCTTTGTTTTGAAGTTGCTTTCCGATTGGTTTTAGCTGTCGTTGGCCGCGTCAGTGAAGAGTTTTTGAAAGATGAAGAATTTAGTTTTTCAATTAGAAAAGGAGGAAATGTTCTCGAACTATATGTACTTGTTGAGTTATCTTCATTAGTTGAGGGTCTAATATTTTTTTTAAATGGCTTATTGTTTATATTGGTCTTAGTCACTACTATTGATTGATTTTTCTGTTTCATTGACTTATTTAATGTGGTAACAGAATTTTTATGCATGATTGAACAAAATTAATTGCTTTAATTTTTGAAACTGTACTGGATAAAAGAACACAAGAATTTTACAGTGTATTTAATTTGTCAATTTGAGGTTAGTTAAAAAAAATCAAGTTTGCTTTTTATAAATCATATGTTTTTTGTTGTTAAATGCACGGTATATACTGTTACTATATATCGTGGTTAAATGTATATGCATGGTACATATGTTATTTAGACAGGAATGGATCACCAGTTTTGAAAAACTCTGTCTTCCTAACTGTGAAGCCTACTTTTTGTTTGTGGTATTGTAAGATTTGGATGTCTTAATCATGTTTATAAAGACAACTTGGATACAAGGTGATTTCGTCAAGAAACTGAATTAAGAAAGAGAATTTATCACTTATTTATAATCGATTAGTCTTAATGTTTGTAATCAACATTATTTAAATCAAGCGTTTGTATGATTTGGAGGTAATAAGTTACGATTGGTAAGTTATGGATCAAGACCGTGTTGTCACTTTGACTAGATATTTATTGAAAGGTCATCATCGACGGAGCCTGGTAAGTTATGGATCAGGACCGTGTTGTCACTTTGACTAGATATTTATTGAAAGGTCATCATCGACGGAGTCTGGTAAGTTATGGATCAGGACCGTGTTGTCACTTTGACTAGATATTTATTGAAAGGTCATCATCGACGGAGTCTGGTAAGTTATGGATCAGGACCGTGTTTTTACTTCGACTGGATATTTTTTTGAAAGGTCATCATCGACGAAGCTTGGTAAGTTATGGATCAGGACCGTGTTGTTACTTTGACTAGATATTTATTGAAAGGTCATCATCGACGAAACTCGATATTAATGGATCAGAACCGTGTTGTCATTTTGATTTATTGAAAAGTCATCATCGACGGAGCTTGGTAAGTTATGGATCAGGACCGTGTTGTCCCTTAGACTAGATATTTATTGAAAAGTTATCATCGACAGAGCTTGATAAGTTATGGATCATGGCGATGTTGTCCCTTTGACTAGATATTTATTGAAAGTTAAGTGACATTATCTACAGTAAACAAGAATGGTTTAATTTCAAGTGATAAAGTAGTATTTACTAATCATTAATTTATATTTGTAAAAATCTCTTATTAAATTTATGAGTGTCAATCATAAATGATGTAAATAAAAGTAACAGTTAGTCAACTGTAAAATTCTCTCTACGAACGAATTCATATTCCCTTATAGCTACATTCAGAGTAAAGTTTTTATTGAAATAAAAAGAGAAAGGGGAATTCTGCATTGCACGAACAAGACTCTTAGAATAGAGATTATTCTGACATACAGCTGATATTGTCTAAGCATTGTGTGCTTTAACATCTGTTCCAAGAAATATGGATTATAGCAGTTTTATCTAAAACGTAAAGTATCTTAACAAGATGGTTACTAGCTATTTATGAGTGGGGTTATTGAGCCATAAAGCAATGTTAAAAGAATCCTTATATGTCTTAAACTCTCTTCAGGTAGTTTAATCAATCAATTATATAAATATATGCACAATTAACAATGATAAGGATTGAGGAATATTTACCGTTTATATGTAGAATATAAGTATTTCATTATGTCTCTTAACACTTTTTCATCATGAACATATTTACAAAATTGATTAAGTATAAATTAGCTGGATTACATTTGTTTTTGACATGATTTTGTATGAAACAAATTAGATTTATTGTTTTGTGTATTTATTTAAATATTGAGCATTTTACTAAGAGTATTATATATGCACTGATTATCATTTAATGTCTGTAAGTTTGGTATTAATAATAATAATTCAATAAAACCACACTTGTACCTAAGAATAGATATGTAGATTTAAAAAAAAATATAAATATCAAACAATGAAACTATTAATTTTAGTTTATTAAATTACATTTTCATTGAATTCTTTTAGAAGCTATTTCAAAAGATATGATACAAACTTTATTATAAAAAACGTTATAAAATTTATAGGAAGGTGTTAGGGAATATTATAATATAATTATTTATATGTATTCATGCGATTTTAAAATTCTCTTCAAGTACGAAAACCTCATTCAAATAAAGCTATGTTATTGTTTAGTGAAAAAAATAATAGGCTGATATTATTGTGGTGTAAGGCTGAACTTGATCCTTTTATTGTCTTTTATAGTTGTACTGTCTAGTATAGAAGTAGTAGTGTGTCTTTTACCCTCATTCCAGAGATTAAGGTTTATCTAAATAAGAAGGATATTAACTATTTGTGAGAGAGGTTATTGAGACATAAAGCTGTAATTTTTAAAGCATTATGTCCCTTAAACTCTTTTTCAGGTGGTTAAATTCACCATTAACATCTTTACATCAAGTTCAACATCAACATTAAGTTTTGTTTTTTACATTATTAAGCAAATAAGTTTATATTTCTTGTGTTTTGTTTTATTTCTTTATAAGACTTTTATAAATTATCGTGTGTTATGTATACTGAATAATATTTATTTAAAAATACGATCAGTTTTAATAGATATTATTATAAAAGAATTAAAGTAGTAGTTTAAAATATTTTTCTTTTAGTAACTTTCCTGTAAATATAAATATTAAACAATGTAACTGTTAATTTTAGTTTACAAACTAGAGTATGGTTGACATTTTAAAGAAAATATTTCCAAAGTAATGATGACTTATTTTAAATTTACGTTGAATATATTTTAAGAATGAATAAAATGTATGGTAAAGTGTTTGGGAAAATTATAAGCCTCTTAGTTTAGAAATATATTCATGCAACTTTAAAATTCATGCAACCCCATTCCTATGCAGCTACGTTAGAGTATATTTAGAAAAGAGGCTGAAGAATATTGCAATGGAAGATACCGAATTTTAGAATAGAGATTAATCTGACTAAAAAGGCTGATCTTTTTTACCCTCCTTTCCAATGAGTAAGAATTATCAAAATAATATTTACAAAATGAAGTATACAATGAAGAAGGATACTAACTATTTGTGAGAGAGTTTATTGAGACATAAAGCTGTGTTATTAGAAGCATTATGTCCCTTACACTCTTTTTCAAGTGGTTGAATTCATCATTAACAAATTTGTAAAATAGAGTAGAAAATTAGTATGATATTACGTTTTGTATTAGACATGGTATTGCGGAAGTAATAAATTTCTTGTCTTGTGTATTTATTTTAATATAGGGCATTTAATTATATGTCTTATGTATACTAATTAATGATCAGATATCAAAAGTTCCAAAATTAAATTTCCAACACCAAATGTCCAATGAATTGAATTGGATATTGTCAAATATTGGAAAAGTTGATGTGATGGGAAAAATATCTATGGACATATTGATATAGGAGAAATCAATATTTTCGGTAAAAAGGTATTGGACATTTTTGTTTGGAAGTTTTGATACCCTACCCTAATTAATATTTAGTATACATAAGTTTATTTTCATTATTAATATTTTAATAATAACATGTTTGTAATTTACAATAATTTAATATAGGTTTCTTTTAAAATATAAATATCAAACATAGAAACTGTTTAAGTTTGTTATATTAGCTCCACTCATTCTTTCAGAAAATATTTAAAGAGTAATGTTAAAAAATATTAAATTAATTTTAAAAAACCTTTATGTACAAGTAAAGTTTATGATAAGGTATTTAGTACAAAATAAAAACTTTGTGATTTGGAAATAGAATCATGCAACTTTCAAATTCTCAACAAGTACAAAGCTGTGGTTAGGTGTTAGAGAGAACTTTTTAGTCCTAACGTCACCAATTGTTTGTACAATAAAGTCATTTTTCATTTAATTTCATTTACAAAGCCTTATTCTTATCTATTTAGATACATTTGAGTATAGATAAAAAAAGAAAAGGCTGATGAATTTACTATAATTCACCCTTTTTTCATTTTTTTTTTTTTATTAAATCTTGATTTCATCTTTAGAATAAATATTATTGTGACTTAGGGCTGAGCTTGTTTATGCCCTGTCTTTTAACCTCATTTCCAGGTAGAAACAATTAAAGAAATAATATGTACGAAACAAAGACTACAATGAAGAAGGATACTAACTATTTGTGAGAGAGGTTATTGAGACATAAAGCTGTGATTTTTAAAGCATTATGTCCCTTAAACTCTTTTTCAGGCGGTTTAAATCACTATCAACATCTTTACATCGAGTTCAACATCAACATTAAATTTTGTTTTTTACATTGTTTAGCAAATAAGTTTATATTTCTTGTGTTTTGTTTTATTTCTTTATAAGGCCTTTATGAATTATTGCCTGTTATGTATACTGAATAATATTTCTTTAAAATACAATTAGTTTTAATAGTTATTATTATAAAAGAATTAGAGTAGTAGTTTAAAATATTTTTCTTTTAGTAAATTTCTTGTAAATATAAATATTAAACAATGCAACTGTTAATTTTAGTTTTCAAACTAGAGTATGGTAGATTTTTTTAAAGATAATATTCAGAAAGTAATGATGAAACATTTAAAATTTATGTTGAAAATATTTTAAGAATGAATAAAATGTGTAGTAAGGAGTTTGGGAAAATTATAAGCTCATTAGTTTAGAAATATATTCATGCAACTTTAAAATTCATTAAACCCCATTCCTATACAGCTACGTTAGAGTATATTTAGAAAAAAGGCTGAAGAATATTACAATGCACGATACCGAATTTTAGAATAGAGATTAATCTGACTAAAGGCTGAACTTTTTTACCCTCCTTTCCAATGAGTAAGGATTATCGAAATAATATCTACAAAATGAAGTCTACCATCAAGAAGGATACTAACTATTTGTGAGAGAGTTTATTAAGACATAAAGCTGTGTTGTTAGAAGCATTATGTCCCTTAAACTCTTTTTCAGGTAGTTGAATTCATCATCAACATCTTTACAAAATCGTCAGAGAAGACAACTAACAGGATATTACATTTAGTTTTTTACATGGTTTGTTGTAAACGTTTATTTGACATGTGTTAGTTGTAAAAATATTTATTTTAGTTCAGCAACTTTTTAAATAATTGTCTGTCATTTATACTGAATAATAATTGATTTACATGGTTTGGTTTTATTAATATTATTTTATTAACTTATAAAATTACTTTACAATAGAGTAATATTAATATCTTTTTTTTAATATAATTATCGAACAACATTAAATTTAGTTTTTTACATTGATTATCAAATAAGTTTATATTTCTTGTGTTTTGTTTTATTTCTTTATAAGGCCCTTATGAATTATTGCCTGTCATGTATACTGAATAATATTTTTTTTAAATACGATTAGTTTTAATAGATATTATTATTAAAGATTTAAAGTAGTAGTTTAAAATATTTCTCTTTTAGTAACTTGCTTGTAAATAAAACATTAAACAATGCAACTGTTAATTTTAGTTTTCAAACTAGAGTATGGTAGATTTTCAAAGAAAATATTCTAAAAGTAATGATGACACATTTTAAATTTAAGTTGAAAATATTTTAAAAATGAATAAAATGTGTAATAAGGAGTTTGGGAAAATTAAAAGCTTATTAGTTTAGAAATATATTCATGCAACTTTAAAATTCATGCAACCCCATTCCTATATAGCTACATTAGAGTATATTGAGAAAAGAGGCTGAAGAATATTACAATGGAAGATACTGAATTTTAGTATAGAGATTAATCTGACTAAAATCTGAGCTTTTTTACGCTCCTTTTCATTGAGTAAGGATTATCAAAATAATATCTACGAAATGAAGTCTACCATCAAGAATGATACTAACTATTTGTGAGAGAGGTCATTGAGACACAAAGCTGAGTGGTTAGAAGCATTATGACCTATAAACTCTTTTTGAGGTGGTTGAATTCATCATCAACATCTTTACAAAATCATGAGAGAAGACAGCCAATAGAATATTATGTTTCTTTTTTTACATGGTTTGTTGTAAACGTTTATTTGACATGTGTTAGTTGTAAAAATATTTATTTTAATTCAGCAACTTTTTAAATAATTTTCTGTCATTTATACTGAATAATAATTTATTTACATGGTTTAGTTTTATTAAAATAATTTAATAAATTATAAAAGTACTTTACAATAGAGTATTAATAACATCTTTTTTAAATATAATTATGGAACAAGGAAAGTATAATTTTCCTTTACTAAATTAAACATTCGTTGATTTTTGTGTGTGAAATATCTCAAAAGTAACATTGAAAATATTTTTAAATGATTTTTAAAAGAGTTTATTGAGACATAAAGCCGTGTTATTACAAGCATTATGTCCATTAAACTCTTTTTCAAGTGGTTGAATTCATCATTAATATATTTGTAAATTAGTTAGAGTAGAAAATTAGTATGATATTACGTTTTGTATTTGACATGGTATGGCGGAAGTAAAAAATTTCTTGTCTTGTGTATTTATTTTAATATAGGGCATTTAATTATATGTTTTATGTATACTAATTAATGATTAGGTATCAAAAGTTCCAACATTAAATTTCCAATACCAAATTCCAATGAATTGAATTGGAAATTGTCAAAGATTGGAAAAGTTGATGTGATGGGAAAAAATATCTATGGACATATTGATATTGGAGAAATCAATATTTTTGGGAAAAAGGTATTGGAAATTTCTGTTTGGAAATTTTAATACCCTACCCTAATTAATATTTAGCATACATAAGTTTAGTTTCATTAATAATATTTTAATAATATCATGCCTTTAATTTACAATAATTTAATATATGTTTCTTTTAAAATATAAATATCAAACATAAAGACTAATTAGTTTGTTATATTAGCTTTATAGCTTCACATCATTCTTTTAGAAAGTATTTAAAGAGTAATGTTAAAAAATATTAAATTAACTTTAAAAACCTTTATGTACAAGTAAAGTTTATGATAAGGTATTTAGTACAAAATAAAAACTTTTAAATTTGGAAATAGAATCATGCAACTTTCAAATTTTCAACAAGTACAAAGCTGTGGTTAGGTGTAAGAGAGAACTTTTTAGTCCTAACGTCACCAATTGTTTGTAGAATAAAGTAATTTTTCATTTAATTTAATTTACAAAGCCTTATTCCCATCTATATAGCTACATTTTAGTATAGATTTTTTTATCTATACTATTAAGAAAAGGCTGAATTATACTAAATTCTTCAGTCTGTTATTTATTTTTTTATAAATAAAAGACTGAAGAATTTAGTATAACTCAGCCTTTTCTTAATTTTGTTTAAAATCTTGATTTCGCCTTTAGAATAGAAATTATTGTGACTTAGGGCTAAGTTTTTTTACATCCTTTGTTTTTTAACCTCATTTCCAGGGAGAAACGATTAAAGAAATAATATCTACGAAACAGTCTACAATGAAGAAGTATACTAACTATTTGTGAGAGAGGTTATTGAGACATAAAGCTGTGATTTTTAAAGCATTATGTCCCTTAAACTCTTTTTCAGGTGGTTTAATTCACTATCAACATCTTTACATCAAGTTCAACATCAATATTAAATTTAGTTTTTTACATTGTTTATCAAATAAGTTTATATTTCTTGTGTTTTGCTTTATTTCTTTACAAGGCCTACATAAATTATTGTCTGTCATGTATATTGAATAATATTTTTAAAATATGATAAGTTTTAATAGATATTATTATAAAATAATTAAAGTAGTAGTTTAAAATATTTTCTTTTAGTATCTTTCTTGTAAATATAAATATTAAACAATGCAACTGTTAATTTTAGTTTTCAAACTACAATATGGTTGATTTTTTAAAGAAAATATTTCAAAAGTAATGATGACACATTTTAAATTTGCATTGAAAATATTTTAAGAATGAATAAAATGTATAGTAAGGAGTTTAGGAAAATTATAAGCTTATTGGTTTAGAAATATATTCATGCAACTAAAATTCATGCAACCCCATTCCTGTATAGCTACGTTAGAGTGTATTTAGAAAAGAGGCTGAAGAATATTACAATGGAAGATACTGAATTTTAGAATAGAGATTAATCTGACTAAAGGCTGAGCTTTTTTACCCTCCTTTCCAATGAGTAAGAATTATCAAAATAATATTTACGAAATGAAGTATACAATGAAGAAGGATACTAACTATTTGTGAGAGAGGTTATGAGACATAAAGCTGTGTTATTAGAAGCATTATGTCTCTTAAACTCTTTTTCAGGTAGTTAAATTCACCATTAACATATTTATAATATCGTTAGAGTAGAAAATCAGCAGAAAATTACGTTTTATATTTGACATATTCTGGTTAAAAATTTATATTTCTTGTGTTGTGTATTTATTTTAATATAGGAAATTTAATTACAAGTGTTATGTAAACTGATTAATATTTAATATACATAGGTTTACTTTTATAAATGTTATTTTAAGAAAAACATACAAGTTCTTGACAAGGTATTAGTATTATTAGTTTCTTTTAAAATAAAAATATCTATTTAGTTTGTTATTTAAAAATTATAGCTTTCTAGAATTATTTTAGAAATTATATATAGAATCTTTTAGTAATGTTAAAAAAATACTATATTAATAATTTAAAAATGTTTATGTACGAACAAAATGTATACTATGGTATTTAGGAAAAATATAAGCTAAGCATCTTTGAGATGTAGTCTGCAACTAATAAATGCTCTACAAGTACAATGCCTCACTCCTATATCACTACATTAGAATATTAAAAAAAGCAATACCGACTTTTAGAATAGAGATTATTGTGAAGCAGTGCTGAGCTTGTTTAAGCACTGTGTCTTTTAGCTTAATTTCCAAGTATAATCGAACAAGGAACGTATAATTTTCCCTTACTAAATTAACCGTTCATTGATTTTTTGTGTGTAAAATATCTTAAAAGTAACATTGAAAATATTTTAATTGATTTTTAAAAAAGGTTTCACATACGAATAAAATGTACAGAAAGATGTTTGGGGGAAAATTATAAGCTTATAAATTTTAAGATGTAGTCTTGGAACTTTACAATTCCCTACATGTCCGTAACCCCGTTGCTAGATAGCTACGTCATAGTATAGTTAAAAATACTTACTCTTACTCTTACTCCCAGGGCCATCTATATCGCAGGTGATATTTAGCCGCCCCAACAAAGCCTCTCCAGATTGACCTGTCCTCTGCATTCTCTTCCATGGCTCCAACTCGCTGTATATCTAGCCTAACCTGGTCCCACCATCTTTGTTTTGGCCTCCCAAGAGGTCGCCTTCCCACAGGGTTATTTTTGCTAACTTTCTTTAGTTGGGACTCTTCTCTCCTTCTTAACACATGCCCAGCCCACCTTAGTCTTCTACTTTTGATCTCACTCACAATGTCTGCGTCGTTATATAGGTCTCTAATCTCCCTGTTGTGTTTCCTTCTCCACTCCCCTTGGTCATATGTGGGCCCATATATCTTTCTCAAGACTTTGTTTTCGAAGACGAAGACAATTAGTTTTTTTTCTTCTTTCTTATTTAGTATCCACGTTTCATATCCATAGAGGAAAACTGGGATGACTATTGATTTGTACAACCTAATTTTTGTTTTGTGTGACAATGACTTGGAAGATAGTAATTTATTGCATGCATAAATGCATCTGTTGGCTGAATTTATTCTTTGCTGTATCTCAATTTCTTCTGCGTTTTTATTTGAAATTGTGACTCCGAGGTATTTGAATTCCGGTACTTGTTCGAATTCATGGCCATCAACTCGTAGGGGGTCTTGGGTGTAATTTTGGTCTCTTGTAAAGTGCATGAATTTGGTTTTTGGATCGTTTGTCTTCAGCCCTATTTTTTCTGCTTCTGTTATGAAGACCTTGGTCAGCGTAGTTAGATCCTCTAGCTTTTCTGCCATTATAGCTATGTCATCTGCAAATGCTAGAATGTTCAGTTTTCCTCCTACTTTAACACCCAGGTTCATTTCTTTTGTCTTCTGAAGGGCCTCCTCTAGAGCCATGTTGAATAATATTGGGGAAAGGCCATCCCCCTGTCTGACTCCTGAGTTTACTTTGAAGGTTTCGCTGTTTTGTCCATTTATTCTCACGGAGCATCTTGACTCGGTAACACTCATTTTAGACAGGTTTATCAGTTTTCTGGGGACCCCAAATTTTTCTAACTGTACCCATAATCTTTCTCTGTCAATGCTGTCGTAAGCTTTTTGGAAGTCAATGAAGATGGCATAAAATTCTTTGTTATATTCCCAGTACTTGGCTACAATTTATTTCAGTAAAAATATCTGGTCTGTAGTGGACCTACCTTTGATGAAGCCTGCCTGGTGTTCTTCAATTATTTCGTTTGAGTAGCATTCAAGTCGATTTAGAATAATTTTAGTCAGGACTTTATAGGGGATACTTAGCAATGAGATGCCTCTATAGTTTCCACACTCTTCTTTTTCTCCCTTTTTATGTATGGGTACAACTACTGCCTCTTGCCACTCAGTTGGCATTTCTTCCTTTTCCCATATTTTAAGTATTAACTTCCACAGTTTCTCAATTACTACATTTCCTCCTTTTTTTAGTAATTCTGCTGTAATTTCATCTTTTCCTGGAGCCTTGTTATTTTTCAGTGTCTTTACTGCGTTTTCCACTTCTTGTTTGGTTGGTGGTTCCAGGTTTGGTTGTACATGGTAATAGCTACATTCATTGTCTTGTTTTGTTGTTTCATCTCCTCTGTTGGCATTAAGTAGATCACTGAAATATTCTTTCCACCTTTCAAGGACTTTTTGGCTTTCCGTAATTAATGTGCCATCTTTACTCTTAACTCCGTAAGAGCGGGGGGTGAATCCTTTTTTGAAAAATCTTACTTTTCTAAAGAAGTCTCTTGAGTTGTTTGTTGTGTTATCTTCTTCGGCTTTATCCAGCAAGCTATTTATATATAGCCGTTTTTTCCTCTTCAATAACCTATTGGTATCCCTATTTGACTTGTTGTAACTCTCTCTGTGTTTTATGCTGTTACTATTCATCCAGGTCTTTTTCCTAACAATTCTTTCTTCAACCATTTGCTCACATTCATGGTCAAACCATGGCTTTTTGTTCTTTTTCTTCTTCTTTCTGCCACATACTTCTTCTGCCGAGTCTAAAACTGCTTCCTTGAAGTTGTTCCAGTTATTGTTTATATTAACATTTTCGTCCACCTCTTCTAGAAGTTTGAATCTGTTTTCAAGTTTAAGTTTAAATCTTTTAACTATACTGTGGCATTTGAGCCTCTCGGTGTCTTTCTTGTCTTTCCTCTTTTCGTCTCTGAGTAGCTATTCTTTGTGTCATCTTCACTACAACTAATGATTAGTAGTTAAAAATAGGCTGAAGAATATTACAATGCACGATTCCAACTTTTAGAATAGAGATTATTGTGACATTAGGGTGAGTATGTTTAAGCAAAGAGCCTAATTTCCCAGGAGGAAAATTTGTCAAAATAATATCTAGAAAATGAAATTTACCATCAAGAAGGATACTAACTATTTGTGAGAAAGTTTATTGAGACATAAAGCTGTGTTATTAGAAGCATTATGTCCATTAAACTCTTTTTCAAGTGGTTGAATTCATCAACAACACATTTGTAAAATAGTTAGAGTAGAAAATTAGTATGATATTACGTTTTGTATTAGACATGGTATGGCGGAAGTAATAAATTTCTTGTCTTGTGTATTTATTTTAATATAGGGCATTTAATTATATGTTTTTGTATACTAATTAATAATTAGGTATCAAAAGTTCCAAAATTAAATTTCCAATACCAAATTCCAATGAATTAAATTGGAAATTGTCAAAGATTGTAAAAGTTGATGTGATGGGAAAAAATATCTATGGATGTATTGATATTGGAGAAATCAATATTTTCGGGAAAAAAGTATTGGACATTTTTGTTTGGAAATTTTAATACCCTACCCTAATTAATATTTAGTAAACATAATTATAGTTTCATTATTAATATTTTAATAATATCATGCCTGTAATTTACAATAATTTAATATAGGTTTCTTTTAAAATATAAATATCAAACATAGAGAATATTTAAGTTTGTTATATTAGCTTTGTAGCTTCACATCATTCTTTCAGAAAATATTTAAAAAGTAATGTTAAAAAATATTAAATTACTTTTAAAAAACCTTTATGTACAAGTAAAGTTTATGATAAGGTATTTAGTACAAAATAAAAACTTTGAAATTTGGAAATAGAATCATGCAACTTTCAAATTCTCAACAAGTACAAAGCTGTGGTTAGGTGTAAGAGAGAACTTTTTAGTCCTAACGTCGCAAATTGTTTGTACAATAAAGTCATTTTTCAATCAATTTAATTTACAAAGCCTTATTCCCATCTATATAGCTACATTTTAGTATAGATAAAAAAAAAGACTGAAGAATTTAGTATAATTCAGCCTTTTCTCCGAAATTAAGTATTCCATCAAAGAGGATACTAACTATTTGTGAGAGAGCTTATGGAGACATAAAGCTGTTTTTTTTTTTCATGTGGTTGAATTCATCATTAACACATTTGTAAAATAGTTAGAGTAGAAAATTAGTATGATATTACGTTTTGTATTTGACATGGTATGGCCGAAGTAATACATTTCTTGTCTTGTGTATTTATTTTAATATAAGGTATTTAATTATATGTTTTATGTATATTAATTAATGATTAGGTATCAAAAGTTCCAAAATTAAATTCCAATACCAAATTCCAATGAACTGAATTGGAAATTGTCAAAGATTGTAAAAGTTGATGTGATGGGAAAAAATATCTATGGACGTATTGATATTGGAGAAATCAATATTTTCGGGAAAAAAGTATTGGACATTTTTGTTTGGAAATTTTAATACCCTACCCTAATTAATATTTAGTAAACATACGTTTACTAATTTTAATAATAATAATAAAATTAATAATAAAGTTTCATTAATAATATTTTAATAATATCATGCATGTAATTTACAATAATTTAATATAGGTTTCTTTTAAAATATAAATATCAAACATAGAGAATATTTAAGTTTGTTATATTAGCTTTGTAGCTTCACATCATTCTTTCAGAAAGTATTTCAAAGGTAACGTTAAAAAATATTAAATTAATTTGGAAAACCTTCATGTACGAGTAAAGTTTATGATAAGGTATTTAGTACAAAATAAAAACTTAAGAGATTTGGAAATGGAATCATGCAACTTTTAAATACTCACCAAGTACAAAGCTGTGGTTAGGTGTAAGAGAGAACTTTTTAGTCCTAACGTCACCAATTGTTTGTACAATAAAGTAATTATTCATTTAATTTCATTTACAAAGCCTTATTCCTATCTATGTAGCTACATTTGAGTATAGATAAAAAAAGAAAAGACTGAAGAATATAGTATAATTCAGCCTTTTCTTCATTTTTTTTTTTTTTTTTGAAATCTTGATTTCGCCTTTAGAATAGAACTTATTGTGACTTAGGGCTAAGTTTGTTTACGCTCTTTGACTTTTAACGTCATTTCCAGGAAGAAACGATTAAAGAAATAATATCTACGAAATGAGTCTACAATCAAGAAGTATACTAACTATTTGTGAGAGAGGTTATTGAGACATAAAGCTATGATTTTTAAAGCATTATGTCCCTTAAACTCTTTTTCAGGTGGTTTAATTCACCATCAACATCTTTACATCAAGTTCAACATCAAATTTAGTTTTTTACATTGTTTATCAAATACGTTTATATTTCTTGTGTTTTGTTTTATTTCTTTATAAGGCCTTTATGAATTATTGTCTGTCATTTTTACTGAATAATATTTTTTAAATACGATTAGTTTTAATAGATATTATTATAAAATAATTAAAGTAGTAGTTTAAAATATTTTTCTTTTAGTAACTTTCTTGTAAATATAAATACTAAACAATGGAACTGTTAATTTTAGTTTTCAAACTAGAGTATGGTTGATTTTTTAAATATAATATTCCAAAAGTAATGATGAAACATTTAAAATTTACGTTGAAAATATTTTAAGAATGAATAAAATGTGTAGTAAGGGGTTTGGGAAAATTATGAGCTTATTAGTTTAGAAATATATTCATGCAACTTTAAGATTCATGCAACCCTATTCCTATATAGCTACATTAGAGTATATTTAGAAAAAAGGCTGAAGAATATTACAATGGAAGATACCGAATTTTAGAAAAGAGATTAATCTGACTAAAGGCTGAGCTTTTTTACCCTCCTTTTCAATGAGTAAGGATTATCGAAATAATGTCTATGAAATGAAGTCTACTCATTATTCATCTCTAAGACGCCGATCGTAGATATATGGGCGAATATGAAGAGTGAATGAGTGTAGATGAACGAGTGTAGTCATTGTTAATATCTGAGTTCTACTTAGTTTAGAAAGGACTATTTATTAATAGCCCAATAGCCAGGGCAACTATGGGACCTACAGCTTTACGTGGAATCCAAACCACGTAGTGTTGGTCTGATTTTCAGCTAACTGACAAGTCTGACACTCAGTTCTCTTACCTACACAACATCCGAACCTTGACTACCATTCAACATGGACACTCCAAACTTCTCTTGCAGTGTCTACGTTGATAAAAACCTTTGAGCGGACGTCGTGTCGGTATTAAGAGCCGAGCATGGAACCTATCGCCTACAATCTCCCAAACACTTTGTCCCCAAGTAGCTGGGCTACAGCACTGCGCCACCAGTGCCGACTTAAGAATTAAGAAGGATACTAACTATTTGTGGGAGAGATTATTGAGACATAAAGCTGTGTTATTAGAAGCATTATGTCCCTTAAACTCTTTTTCAGATAGTTAAATTCATCATGAGCATTTTTACAAAATCGTTAGAGAATACAACCAACGGGATGTTAAGTTTTATATTTGATATGGTTTGGCCAAAAATATTTTATTTCTTGTGTTATGCATTTATTTCAATATGGGGTATTTAACACGTTGATTGCGGGCGACGTTGATCAACGATGCGCCGCAGTAGCGCGTGTGGCGGGCAGCGTTGTACAATGATCCTACAGTCCTTGAAATGTATTGACTCCGTGTGAGGTTAGCCGTTGCCCGGGAACGTTTTGTCGCTCGTCGCTTGTTGTGCCGGTCTTTGTGAACATTTCGATGTACTTCGTTTTTGGATACCACTATTTTTGTGTTTGTGGTACCAGTTCTACGTTTTAGTGTTTTTTAGGATTGTTATAAGTAATTTTTGTGCAATGGATGATAGTTTTCGACAAGTTCCACGAGGTTATTCATGAGTGAAATATAGTGTAACAATGCCGGTGGGAAGTGTTGTAAAGTTTTTTTATTTTTAGTATTACCCATTTTTATATTACCAATTATTAGGACTAACTGTACATTCTCATGCCATTCGATAACATTGTGCGCGAACTTATTATTATCGTGACTAAACATTATTTTTTCGACAGAAGAAGTTTTTTTTGTTGTAAAACTGTTTATTTATTCTGTTATGCAATTATCAATAATGGGACTGTACAAAATTGTCAACAATCACCAGCTGAGTAACGCTTACCGGCACCCCAGGCGGACAACGTTGATCAATGCACCGGAAATGACGTCAATGGAATTGGCCTAATTCCATACCTGGACACCTTCTGACACTACTCTGGCTACAATGGGACTATTTATAAAGTAAATAAAAATGTATTATATTTCAGCCTGGGGCATGCACAATGTTGGGCGATTTCAGCAATGAACGTGTTAATATTGTTTTATGTATACTGATTAATTTTTTATGTATACTGATTAATATTTAACATACATAAGTTTAGTTTTAGAAATGATATATTTTGAAAATCATACTTGTACTTAAAAATAGATCAATATTAGATTTTTATATTATGATTATAAAAATAAATTCTTAATATTTTTTTATTAAATATATAGCTTTACTGAATTCTTTTTGAAAGTATTTCAAAGATAATGTTTTAAAACTTTAAATTTATTTTGAAAAATGATTATGTACGAATAAAATTTATGATAAGTGATTTATAAAAAATATAGGCTTAGCAATTTTAAGATGAAGTCATGCAATTTCAAAATTCTCTGCAAGTGCAAAACTTCATTCCTATATCGCCTAGTTAGAGTATAGTTTAAAAAAATGAAAACGCTGAAGTATTCTGCAGCCTTTTTTCTTTTTTTAGTAAAGCTCGATACCAACTTTTAGAATGGAGATCATTATGACATCAGGTTGATTTTTTTAAAAGTACTCAAAGGAGAAACGACTATTTAAACGTTTTGTTTTTTTAAATGGTTTGGCGTAAGTGTTTGTATTTTGTGTGTTGTAAATTATTTTTTTAATGTTGAGTCTTACTGAATTACTGTCTGTCATGTATACTAAATAATGTTTTATATCCATATTACATAGGTTTAATTTTATTAATATTATTTTAATAGAATCATATTGGTACTTTGCAATAGATAAATATTGTCATGTTTTTCAAATATAATTATGAAGCAAGGAAACTATAAATTTAGTTTACCAAGTTATATGTTCATTGATTTTTTTTAATATTTCAAAAGTAATGTTGAACAAATTTAATTTATTTTGAAAAAGGTTTTACATACTAATAAAATATATAGCGTGATTGGGAAAATTATAAGCCTATTAATTTTAAAATGTAATCTTGCAACTTTAAAACCTTCTACAAGTCCGCAACCCCCTGCCTATATAGCTACGTTAGAGTTTTATGGTTAAAAAAGGGCTGAAGAATACTACAATGCATGATACCGAATTTTAGAATAGGGATTATTGTGACATAGGGATTAGCTCGTTTAAGCACTATGTCTTTTACCCTCATTTCCAAGTAGAAAGGATTAAAGAAATAATATCTACAAAATAAAGTGTACCATCAAGAAAGATACTAACTATTTGTGAGAGAGTTTATTGAGACATAAAGCTGTTTTATAATGTCCCTTAAACTCTTTTTCAGGTGTTTGATTCATTGTCAACATCTTTAAAAAAATCAATAGAAAAGACAATTAACAGAATATTACGTTTTGTTTTTTGCATGTTTTGTCGCAAAAGTTTATATTTCTTGTGTTGTAAAGATATTTATTTTAATTTAGGGCCTTTTTGAATCATTAATTATCTATAATGGTTATACATACTTCATAGGTTTAGTTTTATTAATATTAGTTTTAAAAACAATATTAGGTACTTTACAATGGATTAATAATAATATGTTTTTTAAATAGTCTATAATTATCAAACAATGAAACTATAATTTTATTTTACTAAATTAAATGTTCATTGATATTTTTTGTGAATATGTCATAAGTAATGTTGAAAATATCTTAATTGATTTTAGAAAGGGGTTTACGTACAAATAATATTTACAGCAAGGTATTGGGAACATTATAAGCTTATTAATTTTAATACTTGCATTTTAGTCTTGCAGATTTAAAATGCTCTACATGTCCATAACCCCATCCCTATATAGCTAAGTTAGAGTATGGTTATAGTAATTGTAGTAATCTGAAGAATACTACAATGTACAATACTAAATTTTAGAATAGGGATTACTGTGACATAAGGATGAGCTTGTTTGAGTACCGTACTGTGTCTTTTAACCTCATTTCTAAGGAGAAAGGATTAAAGAAATAATATCTACGAAATGAAGTCTACCATCAAGAAGGATACTAACTATTTGTGAGAGAGGTTATTGAGACATAAAGCTGTTTTATTAAAAGCATTATGTCCCTTAAACTCTTTTTCAGGTAGTTAAATTCACCATTAACATATTTATAATATCATTAAGAGTAGAAAATCAGCAGGAAACTACGTTTTATATTTGATATAATCTAGTTAAAAATTTATATTGCTTGTGTTGTGCATTTATTTTAATATAGAAAATTTAATTAAGAGTTTTATGTAAACTGATTAATATTTAATATACATAGGTTTACTTTTATAAATACTAATTTAAGAAAATCATACAAGTTCTTGACAAAGGATTAGTATTATTAGTTTCTTTTAAAATATAAATATCTATTTAGTTTGTTATTTAAAAATTATAGCTTTCTAGAATTCTTTTAAAAATTATATCAAAGGTAATGTTAAAAAATACTATATTGATATTTTAAAAATGTTTATGTACGAATAAAATGTATACTATGGTCTTTAGGAAAAACATAACCTAAGAAATTTTGAGATGTAGTCTGCAACTTATAAATGCCCTACAAGTACAAAGCCTCACTCCTATATTGCTACATTAGAGTATTAAAAAAAGCAATACTGACTTTTAGAATAGAGATAATTGTGAAGCAGTGCTGAGCTTGTTTAGGCACTGTGTCTTTTAGCTTCATTTTTAAGTATTATTAAAATAATATCTATTAAACAAAGTCTACAATGAAGAAGGCTACTAACTATTTGTGAGAGAGTTTATTGAGACATAAAGCTGTTTTATTAAAAGCATTATGTCACTTAAACTCTTTTTCAGGTAGTTGAATTCATCGTCAATATCTTTACTAAATTGTTAGATAAGACAGCCAACAGGAAACATTTAGTTTTTTACATGGTTTGTTGTAAACGTTTATTTGACATGTGTTAGTTGTAAAAATATTTATTTTAATTCAGTGCCTTTTTAAATAATTGTCTGTCATCTATACTGAGTAATAATTTATATATATGGTTATTTTTATTGATATTATTTTATTAAATTATAAAAGTACTTTACAATAGAGTAATAATAATATCTTTTTTTAATATAATTATCAAACAAGGAAAGTACAGGGTGTCCGGGCTAGAGGTATCAAGAAATAACTAACTCGTTTGGTATAACAATGTAATATTTATTTTAAAATAACTATGCTAACATGTTACAAATGCAACCAAGATTGTTATCTTATTTAGTAAAGTTCAATGTGATCACCATAAGTCGCTCTCACACGGTCCAATCGGTATTCAACATCCCGCCTTGTGTTTGCGAGCATTTCTGGCGTTATCCTCTCAATTGCAGCCACAATCCTATGCCTTAGTTCCCGTAAACATTGTACTATTTCCTGGTACAGGAAATCTTTGATAAACCCCCATGCAAAGAAATTCAAAGGGGTCAGATCTGGCAATCTTGCCGGCCATGCAATAGGCCCTCTTCTACCTATCCAACGACCGGGGAATTGCTCATTAAGAAAATCCAGGACATTTTTGTGGTAGTGTGTAGGAGCACCGACTTGCTGGAAAATGATTTGTTCTGGCATTTGGGGTACTGCAACGTTTTGTAACATGTCCAAATAAATGTGGACTATTACTGTATGTTCAATGAAAAGAAATGGACCAATAATTGCATTGTGCATCAGTCCCAGCCAAACATTTGTTTTTGGTGTGTCTCTTTCATGCATTACTGAGGAATGTGGATTTCTTGATCCGCAAATACAACAGTTGTTACGGTTTATTAATCCACTGAGGTGAAAAGCAGCCTCGTCATTGAAAAGTACATTTTGAAGAAATATGGGATTTTCATTAATGCGATCCAACATATTGTTAGCATATTCTAGTCTCAAAGGACGATCATTTGGCATTATCTGGTGAAGGAGCTGAATCTCATATGCACGAAATTTGAGCCTTTTACGTAAAATGTTATGAACTGTTTATTTAGGAAGTTGCTGTAATCTATAAGATGATCTAATTGATGTACGTAGAAATTGATTTTAAAAATTGTGCACGTTGTTAATTGCTTGTACACTTACTTGCTTCTTTACATGCTTTCCAGTTTTTTAAATCAAAGTTCCATTAGCTTGAAGAGTTCTGTCTCACAGTACGGTTGTATTTGAGGTTGGTGGATTAATGTTGTAATCACGACGAGCCCGACGTTGAACACGAGTTACAGATTTGTACTCTGCAAGCCACAAAACGCACTGTACCTTTCGTTGTAGGGTCAACATTTTTTTAACATAAGAAACTTACAGCCAAATGACAACCGTGACAGCAGAATGACTATAGTCAATTATACGAATTTAAAGCCAATAATGGTGTTGTAATCAGCTGACTTCTCAGTAAACATCATCATAAGGCTGATAATCACATTAGTAGCTAAGTTGTTGTTACCGTCAGAGATAAATCAGCTTGGTCACATGGAAACATGGAAAGACTGAATTTTCTTTAACTGGTAATTTTTTGGCATTGTGTGTGAGATATTACCGTTAAACTTTACACATACAATCTTGGTATTATTACTAACCATTTGTAGTTTTAATTGAAAAGAAAATATTGAACATCCCAGATAGGAATATTTATTTATTGATACCTCTAGCCCGGACACCCTGTATAATTTTCATTTACTAAATTCATACTAAGTTCAATGATTTTGTGTGTGAAATATCTAAAAAATAAAATTGAAAATATTTAAAATGATTTTTAAAAAAGGTTTTACATACGAATAAAATGTATAGTAAGGTATTTGGGGGGAAATTATAAGCTTATAAATTTTAAGATGTAGTCTTGGAACTTAACAATTTCCTACATGTCCGTAACCCCATTGCTAGATAGCTACATCATAGTATAGTTAAAAATTGGCTGAAGAATATTACAATGCACGATTCCGACTTTTAGAATAGAGATTATTGTGACATTAGGGTGAGCATGTTTAAGCAAAGAGCCTAATTTCCCAGGAGTAAATATTATCGAAATAATATCTAGAAAATGAAATTTACAATCAAGAAGAACACTAACACAGAATATAGACTGTCTAAATTCTGTGATACTAACTATTTGTGAGAGAGGTTATTGAGACATAAAGCTATGATTTTTAAAGCATTATGTCCCTTAAACTCTTTTTCAGGTGGTTTAATTCACCATCAACATCTTTACATCAAGTTCAACATTAACTTTTAATTTTGTTTTTTACATTGTTTATCAAATAAGTTTATATTTCTTGTGTTTTGTTTTATTTCTTTATAAGACCTTTACGCATTATTGTCTGTCATGTATACTGAATAATATTTATTTAAAATACGATTAGTTTTAATAGATATTATTATAAAAGAATTAAAGTAGTAGTTTAAAATATTTTTCTTTTAGTAACTTTCTTGTAAATATAAATGCTAAACAATGCAACTGTTAATTTTAGTTTTCAAACTAGAGTATGGTTGATTTTTGAAATATAATATTCCAAAAGTAATGAGGAAACATTTTTAATTTACGTTGAAAATATTTTAAGAATGAATAAAATGTATAGTAAGGAGTTTGGGAAAATTATAAGCTTATTAAAATATATTCATGCAACTCCATTCCTATTACATTAGAGTATATTTAGAAAAAAGGCTGAAGAATATTACAATGCACGATACCGAGTTTTAGAAAAGAGATTAATCTGACTAAAGGCTGAGCTTTTTTACCCTCCTTTTCAATGAGTAAGGATTATCGAAATAATGTCTATGAAATGAAGTCTACTCATTATTCATCTCTAAGACGCCGATCGTAGAGATATGGACGAATATGAAGAGTGAAGGAGTGTAGATGAACGAGTGTAGTCATTGTTACTATCTGAGTTCGACTTAGTTTAGAAAGGACTATTTATTAATAGCCCAATAGCCAGGGCAACTATGGGACCTAGAGCTTTACGTGGAATCCGAACCACGTAGTGTTGGTCTGATTTTCAGCTAACTGACAAGTCTGACACTCAGTTCTCTTCCCTACACAACATCCGAACCTTGACTACCATTCAACACGGACACTCCAGACTTCTCTAGTAGTGTCTACATTGATAAAAACCATTGAGCGGACGTCGTGTCGGTATTAAGAGCATGGAACCTATCGCCTACAATCTCCCAAACACTTTGTCCCCAAGTAGCTGGGCTACAGTACTGCGCCACCAGTGCCGACTTAAGAATTAAGAAGGATACTATTTGTGAGAGAGGTTATTTAGACATAAAGCTGTGTTATTAGAAGCATTATGTCCCTTAAACTCTTTTTTAGATAGTTAAATTCATCATGAGCATTTTTACAAAATCGTTAGAGAATACAACCAACAGGATATTAAGTTTTATATTTGATATGGTTTGACCAAAAATATTTTATTTCTTGTGTTGTGCATTTATTTCAATATAGGGTATTTAATATTGTTTTATGTATACTGATTAATATTTAACATACATAAGTTTAGTTTTAGAAATGATATATTTTGAAAATCATACTTGTACTTAAAAATAGATTAATATTCGATTTTTATATTATGATTATAAAAAATAAACTATTAATATTTTTTTATTAGATATATAGCTTTACTGAATTCTTTTTGAAAGTATTTCAAAGATAATGTTTTAAAACTTTAAATTTATTTTGAAAAATGATTATGTACGAATAAAATTTATGATAAGTGATTTATAAAAAATATAGGCTTAGCAATTTTGAGATGAAGTCGTGCAATTTCAAAATTCTCTGCAAGTGCAAAGCCTCATTCCTATATCGCCTAGTTAGAGTATAGTTTAAAAAAAGGAAAGGCTGAAGTATTCTGCAGCCTTTTTTCTTTTTTTAGTAAAGCTCGATACCAACTTTTAGAATGGAGATCATTATGACATCATGTTGATTTTTTAAAAGTACTCAAAGGAGAAACGACTATCTAAACGTTTTGTTTTTTAAATGGTTTGGCGTAAGTGTTTGTATTTTGTGTGTTGTAAATTATTTTTTTAATGTTGGGTATTTCTGAATTACTGTCCATCATGTATACTAAATAATGTTTTATATACATATTACATAGGTTTAATTTTATTAATATTATTTTAATAGAATCATATTGGTACTTTGCAGTAGATAAATATTGTCATGTTTTTCAACTATAATTATGAAGCAAGGAAACTATAAATTTAGTTTACCAAGTTACAGGCCGTGAGGCGAGTAAAGAAACTGTCCTGGGGATGCGCAGTGACAAAGAGAAAGTTTGCGCATGCGCCGAACAACTGTTTGGGGCAACAACCTCCTCAGTTGGTTTCTGTCTCCGTGGGTGGTGTTTGTGTTACGGCCTTTCTGAAAACATTCTAGTGGATTTTGCAGTGTTGTGTAACTGTTACCTCCAGGGATGTCTGGGCCATCATCGCTACAGCATACAACGCCAGTGAGTAAGTCTGTTGAGAGAAAAGTGATCCACAGCCAGAGCAGGAAGATTATTCACAATGTTTATAATTATATGAAAAAAGAAAATAACAGCTTAAGTAAAAAAGCTTTACAAACTAAAGTGGCTGATGCTTGCGGTGTATCTTTTAGTAGTGTTAGGAGAATCATCAATGAGCAAAATAAGATGTCTGATATGTCATCGCTTAAGTTCACTACCCCAAGAAAAAAGAGACCCAGAAAATATTTGAAAACTACATTCGATGATTTTGATTTAACTGTAATCCGCAAGACAATTCACGAATTTCATTTAAACGAGGGTGAAAGACCTACACTCAGAGGAATACTACATGTATTAAAGGATAAAATAGATTTCAAAGGAAGTATTTGGTGTGTTCGTAAGGTTGTAAAAAAATTAGGTTTCCGCTGGAAGAAAACTGAATCCAACAGACAATTGCTCGTTGAAAAAAGCGATATCCGAAATTTAAGGTTGAACTACTTGGTGAATGTGGACAGATATAGGAAAGAAAAGAGACCGATTGTGTACATGGACGAAACATATTTTCATAGCACAACAACCACTGAGAAAACCTGGACGGACAGCACAGTTGGTGGCCTGAAGAAATGTGTCAGCAAAGGTTCTCGAGTAATTGTTTTACACGCAGGAGGCGATGAGGGATTCGTGGCTAACGGTTTGTTGATGTTCAAGTCTGGATTAAAAAAGGGAGATTACCATGGAGACATGAATTTTGATAACTACGAAAAGTGGATCAAAGAACAACTAATCCCAAACCTGAAGCCAAAAAGTGTGTTAGTTATCGATAACGCACCTTATTATAATAAACAGGTCAACCCGGCACCAACCTCATCATGGAAGAAACAAGATATGCAGAAATGGCTGACTGACAATGGAATTCCCTACTGTGAAAGTATGCTGAAGCCCCAGTTATACTCATTAATCAAACTGAATAAACCACAGTTAAAAATGTACAAGATCGATGCAGTCTTAGCTCAGCACGGGCACTCTGTTCTCAGACTACCCCTTACCATCCGGATCTTAATCCTATCGAGTTGATATGGGCTACAGTGAAAGACTATATAAATAAAAAGAATGTCAAGTTTTGTTTACAAACCGTCCTCCAGCTTGCAGCCGAGAAATTCGCCGAAATCACTCCAGAAGACTGGAAGAAGCGATGCGAACATGTGAAGAAAATAGAAGAGGACTATCTTAGCCGTGAACATGTTATCGACCAAGAGACTGAGCATTTTGTAATACATGTGGATGAGAGCAGTGATAGTGAAAGTGACAACAGTGACAATGGTTCAGTTTCCAGCGAAGAAAATATGAGTGGAATTGAAGAGCTCGACTAAAGCCTAATCGACTCAACCCATGTAAGTGTATTAACAAACTGTATATTTTGGCTTTTTATATGTACCGAAATGCTAGTATAATTTTGACTATATAAATATTTTATGTAAATACTCTATGTAAATAATAAACGTTTTATTTTTATTTCATTTTATGTAGCAATCACTTTTTATTGCTGTTTTAACTGATATTTTTATGAACTTCATTATCTAAATAACGTTTATTTACTAAATAAATTCTTTTGTCTAATGTCAACAGAAAACTAATTTTACTAAACATAAACTATTGTAATATTAGTGAATATTAAAAAATATCAGTTTCACTTTAACAAGATTTTCATAAATGTCTTAGATTGTAATCATACTAATCAGTACTAAGAAATGTCAGTAGTGAACTTGGTACTAAACATGATATATTCCCAGTACACAAGCACTAGGCTGCATTACTATAAAGGTAGCCTATATCTATAAAATTATAGTCCTGAAAGTGAAAGAGTGAAAAATTATTTAAGTAAATAAAAACATTATTTGCAAAATCGCGGCTGTTTGTTAAATAAATAATTATCATTCAGTGATTATATACACGACAGTGAATCTTTAGAATGTCCTCTTTCTATACATTATAGCTGTTTTTAAGCTCTACCAGACCATTTGGAATTCTATTCAATGTCATTACGGGGCGCTCACAGGAAAATAATAGAACCATATAAAATATTTTTTTGTAGGTGGTGTGTGGTTAATATATTACTATAAATGTAAGTAATTATAAATAAAGCTATAACTAAACATCTTATCTTTCCAGAAAAGTCCTCAGGATTACATTAAATCTACGAATAAATATTCTTTTAAAGTTTTGAATGTCAGTGGAATCGTACATTTAACTGGATAGGCACTTTAGCAAAGGACTGATGTTTGGCGGGTGGCTAGTACAACAGTAGCCACCGACTCTGAGAGGGGGAGCTTTCTCTCCAACTTGCTACATCCCCTCCTTCGCGCATCCAGAGTTTCTTCACTCGCCTCACGGCCTGTATATGTTCATTGATTTTTTTTAATATTTCAAAAGTAATGTTGAACAAATTAAATTTATTTTGAAAAAGGTTTTACATACTAATAAAATATATAGCGTGATTGGGAAAATTATAAGCCTATTAATTTTAAAATGTAGTCTTGCAACTTTAAAACCCTCTACAAGTCCGTGACCCCCTTGCCTATATAGCTACATTAGAGTATGGTTAAAAAAGGGCTGAAGAATACTACAATGCATGATACCGAACTTTAGAATAGGGATTATTGTGACATAGGGATTAGCTAGTTTAAGCACTGTATCTTTTACCCTCATTTCCAAGTAGAAAGGATTAAAGAAATAATATCTACGAAATAAGTGTACCATCAAGAAAGATACTAACTATTTGTGAGAGAGTTTATTGAGACATGAAGCTATTTTATTATGTCCCTTAAACTCTTTTTCAGGTGTTTGATTCATCGTCAACATCTTTACAAAAACATTAGAAAAGACAATCAACAGAATATTACGTTTTGTTTGTTACATATTTTGTTACAAAAGTTTATATTTCTTGTGTTGTAAAGATATTTATTTTAATTTAGGGCCTTTTTGAATCATTATCTATAATGGTTATACATACTTCATAGGTTTAGTTTTATTAATATTATTTTAATAGAATAATATTAGTACTTTACAATGGATTAATAGTATTACGTTTATAAAATAGTCTATAATTATCAAACAACGAAACTATAATTTTATTTTACTAAATTTAATGTTCATTGATTTTTTTTGTGAATACATCAAAAGTAATTTGAAAATATCTTAATTGATTTTATATAAGGATTTACGTACAAATAACATTTACAGCAAGGTATTGGGAACATTTTAACCTTATTAACTTTAATTCTTGCATTTTAGTCTTTAGAAGAGGCTGAGCTTTCTTACCCTCCTTTCCAATGAGTAAGGATTATTGAAATAATATCTACGAAATGAAGTCTACCATCAAGAGGATACTAACTATTTGTGAGAGAGGTTATTGAGACATAAAGCTGTTTTATTAAAAGCATTATGTCCCTTAAACTCTTTTTCAGGTGGTTGAATTCATCATCAACATTTTTACAAAAGCGCACAAAATATTATTCTTGCATAGTTATTTTAATATAGGGCATTTAATTAAGTGTATTATGTATACAAATTCTTTTTTAATATACATGAGTTGAGTGTTATTAATAATATTTTAATAAAATCATACCTGTACTAAAGAATAGATTAGTATTAGTTTATTGTAAAATATAATATCAAACAATACTAAGTTTGTTTTATAAAAATTATAGCTTAGCAGAACACTTCAATACTTAGCAAAAAATATTTCAAAAGTAATGTCTAAAGATATTAAATTTATTTTTAAAAACATTTTACCTATAATAACATTTTAAGTAAGGTGTTTAGGAATACTAATAAGCGTAGTACTTTTGAGGTTTATTCACCCAACTTTAAAATTCTCTATTACTACAAAGAGTACACTAATTTAGAGTACAGTTTTTACTGACATAAAAAAGAGGAAGCTGAATAGTTCAATGCACGAAAACTACTTTTATAATAGAGATTATTGTGATAAAATTCTCTATTACTACAAAGAGTACACTAATTTAGAGTACAGTTTTTACTGACATAAAAAAGAGGAAGCTGAATAGTTCAATGCACGAAAACTACTTTTATAATAGAGATTATTGTGATATATGGTTAAGCTTGTTCAATCCCTATGGCTCTGATAAAACATTATCAGAAAATCAATAAGAAGTTAACATAATAATAAATAATATAATATAATAAAACCTTCAAGTGGGTAATTAAACTTAGGTATTTATCTCCAAAATCTGAATAAAGGATTATATTTTGGAAGAGACAACGTTTACGGGCTCTATACTCCCCTCACCATGCTCTTCTTGAATAGCAACCGTGTTCAACTTGGGTGACAACCGTGATCAAGTTTAGTATGATTAGCTTGGGTAGCATTCGTAATCAAATTGGGTAGCACCCGTGATCATCTTGGTGAACAACCATGATCGTATTGGTTAGCAACTTGTGATCATCTTGGGTAGAAAAAGTGATCAGCTTGGGACGCTGCCCGTGATCAACTTGGGTAGGAACCGTGATCAGCTTTGGTAGATCCTGTGATCAACTTGGGTAGCAACTGTGATCAGCTTTGCTATCACCCGTTATCGTCTTTGGTAGGAACTGTAATGAACTTGGATAATGGAGGTTTCAGTAGCGCAGCTCCTAAAGTGTTCAGGTAGTTTTTAAAATATAATTATCAAACAATGAAACTATTAATTTGTTATAAATATATATTTTGTATAGATTAAATTTTCATAGCATTTTTTAAAGAAAATATTTGATAAGTAATGTTAAAAAATTTTCAATTTGTACTTTTTTCCCTAGAATAGACTATCTTTACTTTGCATATTGCTGTATACTGAACAGTTCTTACCTTAGTGTTAGTGTAAGTGTATTGATATTGTATTTTACAGTACTGAAATTACGGTACTTCCAAATATGTAAAATCAGAAGATTTTCAGTTTTGTTTTTAATAGAAAAGGATGAGCATATTAAAATATTGTTTTACCTACAGTAATATATTATCAGATTATTTAATTCATGTCAAAACATTGAAGATTATTTATGTGGATAATAACTAGTTGAGCGAGAGGTTATTGAGACACAACGCTGTATGATAAGAAGAATTGTGCTCCTTAATCTCTCTTTCAGCTACTGAATTTGAATTCATCATCAACATATCCACACAAACATTAAAGAAGACAATCAACATGATATTTCGTTGTGTTTTTAACATTTGTAGCATAAATATTTATGTATTGTGTTTTATTGTTTTTATTTAATAAAGGGTGTGTATTATTTATCTGTTACGTAATCACAATAAATGTTGGTAATCATCCGTTTATTTTAAATGATTATATCATAACAAAATTATACTTATACTTGACAGTAATAGATAATAAGAATAAGTAATTAATATCTCTTAAAATTATTTATATCAAATGCTAAATTCGTCACTGGATTGGACGTGGCGAAACCAATTAACTAGCCACCAAACTAAACAACTTTTATTTCTTTTCCTAATTCAAAGTTTCACAGCATACAATTTGAAAAAAATTGCAAAAGTAACAACATTACCAAACATTTTTAGTGTTGTTGTCCTTGCACTCCTTGAAACTTACACTCATTGTAATTATTGCTTGGAGAGATTGTCTCTGGGGTCAGGTTGGTGTCTGACTTAGCTGTTCTACAGTAACTTTCCAGGCCACTATTAAAGTATATTATTAAGTATGACATTGTGTATTGACTAGTTTTGGGGTTATAGATTAAAATATTATTGGTAGACTATCTGAGTATTATTCAAGGTACGTCCCAGCTGGGTGAGACTTCACTAGGTTATATAGTATATAATAGGAGTTTGAAGAAGTCTCATCACACTAGTATGTAGAATTGACATCCCTTGGCCAAGTAGACGATTATAAAACAGACCAGAACTATGGCAAAAATCCTCTTGTCCAAATCTTAGCTAAGCAGTACTTAGGCAGGCAGTAGGATTTCGACTAGACATGGCTATTTCATGAAATATTTATAAAAGGTTGATCTCTTCTCCATAAGACCATTCTGTTGTTTATACCATTAATATAAAGAGACGTCTGGAGTGATATATTTACTATTATTTATTTAAGACGCCAATTGTCAAGATATGGGCGAATATGGATTTCGAATGAGTGTGATGAGTGTAGATGAGCGAATGTAGTCACTGTTACAAACTAAGGCCGACTCTTCCTTAGGAAGTGTCATTAATTATATATTTTATTTTTTTGCCTATTTACGCTAGTGGCATTAATCTACAAACCTTGATAAGGGACAGTGGTCCAAAATCCCTCAAGCTAATTTTTAGTAAACCTCCCGGGAACTGAACCCATGGCCCTATACGTATGAAGCAGAAATGTTAACAACTAACCTAGCAAGAGGCCTTTTTCTATAAGAGGTATTTCTATTTGCAATACAGCTTGTAATAGCTGGTGTAAATAACAGCTTTAAATTCATACTATGCCCCAATCATATTTAAAATGGGTCTCAGGACATTGATTTAAAATTTGGAATCTTAAGGTTGATAAAAAAATCAGTCTTACTCAAAATTTTTATATTTTAAATATAATAAAAAATATGTTACATTATGTACATAAACTTTTAATATTTACATTTTTTGTGACTTTTACATTGATAAACTTGTTTTTTATATTTTATTACAATCTTAATATATTAACTAGATAGCCAAATTATTACTATACTGACTAGATTAAATAAAAGTCAAAGAATAAAATTATTTAGAATATATATACTTTTTTCTGTACAGTAAAACTTTATTAGCGAAAATTTATCAATAATGAATATTTCTTAACTAATTTAAGTTCTCAAAATATAAATTTCCTTTTTGATATATAAAAATATTGATAAAAATTTGTGTGAATACTAAATATTTATAGCACAAATTTTAGTACAGAAAATCTTTTACCACGACCTTGATTTTTAACATAAAACATAACAAATTACTAATCCCAATTAGATGAATATAAGATTAGTTTATTTTTTGTCAAGTACTTCAATTTATTCTGTTAAAATGTACACTAAAGTACAAAGAATAATATTTAAACACAAGAAGTGTACTGCAATAAGTACAGACTGTAATTATTACGTTGAATTTGTAAACTTAAGGACATTAGTTGGAATTGATAATCATTGATAAAGCAAATTCATTATTTAATTGTACGATAAAATATTGCCTTCACTAACAAAACTTATGTAAATTATGTTGAGATGGTATTTTAATTTATGTTAAAGTAACACTTTCAAGAAAATTAAGTCTTAGGTCAACAAATATTTACCAACGAGTAAACTCACAAAATTTAACTTTATTAATACAAAGAAATTTATAGGAAGCATTTTAGTTTTTCTCTTTTCTTTCCTTAAGTGTTTCATACTATTAAGGTTCCACTGAACATTCTTAAATATACGCATCTTTGATTACATGAACAGTTTTAAAATAATTTCATACAATAATACTGTTTTTTATTTTTTTTATTTTAACTTTATGCAATACTAATCAATTACTAATAAAATAAGAAACAAATTTAATATAAAAAATAAAAAGTTAGATTTAAAATAAAATAAGGTTTCTGCAAGAAGAAATAATCAAAAATAATTTTGAGAGAATACGTTGGATTAAGATTTTAGAACAATAAATATGTTTTATTTCAATGGTCATTGTTCTAAATACTTTATTATACAAATCCATAATTATAATCTGTGCTAATATATTCTTTAATGTGATAAAGCTCAGATTACTGTCCTAACCAACCTACTTCCACTAAATCAAGTAAAAGACAATATAATATTCGAACATTGATATAATATTATAATAAGTTAAATTCAGGGACTCAAATCATGTTCAGAAACCTTCCCATTCTTTGTAAAATATAATGATAAGTGCAATATGAACTAAAAAATACACATAGAATGAGAATATTTACAATGTTTACAAATGTGTTTTGCCTACTTGATCTGGTGATTCATAGCTGGTTCTCTGTATACCTGATAATGGTACAGGTAGTCTCCTTTTAGACTGTATTAAATAAGCATGCTTTTGGATATTGTATTTCTCACTTTTGTAGAAATGCTTTAATCTTAGTTTCAACTTATCTATTAATATGTTGTTTAATCTACTTTATTTTTACAAAAAAATATCTTCAACACTATTGACAAAACTTCTTCGGTCTTACTAAAACTCTAATAACTAAGAATTTAAAAATAATTTTGTTTCTACAATTTAAAAAAATTTTCTCGAATATTTCAACATATTTGACAGAGAGTAAAACTGCCAAATTTGTTTTTCGGTAACTCAAACCCAATTATCGATAAACCTGTTTGCATTTTGAAAGTGCAGCTGTTATGCAATATATAGATGTCTAGAAAAATAACGCGTAAGAGTTTCATAGTTAAATATTGATATTAAGTAGGTGTTTTATGCTTGAAAATGAAAACTTATATAGAATAGAAACATCAATATTTTTACTAATTGAGATTTCTATGTAGGCTACTAAAATAAATTGGACTTCTTAACATGACGTCATCATTTATAACACCATCCAACCTATATAACACTCGCTCTATCCATATTTTCTATCTGTTTTTCAAATACAGTAGATTCGAAGGCATTTTCATTAGGAAATGGTTCCTTTGATACGAAAAAAAAGAAAAAAACCATATGAGTGGGCCTATGTTAAACAGCACAGATTGTCAATAACTTTGTAATTTAAGGAACTTTCACAATAACTTAAGCAAATTTGATGTATAACCAAACACACCTGAGATCGCTTCATTTCAACATTTGCTAACTGTAGGTAACATATTTTCATATTACAGACTATACGACATACGTGTACTGATATATATTGTTGTTGGGGTGTGATTAGTATTGTCATATTTCACTTCAATCCCAGCAGTATTGCTTGTATTTCTGCATAGTCTCGAAAGCGCTGAGTTAAGCTCTTCGGTTGCGTCAGTGCCTGAGCAGCCTCTCTAAAGCTTTCTTCGTTGCGACGGAAATACATTAACGCATCTGTCTCCAGCCTGTTGATCTTCTCCGGTCTGATCTCATCCATAGACACTAACTCTGTGATGTAAGGGTTGAATCGGTAATACACGTTTGAAGGCAGTAAGTCGTTCAACACTGTGTGAACAGCTAGAAAAAGTAAACTGAACTAAGCAACTTACTTATTATGATTTGCTATGGATAATTGAACAGTTCTTAAATAATTAAAATAGTTTTTTAAAAATAATGTGTTAATAATTTGTTTACTTGCCTAAAAAGAGATATACAGTAAAACTTTGATAGTTTGACACTTCATGGACTACAAGGGTATTGAAGTGTCAAAATGTCAAACTTTAATGAAAAAATGCAAGATAAACATGAAAGAAAAACACGATTTTCATAACAATATTATACTGTAATTTCTTCATAAACATAAATAAAAAACAAGCTATGGATTGATGTAACAATGTGTATCCTAGTGAATTTGTGTGGAGTAACAGTACGTAGTTATGAAAATAGGGACAGTACAGTTACAACTAAATGTGCAAAAAATTTGCATTTTTTAACTGTTATTCACATTCACACTGTTATTTCTTTGATCTCCACTGGCCTAAACCATGCACAGCTTACCACAGACAATAACTTTACTGCGTCATATAATAGTTAGACTTTCAAAATATCGACATTCAATATTGTGTCAAATTATGTCGCCATGTCGAACTATCAAAGTTCTACTGTAATTAGTACAAAAGAAAAGAGAAATAATTTCTTAATTTATTTAATTGATTGAATCTTATAGTTCATTACTGAATTATCAACTGTTAATTTATTCATAGGAATCACTTTGTACCAAAAAATATAAAAAACCAAAATTAAAATCAAAAGGCTGCTACAAGCTTCTGATCAACTGTAAATAATCACCATTCAAAGCTAAATTTTAGTGTACAATAAATAATATTTTCATAAAGTCGTGCAATTAGCTATTGATGAAAGATTAAAACTGTAAATTTTCTGATATGCGATTAAGGAAATTACCACTTAACTGACTAAGTACTATGTAAATTAAATACACAAGAATTCATAGCAACATTAAAGAGAATTCAACAAGAACAATTACACATTGCAATAAAAAATAATACTGATTGTAAAACGACTAAAATAAAAGGAAAATATAAAAAAATTATTCTTATGCAAATTTACATTATATGTATCCAATATCTAAAATTATCAATTGATTGCACTGTGAATCATTGTTGATTAATACCTGATTAGGGTACCGGTAATATTTTACTCACGTCACATGCCGTAGTGAAAAATATCAATTGAAAATATGTTACTAAGCTTTTAATAAGATTTCAAACGTAGTTATAAACATCTTATGCAATGAGATATCTAAGAACACATAATAAACTTACCTTCAGTATCTGTAGCACTATCAAGGATCTTGTCGAACGTCTGCTTCCACGAGGAGCCAGCTGTGGAGACTGTCTGGTCAGCTGTAGTGTGTAATGGAATGTGACGACCAGTGCCAAAGGACACAACACACTGCAGAGGTACATCTGGCCAGAGCTGCTTGGCCTCGTGGATGGCTACTGCTGTCGGGTTATTTACCAGAATACCTCCATCCTGATGGAGTACACAACAGTTACATTTGTAAAATTTGAGAAACAATTATACCCTCTTTTTTTAAAAGGAAGTAAGTTTAAGAAAAAGAGTTATAAGGTATTTTTCTTTTATTTTAGGTATTTAATTTTAATGATTTATTTTATTATACTATATTGAAATTGAATAATGATGTAACTATTCCATTTGTACATAGTGACAGGAAAAGTAGATGATTACAACACATAAATCTAAAAATAGTTTATGTTTAGTGACTGAAAGAAAAACAGTAATGCCAGATTGTAGATGGGACTAAGGACTTTTCAGAATGTGATACACATTGTGTTGTACAAGAATGAACAAAAAAGACAAAGTTTATAATATTTAAAGTAAACCAATAGTCACATGATCTGCTAAGATGTTATCAGCAAGAGGGAGAGGATGCAAGCAGGAGAAGTGTCGTTCTTAAAAATTCAATTACAAAATTTAGAAGCAACAGAAGACTAAAAAAAATTGCATATATACTCCTAAGGCCTGAGAAAACAAGAACTTGGAACAAAAAAATTAACAAACCGACAAAAGGCCCTAAAAAGTGTAGAGCAGTAAAAAAAAGCATGTTGGTAAGACATTCTGCTGAATCATGGATATCATGACAAGCATGCCATCTGCAGTGAATGTGTAAATAATCATTAAGGGAGGATTCTTCCTAGGATGGGAAACAGTGACAAAGGAAGAGATTTAATGGAGCTAGGAAAATATAATAATGCCACATCAAACTTTCTACAGCGTATTATTAAATTTATCTACAATTTGTGACAACTATCATGCCGCTCCCACAACTTATATATTTTACATATTTCTCTCACATTTCTTGTTTGCTCTAAATAACACTTACTTGATGTAACAAGTCACCGAGTCGGAACTCCTCAAAGATGGTGGGAGCGGCTGCTGAAGCTCTTACAGCTTCAAACATACTGTGTCTGCTGCTTCCTAGGTACTGACTTTGCCGCTCGTAGGGTAGGGAGTAATTACGGAATACGTATGGTATAATGGTTGACTTGTTCATTACAGCGGATATTGCCGACATCTAAGACAACAGAGAGGTTTATGTGATAGGAAATATAAATGAATTGCATACATTTCTGTATCCATACAGCAACTAATCTAAGTAATTCCTTAATTATTTCAATTAATGGGAATATTGCTCAAGTAATCAGCATTGTCATCACTGCTGTTGAGCAATATTCAAAATTAACTGAAATGAAAGATGAAGTGTAGGATTTAAACACAAATATTATTTAAGTTGGTTGATTCTTTCACTACATTCTGCTTGACCGACATGTATTGTAGATCATCTTTAATGTTTCATGCCTTCAACATACAAACTTGGGCACATGGGCTAGCACACACTTTCACACATCATATTTTTAGCTGAAGAGGACTCAAATTTCCAATATATTTATAAGGAAAATTTGTTTGTAAAATGACTGTTCAGAGGCTTAGAATGCATCCATTTATTATTAAATGAATACAAACAAATCAGAGCTGAATCTAAACAGTAAATAAAAAAAGATTGTTTAAATTATATTTCACATTTGTAAGACTACATTGAAACTATCCTTTATCATTGTTATACAAAATAGTTGGAGGCACTTAAAATAATGGGTTCAGATCTACGAAAAGAGTAGATCTGTTTTAGGATCTAGAGCCATCAATTAATAAAAAAAGCTGCAATTGTTTTCTGATCAATCTCTTGAATAAAACAAAATAAAATAAAACAAAAGGTTATTGCATTTCTAATAATTACCATATATTTGCTAGCAGATACTTTTTACGAAATGAATACCAGTAAAATGTCTATTCACAATAATTCATTTATTCACATACACAGCAAACGTTATGTTTTACAAAATATATATGTTTTACAAAAAAGTATATAGAAATATAAGAACCAATATAATACAGCATACACACTTAAATATGAAGAAACAATAATGAAAATAAATAACAACATAAAAATAGATAACAATACATTGGAAGAGTACTGTTACAATAAGGAACTTCATAGCTAAACTCATTAAACATTGTAGTCTAAAGAAAAAAATATGATTTTTAGTGCTAACATATTACAACAAAAATCGTGAAGCTTGACAAACAATATTTCTTTATCAAGAAAGAAATACTGTTAGTGAATTTTCGTTACGTATATCATATTGAGGCAAGTACTGAAGTGCTATTTATAGACTTGGCAAAGATGTTTCAGTTCACAGTACCGGTACAGTAGATGAAGTCATTTACTAATTACAATCACTTTCTAGAAGCCAGTAGTGAAATGAGACATAGCATTTGTTAGTATTAAACTTCTTTGTGAAGTAGCAGACAACCAGGATTAAGGAATTTGTCACATTACTAAAGAATACTATGGACAACATATACACATTTAATAAATAAAATACCCAAAATCATATTAGAAACATATAAAATTATTTTAAAATTATTCATTTCTAAAGCTTGAATAAGAAGATGTTCATAAAACTGAACTGTAATTCTTAAAGAACACTTTTTTCAAACATTTTAGATTCATAAAAACAGTAGAACACAATTCTGCATACTAAAAATCATAATTTGAACCAGCCAAGCGATAAAAGGTCAGTAATATCAACAATTCTGAAAACATATGTCAGATTGTGCCACCAACTAAATAACTGAATGTGAGATAGTTATTGACTTGTTTTTCAGCTGGATAGTAGCAAACTATAATCTCAATTTATTTATACAAAGTCAGACTCAAAGTTTCAAAGTCAGACCATAAAAACATGTCATTTTCTGATCTCATTTTCATTTCCTCTCTGGCAGCAGTTTGTTAGATTATGATCGTTTTTAGAAGTCATTGGTCAAACCAAAACGGCTCCCTGCGATATCAATGTTGGGATAAAACAGCACTCTGGCTTGTACATAAAAAAGTTCTAAATTCCAATTAAACTCCCTCAACTGAGGTTGTGTTGGTATTAGTAGTAATTATTTCAAATCAAATTACAGGCTGATTTATTATCAAACAAAACAACAAAATTAGTTTTAAACATATGAGTAAGGTCATAGCAATAGCTTACCTTAGGACAATTGGCCTGCCTGTTGGTCTGCAAGAGCGTTTTGTTACTCAGATACAGTCTCAACAAATCCTCCCACTTGGCAGTGTCATAGTATGCATGGTTCCACACCATCTTAGTTGTGCCCCAGAATGCGCTCTGAGTGAAAACCTTGATGCTCATTTCTTTATAGATCTTCTCAACCTCATCCAGGGTCTTGCCTTGTGGAGGTCCTAAAGATGAAATAAACATGTTTTTGAGATAATCAACCAATATGTCTCCATCAACTATACAAACTATAAATGTTAAATATTTGTCTAAAATTTTGGTAAAATGTTGGATACGTATTAACACAATATCATAGGTTATAAAAATTCGCATACTTCAGTCTTCAATGATATTAAGAGTCATGTTTGAATGTTCATTGTAGTAAAACCTCAGGAAATTGCCTTAAAAGATTTATGAATAAAATCTTAAAAGGGAAAGTTTTTACTGAGTCTGTTTGATTAACAATAAGAAAATTAATTAAATAAAGAGACAGTCACTTTAAATATGGCAAACATGTTATTTTGGGCTTTAGGGGTGCACTAAAACCAGATTTGATTGATTTCATTTTATTTTCCTCATCGACTTCAGGGCTAAACCTAACTGACTTCAAATTGTTAAACTGAAAAGTAGTCAAATTTTCATAAAAAACACACAAACTAAAGAAACATATTATTATAGAAAGATAATCTTATATTACGTAATTATTTTCTGTACTATTAAATTTAAAAATTCAATTAAATTTTAGAAAAAAGAGCACAACAAAAACACTAACCAACACCACACATCAAGATTGCTCCAGTACTGACACCACAGATATAGTCAAAAAGTTCATGAATCCTGCGGCCAGTTAGCTCCTCCAGCTTCTTTAACATTTGAATAACCACCACACCTCTGAAACCAAGATTTTAAAATCTTCACTCGAAGTTAAATTTACATTGATAAAATTAGCTAGTAAACAAAGTTTATTTTAATTTATATGAAATTACTTCGGCCTATTGAAGTTGTGTTTATTTAGTAATGTATATTAAACTATGTTTAACTAATTGTTAATATTTTACCTAGTATTACCAAAACCAAACTTTCAATGATGATACAGGTCACCTAGTAATAATTATTTTTAGGATAAAAACTACAGGTCTTATACTATATGAAATATCTCATGTTGAAATTTACTAACCAAGGTTGACTGTTCCTCAGAAAGAGCTATTTATTAATAGTTCAATAGCCAGGGCAACTAAGGGACCTACAGCTTTACGTGGAATGTGAACTACGTAGTGCTGATCTGATTTTCAGCTAATTGACAAGAGGCCTGACACACAGTTCTCTTCCCTACACAACATCTGAAGCTTGACTACCATCCAATATGGACAACCCAGACTTCTCTAGTAGTATCCATGTTGATGGTAACTATTGAGTGGACACCGTGTTGGTATTATGAGGACGGAGCATAGAATAGAGAAGATCCCCTGCTACAATCTCCTCAACACTTCGTCCCCAAGTATCTGGGTTACAGCACTGTGCCACCAGTGCTGATTGTACAATATATCTATGCAAAATCATAAATATACTAAGTAAAATCCATGATGATGTTGTATTAGGTGTTATCTACCTATTCTGCATATAATAACTCAACATTTTTTGTACGTGATCTCTTAGATAAAATATAACTCAATGATCCATCAAAAACTTACTACTATAAAGAATTCATTTTCAACACTGGCTATATTGGCCTAGCTGCTTTAATTTTCTTCGGTGGATTAGTGTTTTACCATGTGCTTTTTCTGATATTTTATCAAGAATTAAGAAATTATTTACCTTATACCACCACCATCTATAGCCAGAATTCGAATTCCTGGGCCAGGAAGTTGTCCAGTATAGCCTAGCATAGCAAATGCTTCTCGGATAACAGCTTGTGTTGCTTCATCCTTTGAATTGTATCGAACACTCAGCAAAAGTCGAATTGCTCCATCCTGAACAAATCATTGAAGTGTAGCCTAGGAAATATAATTTTTAACTTACCTAGGCATATATTAAATTTATTTTCATAATCGCCATATTTTATGGTTGAAGCTTGAATGGTTTTCAATACAAAATTATTTAATATATTAAAGTCCTGAATGTTCAACACTATAGGTGAATAACAACACTCTATTAGTTGTTGTTCATACCAATGAATTCACATCTATAAGAAGCGAAAAGCCATGTTAAAGTCAGATTTCTTTTTTCCTCATCCTGCCATCTTGGTACGGCAGCCTAAAGACAGTTATGACAGAGAATGACAGAGAGGGCAGTGCAGCCGAATGGTGAAATTGCCATGAGAATGAGAGAGAATGGAATCGGTGGACAGGAGTACATGGAAGAGATTCTCAACCAGCACTGTGTATCAGCAGTCACGCTAAGATCGTTTTGCCTGGTACAGAAAGTCTGACTATTTTCCTGCCTTTTTTTGCTTCTTATAGATGTGTATTTATTCTGATAATTTTTAAAAGTATGGCCACTTCTTGAGCTAGTGGTTGGATATCTAGAAAATGTCATGAAACCAAAGTTGTACAAAATATATTTTAATTCCTGATCGTCATCCTTCTTTCAGGTTTGAAATGCTGTTTTTTTTTTTTTTTTTTTTTTTTTACGTTGTGTAACGTATCACCTTTAAGAGGTCGTTACATTAATTACTTTGCTTAATTTATTCAATTTAATTATTTAATAAATTAACTTTTCTTTGAATTCTTTTTATGAAATCTCTTTTTTCTCAGGGTCTAAAACGGGTAATTCGGTGAGATGACGTAGTATAATGAAACAAATGTTACTTTACAAAATTTAATTTATTTTACATTATTCAAAATCATTACGTTACTCTAACAGTATTTGCAATACAATAAAATAAGATTGAAAATTGTATTATCTAAAACTAGATAATTTCTTTTAAGTTAAATAAATCATTTAAATTTGATTTACAAAATCATTATTAACTTTTTTTTTTATCAGTAATTTATTCTAACAACTTATCTGAGTTATATCACTATGGATGATGATGGGATCCATCTCGTGTCCTATCGTATACTCAACGAAACGGAAATTCAAAGTAATATCAACTTTAATTCATAGCCACAACTTTTAGTTAGCACATTTAAAACGCACAAGTGTTTCAACACATTCTCCCGGAAATGTAGCCCGGTACCGGTAATGTCAATGGAGGACGATCCTCGTCGATCTGCAAGTATTTGCCGAATGGGGCGAGGAACGTTCTTCAACCGTTGAAGTCGGATTCCCGCCTTTTTTCCTTTGGGTACGCGACTATGACCCTTCTGGGTATATCACGATGTAGCTGTTTTGACAGCTGCTGCGGCCTACGGGCAAATTTGAAATCATATGTCCCGTTCTGATTGGTTCGTTTCAGAACTCGTCATCTGAGTTCTTTTACTGCACATCAGTCACTTGTGACATGGTGGGGTTTAATGGAAAATAACCAACCGACATGTCGATGCTTGTCTCACGCTGCTACGTCGTAACTTTGCTGACTGTTTAGTTTCAGACATTCCCACATGTTTTGATAATTCTTGGAATGAACCCACCCATCCTGTTTCGAACAAAGAGTTTTGTTTACTGTGATTTATTGCTGGGGCCTCATCTGTCCCACGGTTATTTTCCACACGACAATTCTCTAATATGATTTGAAACTTCTCCATCTATTTTAATTAAATATATTCCTTTTCTTCTATATAATAATTTATTATTTATCTAAATTAATTAATTTGCCTATCAATTTGGTGGACCTGTTACAGTTGAAGTCTAATTAAATTGTAGAATATTTATTCATTACCTCCTCATTTTTATCAGATATGATTTTTGATCAATTGTTTTTATACTATAACCAAAAAATCCAAGCCATGCATAAATTACTAAAAAGTTAAAAACACTTTTCAAATCAAGGTGGTATGAATTATTAATTTCATCACATTTTTTGTAAACAATCCAACTTTTATTTTACTTGTAATTCCTATACTATGTGTACACACTATGTTTGTGCCATTATGTTTGTTTGTATCTGGGCATTTAAAATTTCATTTTTGCGTATTGCTTTTTACCAAAAATCCAACAAGGAACAGTATTTTATTTATTAAATCCCACAAAAATTTGCATTGCCAATGTTACATAAAACATGATTAGCAGAAGGTATCTTAAAACAAAGTTTGACATTTCAAAGCTTGACAGCACATCTCTACAGATCAAAATCAAATATATTCATTAGTAACCATTTGACTAACTATTATTTTTATTTTTATAGTAACTGTTATTATTTACAATGTAAAATGTTAGTTCATTATATGGATTTTAAATAATTATATTTTTAATTTAAGTGTCAGTAACTTACTTTGACAGCTATTCGCTTGGCTTGAGGAAACTGATGCAAATGACAGATCAAATCCTCTAAGCGCTTGAGTTTTGATTCTGTACTCTCAGCAGTAGCAATTGTTGAAAGGACATGGCGAGTTCTTGAAGATATGCTCGCCTAAAAGAAGTTCAATCTCTTATTAATCTTACTTTTATTTGCAACTTTTAACTAAATGTTATTCTATACATAATTGAGAAAAATAGGGCTTGATAAAAGTTATCAGTTCACATCTATGATTGGTATGCAACTATCTATCCATAAAATATCTAAGGAAATGAATGGTTTGTGAGGTAACAGCAATAGAGTTCCCGAAGGTTATGTTTCTATCCATATATAGCCTCTATGGTAATGATACTGTATTCTTTAATAAATATTTGGGTTCCTCCGAAGTATGACTATAATGCAATTATTCCGCCTAAAAGTAAATGAATTTTGGGAAATTAATTTGATTTGTACAATGTACGGTATATTAACTGTAAATTACGTCCTAGTTCTAAATGTATCCTATGTAAATAAACAATAATTATACTAAGATTATATGTTTTAGGAAACTGATAAATTTTATTTCATATACTGTGCTCATTCGTGTTGTTAATTGTACATATATTGTATAGTGTTTATTTTGCGAGTATTATAGCTGCTCATGTGGTGTATCGTCTGAATTGCAAAGAGGCCTAACCATTAACTGGAATGCCTCATAAAACAGTTAGTTTATATAACGTTGAAAATACAAAATTGCAATATTTTACGATAGTAAAAATTATTGATTCTTCTATGCAGGCTAATACAATTATTATTGTATGATAACAATATTAGTACATATATAAATAGTAAGGTAGTTTTATTAGCTATCACTCACTTTGAGAGTGCCGTATCAACTCTTATTTAAATTTGATTTACATTGGTACATAATAAAATGTACATAATAAAAAATAAATAAATAATTTTACTGCCTAATAATAATTTACAGCCACAGAGATAAGTGAAGTGATGATGTATGCATCTTCAGCAGACCTGAAATTCCACATAATGCCCAGGTGGAGCTAAACAAACAACTATTCTGACAGCTTGACTGTCACAAATTGTGATCTCCCAGCTATGTCAGCTACCAACCAAAACAATAACAGTACCGGTACCCTATAAAATACTAAAATGATAGGCCTACAGTAATTTTACTGTATATACTGAAAAAAAGATACAAACAATACAAAACCCACCTTTGAGACTGTTACACTGTTTCTTGTTTTCCACTTCGGCAAGAAATCTTGACTGTCATCAGGTTGTGGCTTTTGGGAAAATCGTTGTTGAATTCCTTTTAATACACCATATGCATAGTCCTGGATTGGTTCAGCAGTTTTTACTTGAGCATCAGCTGTTTCAGGTTGTTCTGGAATGGATTTGACATCTGGCATCACAGTTTGATTGGTTTGATCCAAAACATTAAAAGAATCTCTTGTGTCTTTATGTTTTCTTCTGGAACTTGGTAATGTTTGCACGATGCCTGTCAAGTGTGGAAATTTCTGAAGGAAACTTATCCAATCCTTTGATAAAGGATACATAGTACCACCTGTTTCCGCTTGTGATTTTGTTAACAAATCACGTAGCTGGTTTACTAACTTCCACTGATTTAGAGACATATTACTGAAATATGGACGAATTCTGGATTTTGATGTCGAAGAAATGCTTTGTTGAGGGCTTGCACTTTTTGTATTAATATGCCTAGAAACAAACACATAAATTAGCTTTCTTTCTAAAAGCCAAGACTAAAATGTTACCACAATAATTCCTTATAATGTACTACTGCACCTCAGTGATGCAAACCTGATATTTTCTTTGCTTGGTTTTAGTATTTAACATATTGTAATTTTACTCTTTTACCTTATATAAATTACCATTAGTAAAATATAATACTTATACAGATTTTCCTTGTTTTATATACCCATGAGCACACACATTAGACAAATTTGCCAATTATTAGGACACCCAGAAAGGGTATTTATAATTGCAATAGAATTTTTAAAATAATTTTCCAGGTTACTTTGACATGACCTTTTTAAAAACACTTTAATGCCATTTTGTTAAATGATCAAAGACCAACATTTCCAGGACTCAAAACCAATTTTGTAGACTGCCTAATATTAGGCACATCGGTCTAGTTTTTATAACATGCACAAAATGCTAATGACTCAGCTACTATAAATATAAGTACCTAGTATTAGTCACTCTGGACTCAGGAGGAGGGTAGCTATACAGTTTCTACGCGCCTAACAAAATACAAAAACTGTCTTCCCTGACTCGGTTTGATTAATTTATAACATGTTAGGTTAGTTTAGCTATACTTGACCATATCATCTTTCAGTATTGTTTAATTCTTTCAATAGAAAAGATTGTTATATTTAGCCCCCGATCAAAATATCCAGTATTACTTATGCATAAAAAAATATGTTAGTAATTAGGCCTATATAGGCAATGGCCTAACCTATCACAAAAACGGAAATAAACTTGATACCTTTACAAATACTGCATCATAAACTTTCTTCTAATTTGATTAGCCCTCTCGATGCTAATCGTCGGTTACGCGACAGCATTACACATATTATGGATGTTAGTTGTCGCAAAAACGACAACTACATTACGGTTCGTTTAAACTACCGGAAAGACGTTACTAACAATAACTTTTTATACATATTTGATATCGTTTTAATCATCATTTCTCCACGCATCTCCCAATATCTGTTGAGTATATGTTTATTGTTTGTATGTGGAACACAGATTACCACATGATAATCAACAACACTGGAATAGCTGGTGCTAGAACAGCTGTAAATGGTGTGTACATAGTTTGATTTTCTCATTGAAGTTTTTTGTTTTCGTAAATATTGTTTAATTAAGTTATATTTTATAAATGTGAATAACATTTTGAACAAATCGGCTGTTTCAAAATGTTTGCATTGTAAATATATACATTTCTCAAGGTAGCATGAATGAAAATATGTTTTGAAAAAAAACATTTTTTAAATCTTTTCTTGACCACAACATTTCAAAATAAATAAATCAACTTACCATCTTTGGTATGTACAAGTTCTGTATAATTTTACAAAGAAAATTATATATATATATATATATATATATATATATATATATATATATATATATATATATATATATATTATGCTAAAATTAATGATAATATTTTCAATATTTTGTATGAATTTTTTAATTTATCCTTACATTTTATGTGGCAAAAATGGGCTAACATTATAGAAACACATAGTGAACAGTGGGAGGGTTAGGTAAACGAGTTTATTGGTGAAAATGTATAGTATAATTAGTAGAATATAGATTAGCAGAAAGAAAAATTAGTTCATAATTAAATTACCTCTATAGTTCTCTGAATGAAAACACATTATAAAAAACATTCATATCATACCACTCAAACCAAACTATAATACGTAAAGAAGCCAAATCAAAGTTTCAACTATACAAATTACAAAATATCTAAAGTAAAGACTAGCAGACGTTTCTAGAATGTCAAAGTCAACTACAGCTGCTGAACCCAAGCTGCAGTGTTGTTCGACCACTATGAGCAAATTACCCTCAACTCCTACTAAAATTACCCTTTTTAAGAGCAAATTACCCTCGAACAAAACGGTAGTAGATACTTTAAATGTCCTGGTTCAAACAAGAATAGAAATATATATATTAAGGTCTTTGATGTGACCTGTGCAGAATGATGGCTATACTACTTAGAATATTAAATTTCATAAATAAATTCCATATTAAAAAGGCATATACCTTCATTAAGAGTAAATTATCTGAAACAAACTGCGGAAAGACAATCTATATAGACAATTTCAGGACATTTTACAACCTACATGTGACACATAATAGGGTACTAATTGAGTTTCAGTAGCTGTCTTAAGAAGAGACATTTTTCCAGTATTCAGAGAGTATTTCAGTAATTCTTACATATGAGACGCCGACACAACGTTGTTGGTATTTTAAGGCGAATATGAATGATTATATGAGTGTAGGATGAGTGTAGTCTGGTTACTAATGCTGATGTCTACATCAACTAGGCCAAAGTTCTCAACCCAAAAGAGCATGTTTTCCACTAGTGTAATTGTTGAGGAACCGAGATGTTTTTCAATATTGGGAACCTGTGAATAATATGAATTAGGCTTTTGATGTTATATTTTCTGGCAGTCTTTGGATTTAATATATCGGTCTGAAAAAAACTCGGTCGGAGGAGTAAATTCTTGTTTTATTCTCGGTAACAATCTTTACATAAAAATTCAACAAATTGTCAGAAATCTAAATAAGTATTTGTGGAATATTTTGGTCGAACTTACTGGCAATCAGTGATAAATTGAAGTTCTCAACTTAAATGGCGTCAAACGGTCAAATAAAATGGAAATATTGCTTCTTTTATAACCATTCATAAAGTTTGTAAACGGAACAACAGGCAATTGGATTGAAAGAATTAAATTGGAAACTCAATATAATAATTACGTAAGCTTCAATAGTTAGTATTTTTGATTATAATGTATAAATTATATATATATATATACACTAATCACTTTTTCAAACAAATCAAAGTCTGAATAATAATGACGTATTGTATATTGGAAACACTTCACAATCATTATGAATTGCCCATATTTACCATCAAAATATTAATACTTTCGAAAATACCCTCAACCAGTGAAATTACCCTCGAATTCCCAACGCTACAAGCTGTCAAACACAATGAAAGGAAATTCTCATTCCTATTGGGCGGTTTGATGTCAGCTGATACACGTCAGATCGACGTCACATCGCCTGATCGTAGTTCTGTAGTGGTGGGGTAAAATAAAATTTAAATATCAATACTATGCATGACAAGGCCAAAGGTTATTAATTAATGAACAAATTTAAAAAAAGAAAAATATTTTGTTCTTGGAAAATTAAGTTGCCGCATATAATATTTAAATTTTTATTCATATTCAGACATGCTGACATGTATATTATTTATCCATAGGCCTGACGAATACAGGCCTCAAAGACTAAGTTGTTATACTCAAGATATGAATTTAAATATCTCAATAATATTTTAATTATTATTTATTTATTAACTAACCTGCATAAGCAAGTGCATCTCCTGTATTTAGAAATTCCTTTACTCAAAGACATCGTGTAAAAATAACAGTATAGTTCACTTATCACAGCAAAATAATATAATACTGTAATTAATTTATTGTTTTTGTAAACGCACAATAAAAAACAATATGTCTCGCCTACAAATTTACTCTGTGACTTATCAGCTCTTATTGTTTCAAAATAACACTGATAATTCACTGGTTTAGGCAACTAAACTTTCTTACTCTGCCACCTCCTCAATACTCAACTGCAGCTTCTAGACGCGCCTGGCCTTTATAGACCTCGACCCAGCCGAGCCTCCACAACGTCATTGTTGTTGATCACTGCAGGCCTTGAGAAGTGCGACTTGCTGTCGGCTGTTTACTGTTTACTCGCGAAAACTTGTTTGCCAACATTGCTAATGTGTTAATCACTCACTTCAGTATTTTAATCTGGATTGCGGATCTATAACGCAAATTGGAAATCTCGGGTATATTTGGTAAGTATGTAATTTATGAAATTAATTTAATTATATAGGCTACTCCAAATGTTATTTTGATGCAACTCATTTGTTTGTTCATTTTGTTTTATTAGCCTCCAGAACTGTTATATTATAGAAATAATATTGGTTGTTACCTTTTTTTTTTCTTTCCCCCCCCCCCCGTCAACAGTTCTTGACTGGAAAAAAGAATTCAAGAACTGTTGACGGGAAAAAAAAGGTAACAACCAATATTATTTCATTTGTTTGATATATTGATATGCTGGAATTAATCAACCGATAATGAATACAACTAATTAAGTTTCTTTGACGGTCCTATACGAATCGCTCAGATTGAAAATCTCATATTATTTTTTTTTTTTTAATTTATATGAAATTAAATAAATTAATTGTTTACCTCCCGAATATTATTTTGATGCTAGTTATCTCCATTTACTCGATATATTGATATGCTGAAATTAATTAACCTATTATGAATACAATTAATTAAATTTCTGTGGCATAGACAATCAATTGATTTCTTTAACTTGTATGTTAAAATAGTATATTTCATAACAAGAGTGGAAAGTGGGGTTTTGCATGTTCGAGACCATATGTTTGAAGTGCGAGACTTGTCAAGCACTTCAAATGGTCGATAACATACAAAACACTTTTACTCGAGTTTTGAACGATACTTTTCACTACACTACGGAATAAAAACTCATTTTTGGAATGTTAACTGTTTATTAAATTAGAAACATGTTTTAAAAACAGGTGTTGTTGACTGTGGAATATTTTCGGTTGTAAACAATGTTACTTTCGGTAGTAAACAATAGACAGCTGTTGAAAATATGATGTTTCGTAGGTTGTAAACACATAACGAAAACAGCTGAACTCATAGTAGTGTAGTGAAAACAGATTGTTATTACTGTATTTCTAAAATTAAAATTGGTTATAACTTTATTGAGCTCCATTGCTAAAATGTTTTTATTAAATAATTTATCAGCTCAACTATCCTAGTAAGGAGGTGATCCTGAACCGCCCACCCAACCTTGCTACGATGAGGGAATGGACACGATTTTACTAAGATTCCTCCCGACAAGCATAATTTATCATAAGATAATGGACACAGTTCTACTCATTTGCTATAGATGAATTTTGTCCATGTTCTATAATGTGAAACTCTAAAACATTTCAATGCCTTGTCGTATGTAAGGAGGATGGCAGATGTGTACACTTACAGTATTTTGTAAGGGTATCATGAGAGGATGTATTTTATACTTATAAGAAATTTATTGAAATAACATAATAAGTAAATGCATAAGTTATTTATGTTATATTTAATAAAAAAGAAAATGTACAAAACAATCTTCATTTAGTGTGGTTATACAACTCGCTATTCGTTCTCATGTGTAAATAAATAGGCCTAATGTGATAGCATGTTAATGCCCTATAATGTGTAGCCTATACATATGCCACAAAAATGTGACTAATAGAAAACCAATAATATGATAATATGAAGTTCCAAGCTAAGAGTCTGCAGAGGCTGACGGCCATGTTGGTTTTAATCCCGTAAGAACAATGTGATTTGTGAATATATATTTTTTCGTTATTGTTTTACCAAAAGTTGCGTATAAGGTGTCATTTTAAAAACGGTATTATATTGCGCGTTGTGTTTGCTTTTTATATTTTGAATACATACGCCTAGTTTTGAAAAATAGGCGAAAATAAAAGCTTCAAACTAAATATTTTTTATATGTTTCTCTATAAAACTAATTAGGAATCCGGAAAGCAATTCCAGCGTGTAATTTCATTATTGATCAAATGCAATTTGTTTGGGAATTCCGTATTAAAATAAGTGTTTAATTTGGATACGCGTAATCGTATGTCCGGATCGAAAATGACACTGTTCTTATGTGATTAAAATCAACGTGGCCGACAGCCTCTGCAGACTCTTAAAGAAAAAATTGAACTGTTTATAACGCAATTTACTGTACACATTGTACTGGTTATGACGCAATTTACTGTACATATTGTACTTTATATAACGCAATTTACTGAACACATTGTACTGTATATAACGCAATTTACTGTACATATTGTACTGTATATGACGCAATTTACTGTACACATTGTACTGTATATAAATAACGATACTTGAATTGAAAATGTGATCTCAGACAGAATAGTAATACTTTAGAACCTCAGCAATACAGTATTAAAAAAACAACACAACGCAATATCACCATGACCTATGTCTAATGAAGTGCTTTAGATATCGCGATTATAAATAGAACTGTCACATATATATGTGGATCGATTTTGGTACTTTGTTTTGTAAAATACACGGAAGCAGCGCTGGGCCCAGAATAGAACGTCAGACCAACAGTGACCAAGGTCATAGTGTAGGTAGAGCCAAGCAGACATCACGCCACACCACTCGGGTGACGACCTAGTCAGCCCACACATACTTGGCTGTGTTAACTTAGACACTGACCTCTGAACACTCGTACCACAGAATGTGTGTTTATACTCGTTTACCGAAGTAATATGCGTTATTTTATTATGTATGTTATGTAGCTAAAAATGTGCAAGATGTAAAAACAACAATGGGTACATGAGTGTCGATGACCTGTGTAGTCTTGTTACTGAGTTCGACTGTTCCTCAGAAAGAGCCAATTATTAATAGCCCAATAGCCAGAGCAACTAAGGGACATACAAATTTACGTGGAATCCGAATTTCGTAGTATTTGTCTGATTTTCAGTTAAATGACAAGGCTGATAATCAGCTGTCTCCCCTATACAACATCAGGACACTGACTACAACTAACATGGACATCGCAGACTTCTCTAGTAGCCTAGTGTTCTCGCCGATAGCAACCATTGAGCGGACGCCATGTCGGTATTAAAAATTCATAAAAGCTGATTACGGAATTCTACAATCACCATTATATTTAAGTACGACTTTATGTGTAAATTATTTTTAAAGTAAAGATTATGGTTAGGTTTTAAAACTCAATGTCAACTCTTAAGTACCATAGCACCATTACACCTTTTTGGTCCAATAAGATTTGAAGTATTCGTCCATATCTTTACGATATAATTTATGAATAAATAAAAAAAAAATTAAGTGTCAAGTAAAACCTAACTAAACATTTACCACAAAATATAACAAATTATGTACAATATAAATAAAGAAATTATTTAAATAATGTAACTTATTTGCATTTTGCTTTTTAATTGGATGTTTTGGGGGTATTTAATTTATTCTAATAACCCCACTATTATAATAATGGAGGGGGGGGGGGTTATTGGCCATGGTAAATTAGAGAATGGGGACTGTTTGTTTACAGCTGACCGATTAGTTCAATGGAAATTCATTACCTAAAACCGTAACATGAACGGTAATAAATGTTGTATGGTTTGATGTTTGTCAGTATGGTTGGTTTTGTAATGAATACAAAATAGATTATGTAATTAGTGTATTAATTGGTTTAATATCGATGACTCATCACTCGTTAGAGCTGCTATCAAGTGTTTTGATCGTAGTTTGCTACGTAGATATAAACACATGCGCAACTGAGCCTCGTAACGATAACAACAAACATTGTTTAGTGACGAAATATTTATGTGGTATTTCTAATGTATTAATGAATTTATTTTTATAATAAAGGTTAACTAAAGCCCCAATCAGTGTCTTTAATTATAAGTCTTAAAAGTGATAATCTAAGATTCCATCAATAATTGAGGTATAATGGAAACTGGTTATTTTATGTATGGTTCCTTCTAGGTTTGTAATTATTGTGTAGTGAGGTTTTAGTAGTTTCCTTTCAGATAGTTTCTGAAATAAGCATCCATGAGATGGGCGTATTTTATTTCCATTACATCGAAATCAACGCTTGATTATAAAAACCTTATTCCTCATATCAAATGCATGTTGTTTGAATCTAACCCAAAATTAAATGGTTAAACACTTTTTGTGATCAGTCCAAGGTCATGAGCTATATTGAACCAGTTTGTCGAACAGTTCTGTAAAACTAAAATCGTTTGTATATTTTTTAATGTTATTTATTAGTTTTTTAATGTATGAAACGAACTAAAAATTAAAATGGGGAAATGAGTCTTATGTTCTTTACAATAAATAAATAAAAAAAAACCACACACGCACAACTGAAAGATATGTAGCGTAAGTGTAAGTTAGAAAATTGTTGAGTTACAAGACCTTCAAAATACGAGTCGTAATACCTCGTAAAACGCTACTTGACATATGTTGCTGTTTGTAAATTTTCAACAGAGGGCCATTGCAAAATAAATGTCTAAAATTCGATAATTTTGAAACTTAAAGATCCCTTATTACCAATTACAACAAATCTATTGTTATAAAGAGTAAAAGTACATTTTATAAAGTTACTATGGACCCTGTTCAAAGGGATCCTCCCAGATACTACGGACCCCCCGTTCAAAGTGAACCTCCCAGGACGGGCCCTGTTAAAAGGGATCCTCCCAGCTAGTGACTCTCCCAGGACGGACTCTGTTCAAAGGGATCCTCCCAGCTACTACGGACCCCGTTCAAAGTGAACCTCCCAGGACGGGCCCTGTTCAAAGGGATCCTCCCAGATACTACGGACCCCCCGTTCAAAGCGAACCTCCCAGGACGGGCCCTGTTCAAAGGGATCCTCCCAGCTAGTGACTCTCCCAGGACGGACTCTGTTCAAAGGGATCCTCCCAGCTACTACGGACCCCTTTCAAAGGGAACCTCTCAGGACGGACCCTGTTCAAACTACGGACCCCGTTCAAAGTGAACCAACTTCCCAAGACGGACCCTTTTCAAAGGGACACTCCTAGTTACTACGGATCCCATTCAAAGAGTCCTTCCTAGTGTTGAGAGCTTAAACTACACGAAATATATGTAACGGATATTACATTTATAGTTAAAAATAAAACACATTTTGTACTGCTATAAAAGTGTAATGTTTAAATTTGCTATGTATATTTGAATTGGTGAAATAATTTTCTTAAACGTGAAGTATTTACGTGTCAAAATATGTGTGAAAAATGTGGGAGCGTGCAGCATTGTACCAATAAATACACATGTATAGATGTGTATATATTTATTGTACTAAATTATAAAAGCAACTGTAGTATTTAGTCAGAATCTACAGTTCTGAGAAAAACACGACACCTCCTGCTGTGAAATGAACATTGGCACAAACAGACAACTTAAAACAAGCAAATAAACAACTTGGTCCCGTGACGAGTAGGTAGTATATGTTGTTGTTGATTCATAAATGAACTTTTTAACGTTGAATATATTTGAACAGTAAGTCAGTTGTAAACAAACACATGTTGGCAACAATGACGTGGCAGTTATTGTTGCCAAAACTACTGTATTTCCCCATCACGAAAACTATTAATATATCAATTCACTTCATGCTTTGTATAGGTCATATTTTACAATCAATACACGATATTAACATTGGATTCGTTTATTACCAAAGGTATACAACAACATTTGCCATGTTAAATTATTTACACCCCACTTTGGTAAATTGTTTTGAATACATAAATTTCTTCAAATATTTATATATTTTAATATTATTTGTAAATAGTCTTAAATGGAATATTTAGAATTTGAAAGTTTGTTCATTGCTAACATTGTTGAAATTTTTCAGCACCTTTACACTTCTGTTGGTATCGTTTGTCATTTTTATTTTTCAACATTTTTAATATTTCAGTGTTTGTTTTCAGCCCCCTTGGAGTAACTGCCATTATTGTCAGCAGTGAATCTTCTCAACAATATCAGCTGCAAACTAGATTTACAAATTTTGCAAAATTACAAATTTTCTAACGCTAATCTAAAACGACAAAGGAAATTATTAATAGGTTTTTTACCATTAATGAGCGGACTTTTGAATAGTTCTTTCCTGTTACAACTTTTAGCAATATATCATATCTTCGGTATATTTTTTAATAAATGTTTTATTAAACGTTTAGCCGAACAAGGTCGAGACTTTTGGGCTCTTTCGTTACATTAAAACGTGTTTCGAGGAGATGTAGATGAAGGCTATAGAATAAAGTAAAATAATGTATGACTTTTATAATTCTTAAACGATTGGAAGGTGTAATAAATATCAACATAAGAATGATTTCTGTCCCAATAATCGTAAAATAAACGAAAATTTGATAAACGAATATGGATAAAATGTCAGATGATTTATTACCAACGATAATATGTTCGTTTACTGTGTGAGTAATCAATTAAACAGCTCAATTTGCAATAGTGAACATAGTTTCTACAGTTAACCCGTTGTTGTTGGCAGTACACAGTACAATATGCACTAGTGGTGATGACGCCTTCATAAAATACGATGCAGTCAACAAAACATACGTGTATAAATATTTTCAGTGCCACTGTGATAGGCGCTCACTAAAAAGAATGTTTTTCTACCATGTTTTAAATTAAATTATGATTTACATTTGTTTAAATAAGTAAACCTAATACAATAAACATAAAAAATAAGTACTATAAGTATTTATTCCTCCTGATGTACTGTCGGTCCAGAAATTTTAAGTTTGAAGGTTGTTTTCTAAGGAACCAAGAGGCCTACGAAAAATCTAACCACACCGTTGTTTTCCTCATTTTTAATTGTACGTTATGACTTATGCATTTATATATTTTATTACATTTTCAATATTTGTTATCCTAGTTTGAACAAATGAAGTACCAGAATTTTAACTAGTTTTCGCTGTACATAAAACTTACACCGTTACTATTAAAATAAATGATTCCAAAGAATTGGTACAAACTTTCCCCCATATCAGACACTATAAAATCAAAACTTTGAAAATTACCAATTTGATTCTGAAATATGTTTTTTGCTAAATCTAAAAAAACTAGTCAAGTTAGAGACATGCGGTTTGTACTAAAATATTTCAAGTTGTAATTCACATATTTCCTGAAAATTTAATTAAAATCGTTAGAGCCGTTTTCCAGAAAATTCAATATTTGTATGTTTTTTGTCCATACAAATAAAAAAACTAAACATTTAAAAAAGTGAAATAAATGGTCTGGAGATGTTGGCTAAATACATCTACATACCAAATTTCATAAAAATTGATCCATTCGTTTGGCCTCCAGCGAACTGCACATAAACACAGACAGATACCAAAATGTTTTTTCGAAAAAAAACACCTTTTGGGGTTTAGGGGACACTAAAATGGATTTTTAGACCAACTTGTAAAAAAATTGTTTTTGACGAACACAATACTTTCTCTTTGCTAACGCATATGGGAGGAAGTAAAAACCTGTTTGTATATAGCTTTTTCATTTTAATATTGTTGATAGGAATGTTTTCTATAAGTTTTATGAATTTTAGAATTTTGACTTTTCGAGAAAAACAATTCTTATCGATTCCTTGAAACATTGTTTTCTTGGCTTCTACAGGTCTGAAAACTAATTACAAACTTAGTCTTGTTGTAGTCCTTATGACATTTGTAATTACAATACATAACTTTCGTATGTGTAAGTAAATGCGGCGAATTTAAATTGATTTAAATCAATGTAATGAAACGCATAATTCACTGATTTACATTTTTGTAATATTAGTATTTTACTAATAATATGTGCTCTGAAAAAACTGTGTTCATTTTCCAAAATAATCTATTATTAATACTTTACATATTACTGTACATGCATTTTAACGAAAATAACTGGTATAGTTAAAACTGCAAGTGGTAAAATAAAAGGATACAATGGGAGTATTTACTTTTACGTTTATTTCAAAGCACTCTGTTTACATAGTCCGTCGCTAGCGGTGGCAAATATTTTCAACACATCGATCAATAGAATAATCAATATATCGCAAACTAAATATCGATCGAACGATAATATTGAAAGAATAGTATCGATATATCGAAAACCCATATATTGAATTAAAATTAATGATATGTTTAAAATTATGCACTAAATCTTATGTCATAACCAAAAATGCACTTTATGTTTATCCGTCACTATTTAGAATAGCAACTGAATGGAAACACTAAATATATTTATCTACACGAAATAAGATGTAGTATGTGGGGTTGAATGAAAAAAAATCAAAATAAGAATAATTATACCTTTAATTATTATGTTAGTCATAAAAGAATAATACAATAACGTTGTTATTTTTTTTCACGTTTAAACTAAAAAAAGTTATTTCATTATTTCAATGCATGTTTTGTACGCATAAGAGGCAATTTAAATGTGTTTTTTTCGAGTCGTGATGATTTTGATGAGAGATAATAACGTTAATATTTTGTGATATGATATATCGGATAAAAAATCGATATTGCCGTTATTATTAAAAGAAAATATTGATACTAATATATCGATATATCGAAACGTATTTATCAAAATTTCTTATATATCGTTGCCATCCGTATTCAGCGCTCTTTAGGAGTTACTCGGACTGGAACTTCTGTGTCTATCTCAGTATCTCTCTCACTCAATATAGCACACAATAAGACTTTTAAACCTAGACAATAGAAAGAAAACAAATAAAGAGATACAGAAATACCTTAATTTAAAATTGGCGTCAAATAATACGTTTGGGTCAACTCAGTTATGTGTTATCCTAAGATTTCCAGCACTGAGACGTGAAAGACCTCCTGACTTGATCATTTGCCTACAACATTCCCAAAATCATTGCCTTCAAGGAGATAGAAAATCTCAAAGGGGAAATACATAGCCATTGATACAATATAATTTAATACTAAAATGAAGTAAGTTTTATTTAGTTAAATTTGTATGTATGTAAATGTATGTAGTTAAAAAAAATGTATGTAAATTTTGAAAAATTGTCAAACCCTTTTGGTAAAAAGTGTTACAACTTGACTATTACTGATGTGGTTTATTACTAAATACAGTTCTACAGTAACCAAATACTACGTAAAATATGTTCAGTATTTATGAAAATAAATTTAATATTTTCAACGTCTAAACTTAATAGTATTACTTTTACTAAGAATAATCTTTGTTATTATAGTTATTTTATTTATTTATATATTTCAACAGTAAACATTTTTGTGATGTATACATACAGTAGTACATGATGGCTTGTAATACGACATCTTAACATTAAATAACATACATCTAGCATATTAATAATTAAAGTAATGTAAAAGTCACAGATAAATAATCAATTTGTAGTTAATTAAGAAGTTTAGTAACATAGTATTGATACTAATCATGTTACAGAATCGCAGAATTAATCAATATTATAAATGGTCAGTATATGTAGATAGTGTAAACAGCCTAGTGTGGTTGTTACGATCCGATTTAGTGATAACTTGTATACAGGCTACTCATTAAACGCTCTAGTAATCAATATTATAAATGGTCAGTATATGTAGATAGTGTAAACAGCCTAGTGTGGTTGTTACGATCCGATTTAGTGATAACTTGTATACAGGCTACTCATTAAATGCTCTAGTAATCAATATTATAAATGGTCAGTATATGTAGATAGTTTAAACAGCCTAGTGTGGTTGTTACGATCCGATTTAGTGATAACTTGTATACAGGCTACTCATTAAACGCTCTAGTAATCAATATTATAAATGGTCAGTATATGTAGATAGTGTAAACAGCCTAGTGTAGTTGTTACGATCCGATTTAGTGATAACTTGTATACAGGCTACTCATTAAACGCTCTAGTAATCAATATTATAAATGGTCAGTATATGTAGATAGTTTAAACAGCCTAGTGTGGTTGTTACGATCCGATTTAGTGAAAACTTGTATACAGGCTAATCATTAAACGCTCTAGTAATCAATATTATAAATGGTCAGTATATGTAGATAGTTTAAACAGCCTAGTGTGGTTGTTACGATCCGATTTAGTGATAACTTGTATACAGGCTACTCATTAAACGCTCTAGTAATCAATATTATAAATGGTCAGTATATGTAGATAGTGTAAACAGCCTAGTGTAGTTGTTACGATCCGATTTAGTGATAACTTGTATACAGGCTACTCATTAAACGCTCTAGTAATCAATATTATAAATGGTCAGTATATGTAGATAGTGTAAACAGCCTAGTGTAGTTGTTACGATCCGATTTAGTGATAACTTGTATACAGGCTACTCATTAAACGCTCTAGTAATCAATATTATAAATGGTCAGTATATGTAGATAGTGTAAACAGCCTAGTGTAGTTGTTACGATCCGATTTAGTGATAACTTGTATACAGGCTACTCATTAAACGCTCTAGTAATCAATATTATAAATGGTCAGTATATGTAGATAGTTTAAACAGCCTAGTGTGGTTGTTACGATCCGATTTAGTGATAACTTGTATACAGGCTACTCATTAAACGCTCTAGTAATCAATATTATAAATGGTCAGTATATGTAGATAGTGTAAACAGCCTAGTGTAGTTGTTACGATCCGATTTAGTGATAACTTGTATACAGGCTACTCATTAAACGCTCTAGTAATCAATATTATAAATGGTCAGTATATGTAGATAGTTTAAACAGCCTAGTGTGGTTGTTACGATCCGATTTAGTGATAACTTGTATACAGGCTACTCATTAAACGCTCTAGTAATCAATATTATAAATGGTCAGTATAAGTAGATAGTTTAAACAGCCTAGTGTGGTTGTTACGATCCGATTTAGTGATAACTTGTATACAGGCTACTCATTAAACGCTCTAGTAATCAATATTATAAATGGTCAGTATATGTAGATAGTTTAAACAGCCTAGTGTGGTTGTTACGATCCGATTTAGTGATAACTTGTATACAGGCTACTCATTAAACGCTCTAGTAATCAATATTATAAATGGTCAGTATAAGTAGATAGTTTAAACAGCCTAGTGTGGTTGTTACGATCCGATTTAGTGATAACTTGTATACAGGCTACTCATTAAACGCTCTAGTAATCAATATTATAAATGGTCAGTATATGTAGATAGTGTAAACAGCCTAGTGTAGTTGTTACGATCCGATTTAGTGATAACTTGTATACAGGCTACTCATTAAACGCTCTAGTAATCAATATTATAAATGGTCAGTATATGTAGATAGTTTAAACAGCCTAGTGTAGTTGTTACGATCCGATTTAGTGATAACTTGTATACAGGCTACTCATTAAACGCTCTAGTAATCAATATTATAAATGGTCAGTATATGTAGATAGTGTAAACAGCCTAGTGTGGTTGTTACGATCCGATTTAGTGATAACTTGTATACAGGCTACTCATTAAACGCTCTAGTAATCAATATTATAAATGGTCAGTATATGTAGATAGTGTAAACAGCCTAGTGTGGTTGTTACGATCCGATTTAGTGATAACTTGTATACAGGCTACTCATTAAACGCTCTAGTAATCAATATTATAAATGGTCAGTATATGTAGATAGTGTAAACAGCCTAGTGTAGTTGTTACGATCCGATTTAGTGATAACTTGTATACAGGCTACTCATTAAACGCTCTAGTAATCAATATTATAAATGGTCAGTATATGTAGATAGTTTAAACAGCCTAGTGTGGTAGTTACGATCCGATTTAGTGATAACTTGTATACAGGCTACTCATTAAACGCTCTAGTAATCAATATTATAAATGGTCAGTATATGTAGATAGTTTAAACAGCCTAGTGTGGTAGTTACGATCCGATTTAGTGATAACTTGTATACAGGCTACTCATTAAACGCTCTAGTAATCAATATTATAAATGGTCAGTATATGTAGATAGTTTAAACAGCCTAGTGTGGTAGTTACGATCCGATTTAGTGATAACTTGTATACAGGCTACTCATTAAACGCTCTAGTAATCAATATTATAAATGTCAGTATATGTAGATAGTTTAATCAGCCTAGTGTGGTTGTTACGATCCGATTTAGTGATAACTTGTATACAGGCTACTCATTAAACGCTCTAGTAATCAATATTATAAATGGTCAGTATATGTAGATAGTTTAAACAGCCTAGTGTGGTTGTTACGATCCGATTTAGTGATAACTTGTATACAGGCTACTCATTAAACGTTCTAGTAATCAATATTATAAATGGTCAGTATATGTAGATAGTTTAAACAGCCTAGTGTGGTTGTTACGATCCGATTTAGTGATAACTTGTATACAGGCTACTCATTAAATGCTCTAGTAATCAATATTATAAATGGTCAGTATATGTAGATAGTTTAAACAGCCTAGTGTGGTTGTTACGATCCGATTTAGTGATAACTTGTATACAGGCTACTCATTAAATGCTCTAGTAATCAATATTATAAATGGTCAGTATATGTAGATAGTTTAAACAGCCTAGTGTGGTTGTTACGATCCGATTTAGTGATAACTTGTATACAGGCTACTCATTAAACGTTCTAGTAATCAATATTATAAATGGTCAGTATATGTAGATAGTTTAAACAGCCTAGTGTGGTTGTTACGATCCGATTTAGTGATAACTTGTATACAGGCTACTCATTAAACGTTCTAGTAATCAATATTATAAATGGTCAGTATATGTAGATAGTTTAAACAGCCTAGTGTGGTTGTTACGATCCGATTTAGTGATAACTTGTATACAGGCTACTCATTAAACGCTCTAGTAATCAATATTATAAATGGTCAGTATATGTAGATAGTTTAAACAGCCTAGTGTGGTTGTTACGATCCGATTTAGTGATAACTTGTATACAGGCTACTCATTAAATGCTCTAGTAATCAATATTATAAATGGTCAGTATATGTAGATAGTTTAAACAGCCTAGTGTGGTTGTTACGATCCGATTTAGTGATAACTTGTATACAGGCTACTCATTAAATGCTCTAGTAATCAATATTATAAATGGTCAGTATAAGTAGATAGTTTAAACAGCCTAGTGTGGTTGTTACGATCCGATTTAGTGATAACTTGTATACAGGCTACTCATTAAACGCTCTAGTAATCAATATTATAAATGGTCAGTATATGTAGATAGTTTAAACAGCCTAGTGTGGTTGTTACGATCCGATTTAGTGATAACTTGTATACAGGCTACTCATTAAATGCTCTAGTAATCAATATTATAAATGGTCAGTATATGTAGATAGTTTAAACAGCCTAGTGTGGTTGTTACGATCCGATTTAGTGATAACTTGTATACAGGCTACTCATTAAACGCTCTAGTAATCAATATTATAAATGGTCAGTATAAGTAGATAGTTTAAACAGCCTAGTGTGGTTGTTACGATCCGATTTAGTGATAACTTGTATACAGGCTACTCATTAAATGCTCTAGTAATCAATATTATAAATGGTCAGTATATGTAGATAGTTTAAACAGCCTAGTGTGGTTGTTACGATCCGATTTAGTGATAACTTGTATACAGGCTACTCATTAAACGTTCTAGTAATCAATATTATAAATGGTCAGTATATGTAGATAGTTTAAACAGCCTAGTGTGGTTGTTACGATCCGATTTAGTGATAACTTGTATACAGGCTACTCATTAAATGCTCTAGTAATCAATATTATAAATGGTCAGTATATGTAGATAGTTTAAACAGCCTAGTGTGGTTGTTACGATCCGATTTAGTGATAACTTGTATACAGGCTACTCATTAAACGCTCTAGTAATCAATATTATAAATGGTCAGTATATGTAGATAGTTTAAACAGCCTAGTGTGGTTGTTACGATCCGATTTAGTGATAACTTGTATACAGGCTACTCATTAAACGCTCTAGTAATCAATATTATAAATGGTCAGTATATGTAGATAGTTTAAACAGCCTAGTGTGGTTGTTACGATCCGATTTAGTGATAACTTGTATACAGGCTACTCATTAAACGCTCTAGTAATCAATATTATAAATGGTCAGTATATGTAGATAGTTAAACAGCCTAGTGTGGTTGTTACGATCCGATTTAGTGATAACTTGTATACAGGCTACTCATTAAATGCTCTAGTAATCAACATTCTATGAAGACACATTCAGGATGAGCCGAACAACTCTACATCGTTCGTAATTTCATTTCCAGCCCTCATCAAACTAGGAATACAACTGCTGTGGTGGCTGTATGTAGGGATGGCATGGCACGCCTGCAGAATATATCCTGCAACTAGCCGACTGTCGTTGCTTCGCTAAGGTATGGTTCTCTATGCTTTCTTATCTTTCTATCATAGTTCCCTCTACATCGATATAAAAGCTGGATATGCAGCATTATCTTATAACAGTATTGCATAGTACCAGTGTATTTAAGTTTAGTTCCTGATTTCCAATTATTTCGAAGTATAGAGATCAGACTCAATAAAGGAATAATTCTCAATAAGATCAGAATCAGAAATAATTCTTATATGAACTTATTTCACGGGATTTTGCCATGCCCCATGTTATTAAATAAAACTGTGTTAAAGTTATATTTAATATGTTCTTATTGAAATCTAGTTTTTCTCCTAGATAATAAAGTGTTATAGTCTAGTAAACTCTCTAAGTATACTTTAGAAGGACGCAAAGTAAGGCAGTGTCAAAGTTGGTGGAAACCTCTTAAAAGTCTACTTTTCATAGCCACAGCCTTATTGCCTTAAACCATAGGGAGATTCTCCATGTCAAATTTCAGCTTCATAGACTCTGTCAACATCTCAATAAAGTGTCTAGACAGTGAAAAAGTAAAGCAGGTTTTGATGGTTTTATCCTGTCCTATCAGCCAGATATGGCTGGATTCAAACGATTTTTTAAGTTTTCTGGATAAAATTAGTTTATTATCTTACATAACAAAGTTTTATAGTCTAGAAAATCAGTAATTTTACTTTTAGACGGCGCAAAATAGGGAAATTATGTCTGAATCAGTGGAGTATCGGGCTTTTTGCCATGTCTTATGAACGGACAACGACTGTTTGCTTTCCTATTAAAATCAGTTTTTATCCTAAATAAGAAAGTTTTACGGTCTAGAGACATCAGTAAATGTATACATAGTAAGACAACTGTGCCTGTATCAGTGGTTTCCCGCCATGTTTACACGTTCCTTATGTTATAAAGATTGCTTTAATTCTAAAGATTTTTCTTTTTTTCATAAATATTACACGCTTTCAAAATTTTTTGTGACTTAATTTTTTAAAGTAAAATCTTGAACATGATCATGGTTATAAAGAACATACTTTTTGACGCCATTAGCGACATTTCATATTTTCTGGGAGACAACCCACGAGGAGTTGAACGAAAATCTTCATTGTATAGTAATCCTAGGTTGAGTTTGGTATCAAATCAAAGGTCTATTCAAGAGAAATAAATTGCCGCAAACCGGACTTCGAAAGGTTTATCCTTTCCAGAGTATCGGTAATTTGAATTACAAAGTAATTAGTTTGAAAAATATTATTTGTCCACTATTTAATGGGTTCAAGTAAATTATTCAAAAATGATACTTTATGGAATACAATGAGTAAAAAATTCAGTTATGAAACTATGTATGGGAAAAACAACGATGTTGCAAAAGCGTTTCCATATATATAGATTATTTAAACATATATTGAAAACAGGCTTCTTTGTAAAACGTATAAAAATACATCACCATTCAAACACTCTATGGTATGTACCATTATTGTTGTTATATTGTTGTATACAACTATAACAATACTCTCTAGTTTTTTCACGTGTCACTACAACTACTCTCATGGTAGTTCCAGAGGTCGACGAACACATTGTCGGTTTTTGTCGAACTCTCTCGGCGACACCCGTCACGCGTCTCCAGAGATGCTTTGACACTAACTCATGAATGAACCCCCCCCCCCCCTAGCACCTACAGCAGGTAGAGGACGTGTGGACAACCTCTTACACCAACGTCACATTGTTCATTGAAGACACTGTAAATAATTGCTATGGTCATCACAGGATACAATTCTTCCAACAATCAAGACTCCAGAAGGAAAGCATACACAAGGTGAATTAATGAAATAAAGACAAAATTAGGTTTTTTATTTTAATGTTTTAAATGATAATTGTTGAAGGGATAGTTTGACATTATCAACGTTTCAAGAAAAAACTGCTAAATTGAGACTATTCAAGCTTTTTATATTAACGTTAATCAAATAATCCTGACTAAACTTGACAACAGAAAAGGATTTCTTGTTTTATAGTTTTTAAAAAAATTTCATACTTTTAAATGGGACCTACCATTTAGTTGTCATGTTCACAAATATATACAGCGCAACTCCAATGACCCGAGGATTGCTATAAATACTATAATAATTTATGTTTTTTGTTCTTTTATTATTATCAGTATTTATTTTTTCTCTGAGACGATACTGAATATGTCAGTAGAATTTAATTCTAAAAGTTCGAATGTATAAGTAATTTTACATTTTATGTTTAATTATAATTATTTTTATTTTTCTTGTAAATATTTATACAAAAAATACTATAAGATAACTATCACATGATAGTGATTTTCTGATTATTCTATTTTTTTTTTTTTTTTTAGTAAGGTCTTAAATTACAGTATTTGAAAGCGAAATTGATGTTTTTAATTTTATGCATTAGCCAGGTAAGTTATATCAATTTTTAGAGTTGATCCGTGATACAACATTCTGCACTACAAAATACACTGCATAGGCGACGTACAAACCGCTTTTAGGTGATTTAAATTGTGTGTATTTTTTAAAGAAAATATATTTTGAAATAAGTGATTTTTGTTGTTAATTTATAGTAATCAAACGATGTGTTTAATATAATTATTAAAGTATTTATGTTAGCTCTCTCCCTCTTGTATTTCTGTATTTCATGCATTTACGGATAGCTCTATACACGACCAGAAGTGCCGTATTTAAGTATCGCCACGCTATATTTGTCTCCCAGTTTTGCTCATTGAGTGGACTATTTATACAGCATTATAGCATGGACAGTAGTTCTGTCGGCGCAGAAATTATGTTCACCCGAGTTTGAAGGTTGCTTTCTAAGAAACTAAGATGCCTATGAAAAATCAACCATATCATTGTTTCCACGTTTAATTGTTCGTTATGACATATTACTTTATTTATTTATTTTTTTTACAGTCTACGCCAGTGACATTTTTAACATATATTCATACGTTGTTGAGGGACAACGGTCCAAACCCCTATAGCAAATTTAAGTGGACCTCCCGGGATATGAACCCGTGACCCTCTGCGTCGAAAGCAGAAGTGCTAACCACTAGACTAGCTAGAGGCTTAAATTTTATTATAAGTTTTAATGATTGTTATCCTAGTTGGAACAAAAAAATACCACAATTTTAAATAGTTTTCACTGTACATCAAATTTGCACTCAAGAAGCCGTCAATGTATCGCATTTGTATTTTAATACGTGATTTATAAGAATATTTTCTATAAGTTTTATACATTTTAGGATTTTATCTTAAAAAAAAGTTCTTATCAATTCCCTGAAACTTGGCTTCTAGAGGACGTATTATTAATTACTTGTTCACGTTTTAATCCTTATGAAATGTTTTGTTTCTATACGTTATTTTTATATGAGTAAGTGAATGCAGTAACTTCTACTGATTTAAATAAATTTAAATTTATACACTTAACGTTTTTTTTAAATTGATAAAATAAAACAATCCTCTAGAAACCAAGAAAACAATGTTACAGGTTACTTATTTTCTTGAAAAGTTAAAATTTCAAAATATATAAACATTTCAGAAAACATTCATATCAACCACGTATTAAAATATAAATGTCATACATCAACGGCTTTTTGAGTAATAACTGTGTAAATTTGGTGTACAGTGAAAACTCTGGTGCGTTTTATTCCGATTAGGATAAAAATTATTAAAATTTATAGTAAAATTAATGAATCTACATTTAATAACGTACAATTAAACGAAGAAAACAATGTTACGATTGTATTTTACAAAGGCCTCTTGGTCTCTTGGTAATTAACCTATAACTTGATTGCACAAAATTTCTTCGCCCTCAGTAGTCTGTTCTCCACAGCTAGGGAGTAACGCCTGCACATCACGTAACGCAATATACAGACTGTACCTATATTGCATCTTCCTCTGTGAAGGCGACAGCCGCTAGATATGCAGTGATTAATGCGTTACGTATATATAATCAATAATCATATTTCCCGAAAGCATAAAGTCGGAGACACACTCGGCGTTTTGTAACAATTGGATTATTTACCAATGCCACCGAGCATAGAAGTGCAGCGCTTGCATACACGTCGGTAAATTTTCCGACACCGACACTGTAGAGTCAACAAGAAACTGCCGTTTATTTCAGCTGATTGAACTGTGTCCAGCTTATTCCCTCATTTTAAAATAAACACATTTTATTGACTTGATTTATTGAGTTTGAAATTGTCAGAAAGCTCTTTGAATATACAAACACAAACGTACATCAATCAATGAATCCATATGTCATAACGTTTCGGAACTGGTTCTCTGAGGAGTCATGTATGTCTGTGTTACGTTTTACTTCACTACACTGGTTCTCTGAGGAGTCATGTATGTCTGTGTTACGTTTTACTTCACTACACTGGTTCTCTGAGGAGTCATGTATGTCTGTGCTACGTTTTACTTCACTACACTGATTCTCTGAGGAGTCATGTATGTCTGTGCTACGTTTTACTTCACTACACTGGTTCTCTGAGCAGTCATGTATGTTTGTGCTACGTTTTACTTCACTACACTGGTTCTCTGAGCAGTCATGTATGTCTGTGTTACGTTTTACTTCACTACACTGGTTCTCTGAGGAGTCATGTATGTCTGTGTTACGTTTTACTTCACTACACTGGTTCTCTGAGGAGTCATGTATGTCTGTGTTACGTTTTACTTCACTACACTGGTTCTCTGAGGAGTCATGTATGTCTGTGTTACGTTTTACTTCACTACACTGATTCTCTGAGGAGTCATGTATGTCTGTGCTACGTTTTACTTCACTACACTGGTTCTCTGAGGAGTCATGTATGTCTGTGTTACGTTTTACTTCACTACACTGATTCTCTGAGGAGTCATGTATGTCTGTGTTACGTTTTACTTCACTACACTGGTTCTCTGAGGAGTCATGTATGTCTGTGTTACGTTTTACTTCACTACACTGGTTCTCTGAGGAGTCATGTATGTCTGTGTTACGTTTTACTTCACTACACTGGTTCTCTGAGGAGTCATGTATGTCTGTGTTACGTTTTACTTCACTACACTGGTTCTCTGAGGAGTCATGTATGTCTGTGTTACGTTTTACTTCACTACACTGGTTCTCTGAGGAGTCATGTATGTCTGTGCTACGTTTTACTTCACTACACTGGTTCTCTGAGCAGTCATGTATGTTTGTGCTACGTTTTACTTCACTACACTGGTTCTCTGAGGAGTCATGTATGTCTGTGCTACGTTTTACTTCACTACACTGATTCTCTGAGGAGTCATGTATGTCTGTGCTACGTTTTACTTCACTACACTGGTTCTCTGAGGAGTCATGTATGTCTGTGTTACGTTTTACTTCACTACACTGGTTCTCTGAGCAGTCATGTATGTTTGTGCTACGTTTTACTTCACTACACTGGTTCTCTGAGCAGTCATGTATGTCTGTGTTACGTTTTACTTCACTACACTGGTTCTCTGAGGAGTCATGTATGTCTGTGCTACGTTTTACTTCACTACACTGGTTCTCTGAAGAGTCATGTATGTCTGTGTTACGTTTTACTTCACTACACTGGTTCTCTGAGGAGTCATGTATGTCTGTGTTACGTTTTACTTCACTACACTGGTTCTCTGAGGAGTCATGTATGTCTGTGCTACGTTTTACTTCACTACACTGGTTCTCTGAGGAGTCATGTATGTCTGTGTTACATTTTACTTCACTACACTGGTTCACTAAGGAGTCATGTATGACTGTGTTACATTTTACTTCACTACATTGGTTTATTGAGCAGTCATGTATGTTTGTGCTACGTTTTACTTCACTACACTGGTTCTCTGAGGAGTCATGTATGTCTGTGCTACGTTTTACTTCACTACACTGGTTCTCTGAGGAGTCATGTATGTCTGTGTTACGTTTTACTTCACTACACTGGTTCTCTGAGGAGTCATGTATGTCTGTGCTACGTTTTACTTCACTACACTGGTTCTCTGAAGAGTCATGTATGTCTGTGTTACGTTTTACTTCACTACACTGGTTCTCTGAGGAGTCATGTATGTCTGTGTTACGTTTTACTTCACTACACTGGTTCTCTGAGGAGTCATGTATGTCTGTGCTACGTTTTACTTCACTACACTGATTCTCTGAGGAGTCATGTATGTCTGTGCTACGTTTTACTTCACTACACTGGTTCTCTGAGGAGTCATGTATGTCTGTGCTACGTTTTACTTCACTACACTGATTCTCTGAGGAGTCATGTATGTCTGTGTTACGTTTTACTTCACTACACTGGTTCTCTGAGGAGTCATGTATGTCTGTGCTACGTTTTACTTCACTACACTGGTTCTCTGAGGAGTCATGTATGTCTGTGTTACATTTTACTTCACTACACTGGTTCACTAAGGAGTCATGTATGACTGTGTTACATTTTACTTCACTACATTGGTTTATTGAGAAGTCATGTATGTCTGTGTTACATTTTACTTCACTACATTGGTTTATTGAGAAGTCATGTATGTTTGTGCTACGTTTTATTTCACTACACTGGTTCACTGAGGAGTCATGTATGTTTGTGTTACGTTTTAATTTACTAAATTGGTTAATTGATGGTTCATGTATTTTTCTGCTAATATAGCTCAAAACAAAAGTTTCTTTAGACGCCGTGGGTTAGTGTCCACGAGTATTAGCTGTGTGCAACGTCATGCAGAAGTGAAAGTCGCTTGCAAGAAAGACTTAACGTGGTCATTTTATGCCACCATCTTCATTACCCGTCTGTAATAATCTCTTCCAAATGTCCTGTCTAGTAAAAAGAAAGAATTTTTAAAATTGTGCAACATGGAGTTAAGTACTTCCTGGTACATAATTTGGTGCTTAATAAACTTTGAATTACGTATTATGTTACCAGATATTATGCTGATTCATAAAAATGTCAAACAAATTAAAAAATTATTTATTTGTATATTAATTGAAAATAATTTATAGAAATTGTATTTTTATAAATCTCTATGTGTATCAATTTGAAGGTCTTTCTGAGCGCTTCTCGTTAATCTTTCTCACGTTTTAGTTACGTCTTGAGTGTTCGAATTTTATAAATGTATCGCTGTCTAATCATTTTATATTAACTTACCTTACCCTTCACCACTACAACCCACGATTAGCATTGGCCTCTGCAACGATTGTCTCCACTCCACCCTGTTTCCAGCAGCTTGTTTCCAGTTCCTGACTTCAATTCTCCTTAAATCTTCCTCTACCCCTTGATTCCTTCTCTCTCTTGGTCTTCCTCGCTTCCTTTTCCCTTCCATATTCTGTATTATTGTAATTTTATCATTTGTTCCTATTTTTTTCTCTTTACATGGCCAAGCCACCTCAATCTAATTGATTTTACAAATCTTACATCTTCTACATCAATAGGTTTGTTCAACTCTCTATATTCGTATTGTATATTGTTCATCAATCTTAACAGGACCAAATATTTTTCCGAACACTTTTCGTCCGAAAACTTAAACTATTTTAGTCGCTACTTATGATTGTTCAGGATTCAGCAGCACTTGTCACTACATTTTTCACTAGTGTATTGTAAAGCTTTAATTTTGTTCAGGATTCAGCAGCACTTGTCACTACATTTTTCACTAGTGTATTGTAAAGCTTTAATTTTCTTCTTGCTCAGCAATTTTTGACTTAAACAATCTTAGGTGAGCAGAATTGCCATGTGACAATCATTATTTTATTTTAAATTTCAATACTGACTTTAAGTTTGTTTTTAAGGTTGGTGCTCAGGTGAACAAACTCTATCACGCCCTTAAATTTAAAACTACCTATGTCTGATGTCAATGTATTGACTGCAGCTCTTCGCCTTTTTTCACAAGTGTTTTGTCTTTTTAGACAAAAATAAGTACAAGTTCTTTAGTTTCAAAGTCCTTCATTTTAGATGATTTAATCGAAAACGTGACATTCAGTGGTGTTTGTTTCCAATCCTGCCAATACGCCCATCCATTTTGCGGTAGTGGGAGTTATGTTAGTAAAAAATTCCGAATCAAAGTGTAGAGGAGATTGTAGGTGATAGGTTCTATGATCGGTCCTCTTAATACAGACATAGTGTCCTCTCATTGGTTGCTATCGGCGTGACACTATTAGAGTAGTCTCGAGTGTCCATATTGGTTGGTAGTCAGTGTCCGGATGTTGTGTAGGGGAGGGGACTGAGTATCATGCTTGCCAATGAGCTGAAAATCAGACCAATGCTACGTGATTCAGATCCCAAGTAAAGTTGTAGGTCCCTTAGTGCTCTTAGTCATTGGGGTATTGATAAATTCCCCTTTCTGAGAAACAGTCGAACTCAGTTAGTAACCAGACTACACAGATCATGCATACTCATTTAATCATTCATATTCGTCTTTAAAATACACACAAAGTTGTGTTGGCGTATCATGTCAAAGAATAAGAATGAATCTTTACCAATAATTTAATGAGGGATCACACAATGCATAAGACCAACTACTCACTTTACACATGATTCATGGGACGAAGAATACCGTAGCAGTTTAGGTATTTGTAGCGTATGTTGAGGACGTAGGCTATACAGTTTTAAATTTTCGACACCTCAAGCATGTTTTTCTTAAATATTTTTGCAAAACAAAGAACTGGATAGTTATGTTATGAACTGATCTCGACTAAAGATGAGGTTTTGAATTTTTAGTGTCGGTGTTTAGTTCTTACTTGAAAAATTATGAAGAAAATCAAAGCCAACTGCAAGATAGGATAACTAAATGTTTATTTCTAAGGTCTAAGATTCTACAATAGAAGTATCTGATAAATACATCAACCTGATAATGGATCGGATCCCACGCTGTCACATGAATTGTATACAAATACGTCTTTACTTTCTCGAATGGCACCAGTAAAATTCGTTTGACTTTTCTCAGTACACTTCAGTGTTCCACATGTACAGAAGAAGAATAAATTATGGAATCAGTTAAATGTACACAATAACATTGTGATATCTAACATCTTGTTGAGTGTATCAGTGAATACAGTAAGAACTGTAGAGACTTATGAATGCAGATGCAGAGTCGTGGTGTGGACTCTCTTAGTTGTACAAACAATTTTATACAGTCTCATGGACGAGAAGCATCGTCTCATCGATCTTTTTACACAATTATAGCATGTCAAAGATGTAACTCATAGCATTAGATTGTCATGGGTATTCCAGTTATCGAATACTCATTGAAGGGAAGAACGTCATAAATCACCCTGATAGTGGAAGCTGCAGAAAAGTGAAATGCTTCTTAACAGTGGCAGATATCGAGTGACATAAACTCGAGTGTGTAAAATTGTCATGTTAAAATATTGTTTAAACATCCATTTCTTATATACTCGCCCATCCCTACACGTACAGTGGTATTGACTCACCCGCCCGCTCCTACACGTACAGTCGTACAGTGGTATTGACTCACCCGCCCACCCCTACATGTACAGTGGTATTGACCCACCCGCCCGCTCCTACACGTACAGTGGTATTGACTCACCCGCCCACCCCTACATGTACAGTGGTATTGACTCACCCGCCCACCCCTACATGTACAGTGGTATTGACCCACCCGCCCTCCCCTACATGTACAGTGGTATTGACCCACCCGCCCTCCCCTACATGTACAGTGGTATTGACCCTCCCGTCCGCCCCTACACGTACAGTGGTATTGACTCACCCGCCCTCCTCTACATGTACAGTGGTATTGACCCACCCGCCCACCCCTACACGTAAAATGGTATTGACCCACCCACCCACCCCTACACGTAAAGTGTTATTGACTCACCCGCCCACCCCTACACGTAAAGTGTTATTGACTCGCCCGCCCATGCCTATATGTATAATGGTATTGACCCACCCGCCACAGATCATAAACATCAAATACTGTAAATAAGAGTGGTTTAATTTCAGGTGATAAAATATTATCTAGTACAGTAATTAATTAATTTATATTTAGTAAATCTCTCTTAGTGTGTAAATTAGTTAGTATAAATAAAATTAACAGTTAGTAGCCGCAGAACCACATCATCAAGTAGCGCCCTGGTGGACCGTAAATAAATAAATAAACAGTTTATTGCGGAACAATATTACATTGCATGCAATCGTCAGCATGAAGCTAAATACATCTAAAATTGTCCACTCACTCTATAACAACTGGTTCTCTTCCAAACATACAGAAAATTTACATTCATTTCAATCTTATTCACTCGAATTTATTCCACTCTGGCCTCATCGTCTGTCAGAACATCAGTCAGTGTCCCAATTGTTTGCCGTAAACTCGTCAATACTATAAAATGCGTGTGCAATCAATGCTGCTTTTACACGAGTTTTAAATGCCTTAGGAATTGGAGCACTTTTAATAAAATTTGGTAATCTGTTGTATAGATGAACTCCTGCCTGCGAGGGCAAACGTTCATGATCTACTGTCCCGTGTCTCCCAGTTCGGTAGTTCTCCCGTTCTCCCTGCCTCTAGGTTTATAAGGGTGTATGTCCTCTTATGAGATCAAATTTAGATCTAAAAAAAGTACATTTTACTCTCGTAATAATATACTCTCATGGATGCACAGTATATACTGCAGAGTCCTGTAGATGTTCTGCACTACACCGTGGGATCTCAAAGAGTAAACTATTATTTGTCTTTTATATAATGATTTTTAATCTTTGTTTTTTATTTATTTTCTTATTTATTCTTAAGAAGGTCGAATTCTGATTTTAAATGAATGAGATGAGGTTAGGTTAGAGAATGTAGTCATTGTTATAAAATAAGGTCGACATTTCTTTAGAAAGTGCCATTAACAGCCCAATGACAAATGAACAGCTAGTTTGAGTATGTTTAGTTGAACTACCGACCAATTTAAGTAATCTCATTATCGTTTTAAAAGAAAAATCTTGACGCAGTTTCTTTGTTCTTCCTCAAAATCAGATTACTTGATGAAATGTTCGTTATTCGGCCATTATAATATTCCTTCTGCCTATGGGCACATAGCTGAATAGTGTATCTGGGGAGAAAGTAATTTATCGGTCCGGGAATGAGGCCGCCGGCGGAAAGGTCAGACTATCCATCCGCAATGTACTCAGACATCCACATTCACTTTCTGAGCATATTAATACAAAACTGTATATTATATTATTCATACTGATTATTCAAGAGTGTGGTAGCTGCCACAGCTGGGAGATCACAAGTTCATGACGGTCCAGCTCTTATTAGTGGCTCTCTCATGGCAACTTCAACACTTCCTTGGCTCCCAGTGCTGTCCAATATAGCTCCTCCAGAGGTAAGGCGACAGGGGGCACTACTGAAAGAATTTAATAAGATCAATATCACTATCGTGGTCTTCTGGGCTTGACCGTGCAAAACTATGTACAACATCAGGAGCTGACGTTTCGGCCTCGTTATAGAGTTCCATCTTCAGGGCTACGTAGAAGCACTAGCACACGTAGAACTGTGAGTAGTACTGACACAATATTAAGTACTACTCACAATTTGTAACAGGTCCACCAAATTGACGAGTAAATTAATTAAATTAAATAAATAATAAATTATTTTAATGAAGAAATAGATACATTTAATTAAAATAATCACCGAACATTCAAATAATATTCGGAAATCATTGTAAATTAATAGCTAACAAGTATAGAGAAGTGGGCAGGCATATTTGTCCCATGGCAGTCGTCTAAGACGTAAACAAATTCCGTTCATTGTTATCGAGACAGATAAGACATGTGCAGTCGCGTCGTCGGACGAGTCTATCTGGCGATCCAGGGGGGTGTCAGGGAGACCATGCAATGGTTGAGTCCAAAGTAGATGAGAGACGCTATTGGCTGACGGCAGGTACTCTCGAACCGGGTGCCCTCGAGGGCAACGGACTGAAGCTTCGTCCAAGCATCGTTCACTTGACATCAAGACTACTATGGAGCAAGCCACAAAGCTATAGTGATGCACCCGGCAGACAGTATTTGCTACCTTGGGTGGCCGTTTGATTCTAAAAACGATTAATGTAGGGAAAGTAATTAGTCAAAAAGTGAATTAAAATTATTTAGTAAAAGTTTGCCATATCGGTTTAGACAGGTGTGTGATTACCAGATTTGAACGGGACTTGTAGTTCAAATGCACTCAAGACCACGTGGAGTTTCAACAAGACAAAGAAGAGACATAAAGATAAGTTTTAGTTATAAAATAATTTAATCTTGTTTTTTAGAAATCAGTTTTAAATAGATAACTTTCAATTTTGTAAGATTTAACTTCATATATTTAAATTAAAAAATCAAAGAATGTATTAAATTAAATTAGCTTTTTCAAACAAGAGTCTTTATTCATTGTAATTTACAGCCTCACCGATTTACCCATAAATATAACCCTGAGATAAGAGAATTAAATTTAATTTGCATAATTTTTTATCAAATTAACAAGAAACTTAAATTAATGTAACTCATCAAAGAGAGAGAGGTTACAAATTTGACGTGTGTTATTGCTCTACGTAGCCCTGAAGATGGCACTCTATAACGAGGCCGAAACGTCGGCTCCTGATATTGTCCATAGTGTAAATAGTTTGACCCAGAAGCTGCTCCGTGGAAGCTACTCCAGGGGAATTTAATAAGATCTTGAATGCCCCTCATCTCCACATTACACGCTTGCCAGTATCCTGACCGGAGGGCTAGATAACGGTGTCGAGCAACATCGAGCGTGGCTGTTCCTTGGATGAGTGGCCGCCTGAGCGATCCCGTCCTTGCACGCAGCCCGCCTGCCCGGTCACTGGTGGTGGTTCAGAAGTCACCTTTAAGCCCTTGGTACCTAGGTTAAGTGTTAAGAGAGGGCTTCTTAGCTCTAACTTCGTGGGTAAAATAAGACGATCTTTAACTTTTACACAGGATCTACCACATCAGAATGGTCGCTTAGAATTTCGAAACCCACCACTTTTCTTGCTTTGTAGCTGAGCAAATAAAATTGATCGCCCAATACTAGCTGGACCATAGCGTGGAATAGTTTTAATGAACGAAATAAGTTCTTTATTAACGATCCGTCAATACCTGTAGGTGGAATGAACCTACCTCGTAGGGAATCGCTCCCGAACTGGTGTGGGCAGATGTAACTACTAGAAATACAAATGAGGATTGACACTAGATCAGCCACGTGGGGATTATATCACATACATACAGATTGCCCTCTGCGCTCTTTTATGGGTGGATTAGCCAGCATAAATAGAAGCAGAGAGGTAGGTCTTAAATGGCTTGATGGATTGGTTTTAGCTTTGTGACAGGAGATCACTTGATATTTTTATGAATATGTAATTACTTTTGAAATGTTTTCCAAGTATGTAATACAGCCTTTATATATATATATATATATATTTTATTAATAAATGGTAGCTGACACGAAACCATACGCATACGTAAGTAACGTATTCGAGTATATAAATACAATATTATAATTTTGCAGAATCTATTAGATATGCTCCTCGACGTACTTACTACTTAAAAATGAGACTCCGCAATCGTATTTAGAGGATTTTGCTACTGCTAAGTGATAACTGTATTTTGCTAATGCTAAGTGGTAACTATATTTTGCTAACGCTAAGTGATAACCGTATTTTGCTAATGCTAAGTGGTAACCGTATTTTGCTAATGCTAAGTAGTAACCGTATTTTGCTAATGCTAAGTGGTAACCGTATTTTGCTAATGCTAAGTTGTAACCGTAGTTTGCTAATGCTAAGTTGTAACCGTATTTTGCTAATGCTAAGTAGTAACTATATTTTGCTAATGCTAAGTGGTAACCGTATTTTGCTAATGCTAAGTTGTAACCGTATTTTGCTGATGCTAAGTGGTAACCGTATTTTGCTAATGCTAAGTGGTAACTGTATTTTGCTAATGCTAAGTGGTAACTGTATTTTGCTAATGCTAAGTGGTAACTGTATTTTGCTAATGCTAAGTGGTAACCATATTTTATAGAGTTGTAACAACAGCTACTAAAATGTTCCTATCGTCCTAATGCGCACCTCGGTTTGCAGAACACTGGGATGTATTCATTGCTGCGAATTACTTGAGCAATCTGCAGAACATTTTTTTACGCAGCATTTCACAGTCTTTATTTACAATTTTGACGATTATTTCTGCATATTAAAAATCAAGCTAGTGATATGTAGTGTTCGAACTGTTTACAATTAATGCTCTTCGGTGGGTACTGATTAGTTTTATAATGTTGCGTTCTTCATTTGTTGAATTACTTGCTGGCCATGGGATTGTAAACTTTGTATTTGGTATCACTATAATATTTTTACCTGAACATTTTGAGTTATGTTTGTTGTGATGTTTCTGGGATAACGTAAAATGTTGATTAAAAAATATTTGTTACTTGTCAGCAATTTATGTTATAAAACATCTGAAGGAATTTTTGTAAGGAGGAAATTTTTATAGCCGGTTTTGTATTATATTGTTACATAATATTTAAAACACAAAATATATAATATCGTTCAGTTAATACTCGTTCAATATTTTTGTAAACTGTCCAGTTTCTTTATATGTGTATGAAATAAGGTTTCCATTGTCACTCTAGATTGTACTGCAAACATTTCTGTAAGATTTTCTCACGACATTCCATTATTAACATTAATTATTGCGAGCTATACCTAAAGGTACTGTGTTAAACTATATTATATATATATATATATATATATATATATATATATATATATATATAGATATATATATATATATATATATATATATATATATATATGTACACTTATTTGATCATAACAGTCATAAAATAAGATACACTTTGTAATTAATTTACTCTGAAACAATATTGTACTTAAGCACGTTTTTGAGCTAGAAGATTTTCACTTGGCCACATGGGAGGGGTGACGAATACACATGGTTTAGGAGATATTAAATACCGGAAACCCCCTATTTCAATTAATGATCCAAGAACCTTCATAAAAAAAATGTTATATTTTGAAGCCCCAAAACGTGAAATAAACCTTCTTTTGGTATTAATCAGATTTTTTACATATTGTGATTTCTTAACAAATGTATAAGAATATTTTGTTGGGAAACCAAACGTATGTTTTATTTTATCCTTAATGAAAACTAATTAAGATAAGATAAGAGCAAAATTGTAATTTTACTGTGGTAGAATGAAATATTTAAAGTAAACAATAAATTACAGAACTATTTTATAGTAGAACATTTGTTTGCTACACCCTTCCGCACGTTACACACACCACTGCATTCACTGCTCAGTGCACATCACTACACTATACGTACCTGACCTTAACTCATTAACAAATCCTCTAATTGTTCTTTTTATAAAGCTTAAAAAGCATAATTTGCACGAGGCCTAATTTTAAATTTTTGAAGAACATCACTTATATTGATGATTTTGTTCCTAAACGTTTGCCGGCACCATCACTACCTCCACTGGGCGACAAAATTTTGGAACTAAGTGTCACCCAGTTAACATGTTATTGTATGCACTGGCTAGTGTTCCTTTGCATTGAAGGAAGAAGAGGAAACCGATAGCCCTGGGCTATCAAGCGGTTCATCGTCATTACATTAAATTACATTGTTAGTTTGTATCTCTGTTCTGAACGTTGCTGCTGATAAAAGTCTTTGCGACTGATACATTAAAGACATTTAATTATGCATTAATGATTCTTCAATAACTAACATTTGGCTGTGATGACAACTTATGTCTTCGTCATGTTTTGAACAGTATCGAGTTACAATTCACAAAAATCCCTTGTGATTTTTTTTTCAGACTATCCCCGCATTTGTTCAGCAATAATTAATAATCAACCGAAGTTGAAAGTTCACATGTATAAGCAAGTAACACGTCAACTTATATATATTTAATTCTAACTTAACCTAACAACACATGGTGGTAATTGGCAACCGGAAATCACAGTCCAAACTGTGTGTTGAGGTTATCATAACAAGATACTTCATTCTGACCGTTTAAATTGCTTTCATATTTGCAGGTTAAAACTTCGAGGGTATTTTTCGGAATGTCCCAGCATTTTTAGCATTGTTTAGTTATCAAACGAAGTATAAAGTTCACATGTATATAAAGCATATTTCTTGAAGCAATGAATACGTCAATTTATATTTATTTAATCCTAACTTAACAACCGACGGTGGAAGTGATTACAACCTAACCTAAATACCAGAAATAATACCGATTGGTAATTAAAGTGACGACGCTTATTACTTTCTTGTAGGTCAAAACCATGTTACCAGTATCAAAGGTAAATTGTTTGTTAGTTTAGTTCTAGACTTAGTTGAAGATCTTTACCATATGCTAAAACATTCCGAAAAAGGCCCCTTTTCATTACAATAAAAACAGTCTTCTTGAAGATATTTATGTAAGCAGATCGTTACGAATACAAATGAGTCTAAGAAGAAACGTGTCTGAGTAAATAATAGCGTCAAAAGCAATTCTGTATCCGGTTTCGTAAGTAGTTACAGCAGATGCAAAACACGAGAAGTCCAGGCGGTACTTGGCGGAACGGCTGGACGAGCGAATCAGAGCTGGACTGCGTGAAAAAATACGGAAAGGGAATAACTACTATGAATTAGGCGAGGAATGTTGGTTCTGTGGACTTAATGCGTGAAGATAGAAGAAAAATGAGTTGCTGCATCTTAGACTCAAGACTCATTATACAACTCTTGCATCAGAAGTCTAAATCTCTAAGGTGGCCAAGCCAACACTGGGAGCTCGACAGCCCCAAACTACCAAGCCAACGTTGAGAGGTCGACAGCCCCAGACTACCAAGCCAACGCTGGGAGGTCGACAGCCCCAGACTACCAAGCCACCGCTGGGAGGTCGACAGCCCCAGACTACCAAGCCAACGCTGGGAGGTCGACAGCCCTATAAGTAGGGTAGCCATAGGTCCATATTTTGTACGGACAGTTTGTATTTTACATTCTGTGTCCGTGTCCTTACCGTACAAAAGAAAGACCTGTTAGATGTCCGCATTTTTCGTTCTTTTGGTATTCAAAAATTATTTTAAATATTTAATATTGTGAAAAAGACAAACTTGTATTACTATTAATTTGGGGAATCGTCATTCGACAATCATGAAAGGTTGTGCGTTGTATGATGACTCAACAACTGTTATACTATTACACTACCACATACTTCCCTCCCCTCAGTTTCAAGCAAAATAAGTGTGAAAGTTTTGTAATAGTGTTGGAGTTTGCTCTTTCTCTACCCGGTACTTCGGCACCACTAGAACAAGTTTTTTTACTTATGAAAAATGTCTGGACGCCCGATCGGAACAACCAAAATCGCAAATCATAAAATTCATAAATGATAATTTTCAAAATACCCCCCCTCCAGACTCCCAAGTTAATCTGGTATTTTACTATGAAAATGTATGGCAACCCTATCTATAAGGGACATATAATTCTATCGTCAGTAGGCTAAAACATGTTCCATTACAAATGTACGGTTTGTGTTTATTATTATAATGAGTTATAGTGAACACTGTATGTTTATCAAGGGTCCAATATAGTAGACCATAAGTTGATATTATGCAATTTGATTAGGTTGATCATTTTGAAATGTAAAATCATTGAGTTTCGTTTATTAAACTGTTAAGAAATTACAAAAACACCAAGTTTTTACTAAAATTTGATCTTTTTCGTCAATTAACTATCAAAGGCATAACTTCTCTATCATGGGATAACTATCATAGGAACATAACCAAACCAAATCTAACATAACTTAACCACATCTAACATAACCTAAAGTAACATAACATAACTTAATCAAAGTAGTGGTAGTGAATTAACGGAAAAGGTACCAATAATTATCTTATGAACAGTTCTTTACTTATTGAATGACTCTTCAAGTGTTGCGATACGATAATTTTTACGGATCGAGTCATGTTTTATTTTGAGGGATGAGGCCTCGGAGGTCACTCTAAGTTGAACCATGCAGAAATTCTTTGTACCAGATCGTTGTAGAAACTCTGAAATGGCTCTAGAAGAACACCAAAATGATAACCTCCAATAACATGTAAAGCACTTTATTTGACTTTGCGTTATAATATATCTATTTTATTATTTTTTTTTTTCTACGCAAGTTTTTAAACTACACAACATTTTAAACTTTGTTGCGGGTCCAAACCATCAGGGTAAATTTTGTTGGACCTCTCGGGATTAGAACCCTTGAACCCCTGCAATGAAGTCGGGAGTGTTGGCCAGCTAAGAATAGGCCCAAACATTATTAAACTGATTATTAAAACTATTATTTTATGAAACATTGTTATCACTTATCAGGTTATTTAAATGACTTATTTTTATTTGACTGTAAAAACTTCATCCATATGCGTTTTGTAGAAACATGTTAGTTACGAACAACCTGTGAATGGTATATCTGACTTTAGTTTAAAGTTTCGGTCAAGTATTAACCTGTACAAGCCTAAAATTTATTCAGCGATAACTAAAGGAATTCTCAACTTAAGTTGAGGCAGCCGAGGGTGTAATGGCCTGACCATTGTCCCTCCCTCTCTCGTAAACAAATTAACGAGGTTGCATACACACGCTAGTTAAAATTGGAACTTTTAGTATTTGAAAATGCAATAAAAAATTATTATAATCCATGGAATTTAATCGATTTTTTTATTTGTTTCAGTGTTTGTCCCAAATTAATCGGAAAATATTAAGAGTTTCTCTAAACAACATGGAACAAATATTTTTGAGCATATCAAGTGGATTATATCAATAAAGAATTCTTAATACTGTCCGTTTCATTTGGGACAAAAACTGAAACTTATTAAAAATCGATTAAATTACATTTATTATGATAGTTTTCAATTATATTTTCAAATACTAAAAGTTAAAATTTTAACTAGCATGTGCATACAAACTTGACTAATTTGTTAACGACAGGGGGCGGGGGTGGTCAGATCATAAGACCCATGGCTGCTTCAACTTAGGTTGAGAAGTTCTTTACTTGGTTACAGTTTGTATGCTCTCTGGCGTTCCCAGTGTATTATAATAATAAATAAATAAAATATAATTAAAATACTATTATAAAGTATATAAAACCCTAATTAATTTACTAACTATTATTATTGATTATATAAACCTACATAGATAAACCATCTAATAGGAATATTTATGCCTGTAATTTTGTTAGTTAGTGAGGCCCGCAACCACAGTTGGTAATTACATTTACATGGAGCTACACTAGCACTCCACAATGGACCACAAAAATAGCTGATATTTTGTGACTCAAAATTTAACATTGGATGGGAAATCTATTTGTGTATAAAATCAATGCTATTATTATTAACTCATTGATTCGTAAACCCTTAAAAATCGATAAGTGTAAGTACGTACTTTTACGTGTTCTATGGAAGTGTTTATTTATAAATCGTAATGATGTATATATGTTGCCTATCGCCAATAATATACAACTACGCTCTTGGAGACATTATTGCAAGAGTGACGGAAGACGGAATTTTGATCCGTGGGCTCAGGTACAGATCGTCATACAGTAAATATTTCTACTAATCCCTTTGCCGCTCAGGCGGCGTTTTGATCCGCGAAAAAGTGAAAGTAGAAGGGGTGGCGAGAGTGAGGGACAAGGAGGTCCTCGTAGTCCAACTAGAGCAGACTCCATAGCACAACTTGTTACAATGAACAGTTCAGGGTGCAGACTGAAAGCATCCCTGAATACCACATTCTTTTACACGTACCGGATATTACTCATTTGGTGGTTCATCAACCCAGTTTTCAAAGAAGCGAGAAGCTGGCATCCATATTGGATTAATTCCTATAACAACAATATTAACTTTGAAACCAACATTAGTTTGATTGTTTTTCATTCAAATTTTGGGAATGAAATGTCATTTTAATCGTAACAACAATAAAGTGCCTACTACTTTTAAAAGCTATATTTTTAATATGCAACGCAGTTTGTCTGAAAATGAGTGAAATTAAAATGTGTTACTTTAGAAATTTGTATGAATTTTGTATTTCATTTTGTTTGGCTAAATCACATACATAAGAAAGGTTGCTTTGTTCGTAATGATTCAATTAGTGTTAAAGATGGTATATAACAATTAAACAGCCATTAACTTGAAACATAAAACTGCTGCCCCACATCGAGGAAGTGATAAATAATATATTAAGATCGTTATAGAGAAAAACTACACGTTTATTACCTTTATTTATAGTTTGAATGTACATAATTATAGAAATAACTTGTTATATTAGGCCTAACAGGGTCAAATTACAGAATAAAAACTTGGCATTCAAGCCATAGTTTAGGTAATATTGTAACTATTATAATACAACGAATTTAATTCAATTAAGCTCAAAACATTATGAAAGAGATTAGCAGAACTTGCTTTTATTGAATGATATTTAAATTGGTCCGTTTATTTTTTTACACCTTTAATGTACCTATATAATTTTTTTACTATATAAAATACGGACGGTAGATATCCGTTTGCCTAAACATTACTCCCATTTCCTCTTTTAATTTTAATTTTGATTTATAAATGTTGATAAATGTTGACATTTATGAAACTGATACCTGTCATTTAGCTATAATTTGGATTTTTAACTTATATAGATTTATAAGAAAGTATATAATGTCTACTTTCAACATTTCATTGCAATGTAACGTAAGTTGTTTAAAAAATAAAGCTTACGGGGGTGATTATCATTATTATAAATGTAATTGTTAGACTGAAAATTCAAATTAATTCAAAACGTTTCATAGTCATTGATCGACAAAGTTGTACTATACATAGTCAATAAATTAGTAAATAAATCACACTGGAAGTAATAAGGATCAGTTTCAGACATCTAGCAACTGTAATAAGAGTCAATACGATTGCAGAGTCAGTATACCTAAAGCAAATATATCTGTCTTTGTTAGGTAAAATGTTTCTGCCGAGTGACCGGCATGTAACCACCCGGTTGTTCACCTCAAAATTCCCCATCTGCTGCCTTCCTTCCCTATTCCGCAGTCTCACTTTTTCCTTCGCGGATCAAAACACCGCCCAGAGGAGCAATCAATTGGGTTGACACTTTTATGACGATCTGTGCCTGATCTCACGGATCAAAACTCCTTAAACGCAAGAGTGACTGAAGTGAAGGACCTTGGCGTTATACTGACACCCTCATTGAATCCTGAACCGCATATAAATAACATATGTAGAAGAGCGGATAGAACCCTTGGTTTCATTTGTCGTTATTCGAAGCATATTATAAGCAGAACTACAATGAAGACACTATACTGTGCTTTGGTTCGTCAGATCTTAGAGTATGGTTCTTTAACCTGGAGCCCGCATCAGAAGTATTTGTGTGAAGAACTTGAACGGAATCTAACGTCGCCTTGTCAGAATGGTGGGTGTCAAGATCGGTTTCTTATATCATCAAGCTCCAGTTGTGAGTTTGGCTCAAAAAATGGGGCTTCAATCTTTGGAAATGCGCAGGCTAATGGCTGACCCGGTCTTTCTTCACAGACTACTGAATTCCAATTAAAAAATTGTTTATTATTTTCTTTATAGTTGAATTTACATTGCATTTTATAATAATAGCTTTAGCAGAAATGCTATTTAAGAGACCAACTAAGATAAATTATACAAATATATAAGTAACAACGACAAATTGAAACAGTAACAAAACAATAATAACTTAAATTATTTAAATATATTCAATAAATTAAAGTACTCTCCAAGATCATAAAAATCATCATTACAGACAAATGAAGGGAAAACAAACGATATTCATAGTTAATTTAATAGATTAATTATAAATAAATAAATCATATTATTGTTGAGGTAGAAAATAATTTTTTAGTGTTTTGAATACTTCCTCCTTTAAATTTGATATAAAGTTCGTTTTTTTTTTTAATGTCCAGGTATTTTTGGCACTATTTTATCTTTCTTCTGGATCACACTGGTATGTTTGAGTTTCATCAACATAAACATAATAAATTATCTACTGTAAAATTAATAGAAATTTGTTTATCAGACAATTATAGTAAATCATAAACTATAGTAAATCAGTAACAAATAATAAAAATTTTAACAATAAATATTTAAAAAAAAAAAAACAGAAAAACAAAAACTAAATTACAAAAACTATAGTAAATCAGTAACAAATAATAAAAATTTTAACAATAAATATTAAAAAAAAAAAAACAAAAAACAAAAAACAGAAAAACAAAAACTAAATTACAAAAACATAACAACAATTAATTTAAATAAATAAGAACAATTTGTCTCTGAATAGTTAAAAAATATTAAATTTAACGAGGTGAATTGCCCTGACATCCTAAATTTAATTGCCTTGAAGGTTCCTCTACTACTCAATCAGCTTACTACCGGACGAATGATGCAGCTAACAGCATCATGGCACGTCTTCAGAGAGTAGGCAACAAAGTGTCTACGACTGTGGATGTCTTCAGAGAGGGCGAGACAACGTTCAGGCGTAAAGTGTCTTTGTTCTTACGAAGTGGCCCTGTACTTTAGGTGGCCACATAGTCTACCCCCATGATCATTAGATTTGATATTAGTGTCTAGTTTATATTGTTATTATACTATTATTTGTTGTAAGTTATTCACATAAAAAATTGGTGATGTCCGTTGGAAATAAATAAATACAGGATAAATCATTGTAATGAGAAGAATTAGTCGACTATTCTAATTTCGTAACTCAGGTATATTGTCCGGCATAAATGATGAGCTCTCGAGTTTGAAGATCTGTGCATACTCAACCATACACGTAAAACCCATTTAGTTATGCCATTATTCTAGTAGTTTAATTCTTCATTATAAACTATAAGTTTTATTTTGTATGTTAACATTAAATATTTTTTTTACTTTAGTAAGATTTTAAAAAGTACAGATTTGTATGCGTTTTCAATTGATGCGTCAACTTAAGTGTAATTAAAAACCCCGATATCAAATTAATTTCGAATTTTGATATAGTATTTATAACATTGTTTTAACCAGAACTACAAATTTCTTAATTTTATCTTGACAATCAAAACAGTTCTTGTAGATTTTGTGAAAGAAATCTTTTCCAGCTCTGGGATGTTGGAAATTTATAATTTTTGTCATGATGTAAGCCTTGAATATTAACCATTCATGATAGGTAAGTGAAGCAGGCGGTAAATATTTACGGCATTTCATATTAGTTTATATTTGTATTGTGATGTTCGTGAGGAGCAGGGGCCGGCCAGTAAGTAGGCTAGTAAGCTGTTGGTCTTTGCGGCGGTGCGGGAGCGAGGTTCGCGGTTTTAGACAAAAAGTGTGACGTGGTCACATGTGAATGTTAGTCGCCGAATGATCAGACCGTGAGACCAGTCAGATGTTAGAGTCACTCAGTTTAATGCCATTGTACGTGTATGGGTGGGTCATCATTACTGTACGTGTATGGGTGGGTCATCACCACTGTACGTCTATGGGATGGCGGGTGGGTCATCACCACTGTACGTCTATGGGATGGCGGATGGGTCAGTACTAGAATGTGCAGTCCATGTGCGTGTGCGTGTGCGCGCGCGTTTGTGTGTGTGTTCATATTTCTATGAAATATCAGCTAGGGGATCGAGGTAGGGGAGAGGGAAGGCCGCGGCCTTGATTGGAATGCGGAAAGCTCGTCACTAGGTTATCACATCGATGATTATCAATCGTTTAAATGGCTTAAAGGGATTTAAATGTCCGCGCCCGATTTAAATATTCTTCTTCAACGACATATGACCATTCTCCTTTTCTTTTAAATTTCAGTAACAGACTGCTTATTTTATTTTTATTTTTTGTTCATAATTGTGTGTGGCTGTAATTATTTTTCAAAGAAGACATATTTTCTAAGAAGTCTAGTTTGATCTATAAACATGTGATTTTTTAATGGTTTTATACGTTGATATGGTTTAGTTTAATAGTATAAAAATAGGTTTGTATGTAAGATAAGTTAGTAAGTAGCACCTGAAGTTGAAGAGTCATTCAATTAATATCGACGGAAACAAAATACTGCGTACCTGGACCAGATAAGTGTCGTAAGCTGTTTACTTTTTCCCGTGTGGAAAACGAGTTCCTCACTAATGTGTATTCATGCAGAAACTTTAACTCCAACAACTTCAATCATTCGTGTTAATTTGGTTCCTTTTGCATAACAACCGAAGTTGGGCCTTTTTCAGAATGTCCCTGCATATGTTGAAGAATGTCCACTATATAAGTATATAACTTATCTAAACTTACAAACAATATACCTTTGATATTGATAATGCGGTTTTGACGCACACAAAAATAATAAGCGTCATCACTTTAATTATCAATCGACATCTTCTGGTTTTTAGGTTAGGTTAGGTTGTAATCTCTTCTACCATGGGTTGTTAGATTATATTAAGTTAGGTTAGGTAAGGTTATGATTAAATAAATATAAGTTAATGTTTTTCTTGCTTACATATCCATGTGTGAACTTTCAACTTCGTTTTATCATTGCTAAACAAATGAGGGGACATACCGAAAAAGATCCTGGAAGTTTTAAGCTGCAAATAAGAAACTAATTTAAACGGTTGGATGAAGTAGCTTGTCATGACAACCCTCAACACACAGTTTGGCCGGTGACTTCCGGTTGCCAATTACCATCGACACTTGGAGCGACACCTCGCCATTGTATTCTGCCGCGCTAGCCAGCACCACTTCCGGTACAGTTAATCTTCACGGTACGGTCTGGTGCTTGTGGAATTTACGCCGCTAACCTTCCCGCCTTCTAACCTCACTCTCTCGTCGCCACACCGTCTGTTACAATTCATATGTTTCCGGTATGATGGCTCTAAATGTGAAATGCGGTGAAAGGTGGAAGAATGTCGTAATGTACACTAACTAGAACTGTTCACCCCAGGAACAGCTACTTTATACTTACTGTAGTATCCCGTATATGGAAATAGGGCGATTTCTTGGCAGTAAACTAAGACTTTTGAAATTGTTGAAGATTGAAGGAAATTTCTCCATAAAATATTAATAGCTCCTGAACAGTTACGTTGAGCAGATTTGATCTAGTCTCAGTTGATAGAGTAAAATGGTCTAATGAAAAATGTTCCTTTCAAAATCTACCTGAAGAGTAGATTTTTAATTAGAGTGAATTTTACCATCGAAATTTGATTGCCTGCAATTTAGAATTTTTTATATCGCTATAATTTGGAAATGATTCGTCGGGCATTAATTTTAAAGTGACATTGTATATTGACGAATTTCAATCGATACTAGTACATTCACGCAACTTAACCGTTCACAGTTATTCATATATTTTCGAAGAATTTTTATACTCTCATAAAATGGTAGGGAGCTCCAGATACAAATTTGAAAGAGGAAATGCCTTAATTGTTGCTAAAGTGTTTTTTCGTATTCTTTGTTCCAGAGACCTCCTACAGCAGTTTTTTAATAAAGTAAGTTGAAAATAGAACTTACTTTATCCAACTTTTAGACTTTCAATAGAACTGGTCAAGTAAAAATTCATTAATATTTAGAACCTGTGCCAAAACTCGCTTTGTATTCATGAACCGCGACGTATGCAACATATTAAGATGATACAATACGAACAACTTTGATTAAGACCTGAAATACGATCCGAAGATACACTCACTACTTAGGAATTTTACAAGAACCTTATCTGAACTGAACTCCCTCCCCTCTTGTAAGATATAATGGGAAATATATAAAACCAACCTCTTCAACTAATTCCTAAATTCAATTAATGTTCAGCAAAAACCAGCTGAGCGTCAAATTAGAATATGTTTGACGAGCGGGATCGCATCCTGGCATCAGACCCTTCAATGTCATTCCTGTATGAAATAAACTATCTCGTATCGCTTTCGAACTGGTGAGGGATGCAACTACTGGGAATATGAGTGAGGAATAGTAAATGATCGGTCATATAATTCCATAGCTGAAGCACAAAATTTGGATCACATGATAAAAAATTATGCGTTGAGTGATTGTGAAACTTAGACCTAGCTCTGTCATGGAGGAGGGTGAGAAGCAAGTTTTGAGTAATTGAGAATCTTAGACTCAGCTCTGTGATAGAATAGGATGAGAAGCAGGTGTTGAGTTATTGTGAAACTTGGACTCAGCTCTGTCATGGAGGATGAGAAGCAGGTGTTGAGTGATTGTGAAACTTGGACTCAGCTCTGTCATGAAGGATGAGAAGCAGGTGTTGAGTGATTGAGAAACTTGACTCAGCTCTGTCATGGAGGATGAGAAGCAGGTGTTGAGTTATTGTGAAACTTGGACTCAGCTCAGTCATGGAGGATGAAAAGCAGGTGTTGAGTTATTGTGAAACTTGGACTCAGCTTAGTCATGGAGAATGAGAAGCAGGTGTTGAGTTATTGAGAAACTTGGACTCAGCTATATGATGGAATAGGATGAGAAGGAGGCGTTGAGTGATTGTGAAACTTGGACTCAGCGCTGTCATGGAGGAGGATGAGAAGCAGGTGTTGAGTTATTGTGAAATTTGATCTGAGCTCTGTCATGGAGGAGTATGAAAAGCAGGTGTTGAGTTATTGTGAAACTTGGACTCAGCTCTGTCATGGAGGATGAGAAGCAGGTGTTGAGTTATTGTGAAATTTGATCTGAGCTCTGTCATGGAGGAGTATGAAAAGCAGGTGTTGAGTTATTGTGAAACTTGGACTCAGCTCTGTCATGGAGGATGAGAAGCAGGTGTTGAGTTATTGTGATATTTGATCTGAGCTCTGTCATGGAGGAGTATGAAAAGCAGGTGTTGAGTTATTGTGAAACTTGGACTCAGCTCTGTCATGAAGGATGAGAAGCAGGTGTTGAGTGATTGAGAAACTTGGACTCAGCTCTGTCATGGAGGATGAGAAGCAGGTGTTGAGTGATTGTGAAACTTGGACTCAGTTCTGTCATGGAGGATGAAAAGCAGGTGTTGAGTTATTGTGAAACTTGGACTCAGCTTAGTCATGGAGAATGAGAAGCAGGTGTTGAGTTATTGAGAAACTTGGACTCAGCTATATGATGGAATAGGATGAGAAGGAGGCGTTGAGTGATTGTGAAACTTGGACTCAGCTCTGTCATGGAGGATGAGAAGCAGGTGTTGAGTGATTGAGAAACTTGGACTCAGCTCTATCATGGAGGAATATGAGAAGCAGGTGTTGAGTGATTGTGAAACTTGGACTCAGTTCTGTCATGGAGAATGAAAAGCAGGTGTTGAGAGATTGTGAAATATGGACTCAGCTCTGTCATGGAGGAGAATCAATGTGACAAGTACTTTGTACTGTAGCTTTTATTTCTGATGTTTTCTCTCATTTTTAACTTTGGTTTTATTATATTACTCCTTTTTATATTACTCCTTTTTATTTCCTATTTTTATAAGAAAAATCCACTTAACGTACAAGCTGAACCCGATAAGTTCTGAGCCAGTTCGAGTTAGATGGTTTGTAGTTGTAATTGAATTGTGTTGCCTTTACCAACAATTATCATTAATAGAACTGATCATGTACTGTCTTCTTCGATAGAATAACTAACGCACATTACAATGTATGAATGGTAGGCCTAAGTAGCCATTGTCAACTCTTCTTCAACGTACAAAGTCCAGCTGATTGGAGATTCACCGCGCGTCAGTTGCGACTTTAATAGAGGTAGCTGAGCATCACTTGCTTGCACAATATGGCGCCTTTCACCAGCCTTTCACTGACGTAAACACTTGCAGATGAGTCCTTCAGCCTTGGGTTCGGGGAGGAGGCGACCTTTGTCGCCTTCGCCGCGCTGCATTGGGTAAAAACAAAGCTACAAAAAGACACTCAAGGCAACTGAAGCTAGAATTCATTTACAGACAGAGGTTCAGAGATACCAATGAGTATGCCACATCACAGCATGGGTGAAACGTTTGATGATGTAAATATTGTAGATAACACCTTCACACGGTCGGTCCCGGAAGCCGGTACAACAGTACAAAATGAAATGGTTCTTTGATTTTTAAATTATTTCTTAGTACTTGAATACTATATGTAATTTACAATATACAGTAGATATGTATTTTCAGAACTTTTGTCATTTTAAGAAAACCCCTGCATGAAATCTCTATTTAGACTAACCAAAGAGAAAAAAGAAACAGAGGACTCCTTCTTTATGGCCCAAGCGAACACCTAAAGTACAGTTTGCACTAAATGTTTATAAATCTGTAGTAACATCTATGTGTATCGTTGAAGATCTGTAGGGAATACGAGTGGGACTGACAACGGTGCCGGCCCTTCCGTCTGCAGAGCCCGGCGAACTGGATAACTAACTACTCGACACCCAAATATTATATAACCTCCACGCCTATTTAGCACACTACTGGATGCAACTTCTAGTTCTTTCTTTATTGAACACTAATCAAATATTTTTATTTTCACAGTTTAAAAAATATATGACTTATATGTAAACCTACATTATACGAGTAGCCTATTATGAAATAAATTTATATAAATTAAATTGAGATTGATGCTTTCAGACTTTTTTTTTTATACAGGACTTCATTTTTTACCCCCCTTCCCTCCAATAAAAAGCTTTTAAGGATTTAAAATATGTCTGCAGGGAAATAAAATATTGGCTCTTAAGTTTAGTATAACCCATTTTGTTGTGTATTAATTTAATAAAGGTGCAATTCAAAACTAAATAATGATCTCACTGATTTATATTTATTTATTTAAAATATGTCCTTAGAACTTGTTTACATCTAATTACAATATAGCTTTAATACAAGGAAACAATATAATTATTTCCTTTTAATAGAATATTATGTTTATTATAACTGTTGGATTTTATTTGTTGTAATTTTACTGTTATTTCTTTGGATTATACATATGTTAAATGCACATAGTTGATTTCATTTTTTTTGTTTTTATTTATTTTTTTTTTTATTGTTTATAGTCCATATAGTATTTAATATTTTTTATTTATTGCCGATTTATAGTATATTTGTTTTATATAGTTATGTATATTATTTATTTGTTCATTTCCATTGTGTTAATATTTAATGCTTTGAGGCTCATCTGGAGTTAGGACTACTAGTCGTGATCCAGTAGGAAGTTTTAAACAATTAAACAATTAATTGAGATAAACTCCAAAATCCAAAATAAAAATTAGGATAGCTGATATACAAAAAAATATATTTTTGAAAAAATTGACTTTTATAATGAATAACAAATGTTATTTGGTTTCCTTTAACTATGTTACCTTGGCGCTTGTTGATTTGTTTATTTATTTTTATTTTGTTTGTTAGTTACTTTAAGATTACTCATATATTATTAGATATTTCATTATGATAAAATTAGTAGATCTCTCAAATAGCAATATGCTAGAGAGGTTAAAAAAATTGCAATGTAATATCAATTTAAGAAATAATAAATGATTTTGAATTGAATTTGATAGTATGAAGTTAATCCATAATTATTGTACTGTAGGCCATAATTATTTTCAAATAGAAACAAAATTTTACAATCAAGTTTCAGGTCTACCTATGGGTGGTGTACTCAGTCCTATAATTAGTAATATTTTTATGGATCACTTTGAAAACATTGTTTTTAAGATTGGAAAAATACGAAACCCAAAATTTGGTTGAGGTATATTTATGATATCTTTTGTGTTTGGGAAGAAAAAATTGAACACACAGAATGAATTTTTAACATCTATATATATAAAAGGCAAAGCCCTCACTGATTGACTCACTCACTCATCACTAATTCTCCAACTTCCCATGTAGGTAGAGAGCTGAAATTTTGTACACTGTTTCTTTAGAACTTAAATAGGACAACTAAAGTATTTTCATCTTGATAAAGTACTCCTAAGGGGTATAAAGGACCCTTAAAAGATTGGTCCATAAGGATAACATTGGGTTGATTTTAGTAAATTAATAACAGCTGTTTTGTAAATAAATAAACATGTTTATTTTGAATGTTTGACATTATACTATTTAATATTTTACTATGAGTTTAATCTTCAGCTGTTAAGCAAAAATAAATGAAATGAACACTCTTGAAATAGGCTAAATAGGTGGCAAAGCAATTAGTGTGAGTGAGATACTGTACCGAAATGTAATATTGTAATTTTACGTTATATAGTTAATATACCGATTTTTGTATTGAATAGTTACATGCCGAGGCCGAAGGCCGAGGTGTATCGAGCGCAGCGAGCGTCGGGGTTGGCACGCGAAGCGTGCAGGGGTGTCCCCTAGTGTATAAATAAAATAAGACCGACACTAAAATTCACAATTGAAAATGAAGTTAATGGAGACATTTCTTTTCTGGACGTTTTAATTCCTAAGACAAATTAAACCAAATTAAGACTTCTCTTTTTCACAAAAAACTTTCAGTGGACAGGATCTAAATTATAAATCAAACCATCATCACCATGTTAAAATTGGTCTTGTACAAAGTTTATTTAAAAGGATTGATACGTTAGTCACAGGTAAGAAAGACAAAATACTTGCAGAAAAAGATACTACAGATCTGTTGATTAAAAATGATTATCCTAGAGGAATTATTGAAAAAGCAAAAAGAAAAACAAAAGCTTCACTATACATTGAAATTGTGAACAACAGAAACCTCTAACAACAGTTACGATTCCATATGTAAAAGGAATATCAGGAAAAATTCGTAAAGTTAATTCAACATTTAATATCCAAACTGTATTTAATTCGTCCAACAATCTAAGAAGCCATTTAACTAAATTAAAACTGAAAAATAAACAACAAGAAAAAAGATGTAATATATAAAATTGATTGTCAGTGCAATAAAACTTTTATAGCTCAAACTTCAAGCCTAATTTCAAAAAGAATAAATTAACATATAGAAAAATCAAAATTAGTTGAACATGCTATTAATGAAAAACAAGATATAAGTTTTAATTCTACAAGTGTAATTTTAAAAGAACCCTTAGGGACCAAAAGAAACCAAATTGAAAGTGCATGTATGGCAGTTTTGAAAGATAAATGTATTTCCCAACCGTCTCTAAATTGTAGTAATATATCTTTACCTTTAATTAAAGATTAGTTATCATCGAAAATTGAATACTCTAAACCATATTTTAATTCATAATAATTCTTATTAAACTTAGCTACTTAAATTTAATTTATCTAGTATTTAATGTTTTACATGTGATTTTTTTTTTTTTACGTGTGTTTTCTGTTTATACTGTATTTATAAATGAAGATGCCTTAACCGGCGAAAGCGTTCTTAATGAAAATTAAATTTGTGGAATTTACTAAAAAATGACTTTCTATTTACAACCTAACCAATTCCATCAAAAATATACAGCAGAAAAATCATTGTATACCCTGTAAAATGGTTGCTCAAAGTTTATTGAATCAAGGATTGAATGTACACTTAGAATACTGCATTTCTATGCAATATGCATACTCCAAAATTAAGAAGTGTATCGAATTTAGTTTTTAAACATTTTCTTTATGAACATTCATTACACAATTTTTAAACATATCGATCATTGTCTTTTGAAATGTGGTTAAAATAACACATTTATTAAAATTAGACCCCACCTACTAAATTGTCTTGCCAATATAAATCTGTAGTTTTATTATTTGGCTAAAGACAATAAATGAAAATTGTTGTGAACAAATATTCATAAAGTCTTAAAAGTTTCTAGTTATATTGTATAGTACCTAATGATATAGCCAATTACAAATGAGTGATTTTACATTTATGACTTTATTATTGATAACAATTAATTAAAAATTGCTACTGGTCACAATTACATATAAGCTACTTGTTAGGGTTTGAATTTGGCATCTTATTTAAATCAGTTGTACGATATGTGTTCTCTTGTCACTGCACGGACTAGTATGGCGTTAGGTAGATATGCCTGAAGTCACTCCGTAGACTCCATTTGAATCCTTGATTTCTGTAAAGAGATAAAGTTCGTTCAGAAACCGTGATCAAGATTATTAGCCACCGGAGTGTGAGACCTGAGGGAAAGTGAACGACTGCCAGGGGAACTGCCAGATCATGCGAGTTGATGATAGAGCACGATTTGAGAGACCTTATCCCCAAGACACGCAGAGGCGATTCGATCACAGAAACCCAGTCGTAACTTACTAGATAACGTGTTGTGATAAATTCTCGCACCCAGAATGGTATTGCTGTAACTTAAATAATCAATGTTTAATTGAATGATTTATTAACATTTATTAAACATGAATAGTTCTTAAGAACTATATAAGTACTACTTGTGTATTAGTGTTATGTATTTTCACTTTTTTATGCCATAAAAAGCTCAATTTTAAAAGTTAATTCTGGAGTTCCCCAAGGATCTGCACTAAAACCAATTTTATTCTTATATTATCAATTAGATCTATTTTTGACCATATAAGGTGAAAATTACAAGATTTGCTGACTGTTTACGCTTTAACTTGTAACTGTCTAAATAAGGGTTACAGACGGACATTTAAATGAAAAAGGGCTCGTCTGGAAGGAGTGAAAATATGTAAAAATGTCAAGTTCCTACAGTTGTTAAAATTAGATTTTACAATTCGTTGTACTAAGTACAATCGCAATAATTTTTTTGGTTAAGATGTAATAAGTTAAGTGTAAATAAATCGTAGTAATAGTTTTTTTTGTTTTTTTTTTTTTTTTTTTTTTTTTTTTTTTTTTTTTTTTTTTTGCCACACAACGTCAGTCAGATTTGATTATTTGTAGTTTCATAGTTTTTGCTGTAGTAATTTTTTGTACTCTTGTTAAAATTCAGTAAAAAATTATGCACATAAATACCTTGACCTTAAATAAGTGAAAACCTCAATCTTATTAGATAATTAAAAAACTACCATATTATATTTTAAAGTACATTTTCTTTTCTTCATTTATTTTGTTCTTTCGTTAAATTTAAAATAAACTTTAATTATTTATACATAGGCAAAATATTCTTTTTATTACATATACTAATCCATTAATAAAAGCTCAGGAATTGTTCATTAGCATGATGAAAAAACACTTTATACAAACAGAATCATTGTAATTATTTTTTTAGGTATGGAAATTCATCCATTACATCAAATGCGTGTTTATAAATATTTATCTTATTTTTTAAACTGAGTAACAACTCGGGTCTATAACAATATTTTTTACAACACAAATAATTTTATTCTATTACTAAGGACAAATGCCATTTCGTCAGAAAACCTTATTCGTCTTGGGCTTGGATTCAACAATATACTGCCAATTCTTATCAAACCTTCCCATATTAAATTATCGTCTTTTAAGAATGCATTAAAAATCAGTTGATAGTGAAAAGTAAAAATTATATTGGAAATTCACTTTATATTCAATATTTATTGACGAAGGTAAATAAATAATTGTATTAATTTAAAATAAAAAAGAATATTGTATCATCATTTCTCAATACTCTTCTAATGATATTGTTTACCTTGTGTTTTTGTAGTCTTTATTTCAGTTCTTGCGTCAATTTTAATTTTTCTAAATGTTTTCATTGGCCTGAATTGTTCAACTGAGCTGCTATACGAGGTTGGACTTGTTTCCCTCGCGTGTTATTATTTATTTCCCTTCCATGCTGTTAACAGCAGTTCCGGTTTGAGACCTTGCAGGAATGTCTCTTTTGTTTACATTATTATTTTCTACATCCAGAGTGAGGGGACAATAGAAACACTTTCACAACAACGTTATTTTTTTACAATATATAATTTGATAGTTTAATTTTTTTTAATAATTGTGTTCCTTAAAGTATTCTTGAATATATGATAATAATTTACTTGAAACTGTAAAATAGCGGAGAAATTATAATGTTCAAATTAGTTGCTTTAAAATTAAAATGACTGCTACTCTAGAAAGGATAAACCTTTCGAAGTCCGGTTTACGGCAAGTAATTTCTCTTGAATAGACCTTTCATTTGATACCAAACTTGACCTAGGATTACGTTGAAGATTTTCGTTCAACTCCTCATGGGCCGTCCCCCTGAAAAGATGAAATGTCGCTAATGGCATAAAAAAGTAAGTTCTTTGTATTTTCTTTCTAATGGCATAAAAAAGTATAATTATGTACAAGATTTCATTTTTGTAAGTGAAGTCATACAAAAGTTGTGAAAGCGTTTCCATTTTTTTCCACCCTGTATTAAGGCGTGGTTTCAGTTTACATAGGTTTTGTAAATTTTAAGTAATGCTTAGGAAGAGACATTTCTGTAATTTTATATCAATTTCTTTGAGCAGAAATTATTTTTTGGGACATATTTGAATTTTGCCGTCGTTCTTCGTGTTATTGTTGTATACCGGGTGTTCAAAAAGTCTGGAACCACTTTAATATTTATTTTATTAATCAACGCAGAACAATGAAACTTTATGATTACGTTTTATCTGTAGTCACTGACTTTTTGTTCGTTTTAACTGACCTTTTTCGCTTTAGGGGGACGTCCTGGCGAGGAAATCTGAAAAATCTTAAATTTAAACATAGGTCAAGTTATACCTCATTTTAAAGGCCATTGTTAGAGAAAGCTATTGCCGCAACCCCGACTGAAAAATGCATATTCGTTTGGAAATAACAGCCTCTAAAAGTTTGGTCTCATTGGAAATTTGAGAGGCTGCTATTTCCAAACGAACAGTCCTTTTTTAGTCGGGATTGCGGCAATGTGTTTCTCTAACAATGACCTTTAAAATAAGGTATAACTCGACCTATGCTTACATTTAAGATTTTTTAAGATTTCCTCCACAGGACGTCCCCCCAAAGCAAAAATGACAGTTAAGATGGCCAAAAAGTCAGTAACCACAGGGAGGAAGTAATCCTAGAGTTTCATTGTTCTGTGTTTATTATATTATATAGTAAAAACTAAGGAGGTTCCAGACTTTTTGAACACCTGGTATATTACGTTTCGTTTAATTATTTTGTAGTTTTTAATCATCATAAGTAAAGTTGTTGGTTGTAAGGAGAATAAGACTTCACTTTTCGTTTATGTATAGGTTAATCCTGTTTAGGTTTGTACAGCGCAGCTTTAACTTGTAACAGTCTTATGAAGGGTTACACCTAGACATATGAATGATAAATGGCTCATACTGAAGGGGGTGGAAGTGTGTGGACAGCTCAACTACACTGAAACTATTACTTGTCTGGCATATTTCCAATAATGATTAAAGGATTATAAAGACCATAATCAGGTCGTTACAAATGCTTTTGATATTTCTCACGAATTGTTTCAAGTCCTACTGTATCATAACAAAAATCAACATGTACAAAATGTACGGAAATACTTCTCAAAGGCAGTTAGTCATAGAATGAGTATGAATATTCAACATAACTGATCTTGAACAGGATCACAAACGAAAGTCTTACAACCTGACAAGAGGAACGAGGGAGCAGGAAGGAATCTTGGTGTGGTGAACGAACTGGAACAACGAAATAATTTCTAACAGACTTTCCTGTAATGAAATGTCGGAGGTTAACATGTGAACCTGAAAGAGGTTAGGGAGAATTACGTAAGTACTTTCGTACGTTTCTTAAATTTGAGGAAACTGTTTAAAATATTTAAAAACAGCTATTAAATAAGTAGTCTTCACAAACCTTCTTAACCACTCTTTATACGAATGGACTGTAATGGATTCTACTATTCTTTAATAGTATATTTCATAACAAGAATGGAAAGTGGGGTTTTGCATGTTCGAGACCATATGTTTGAAGTGCGAGACTTGTCGAGCACTTCAAATGGTCGAGAACATACAAAACACTTTCACTCGAGTTTTTAACGATACTTTTCACTACACTACGGAATAGCAACTCATTTTTGGAATGTTAACTGTTTATTAAATTAGAAACATGTTTTAAAAACAGGTGTTGTTGACTGTGGAACATTTTCGGTTGTAAACAATGTTACTTTCGGTAGTAAACAATAGACAGCTGTTGAAAATATGATGTTTCGCAGGTTGTAAACACATAACGAAAACAGCTGAACTCATAGTAGTGTAGTGAAAAAATACTAACAAAAGTGTTTAAAAAGTCTTTTCAATTTCAAAGTGTTGTGTCTTACATGAAGTAAATGATAGTTTAAGATTGATTTCAAAATGTTCTTATATATTAAACTTTCCCATATAATTTTTCGTTATATATTATTGTATAACGGTCTTAAAGGTTACGGTAGTTGATCACTAAATATATTTTTGACGCAATCATATGTTACCTTCAGTGATCTTTACATCAAGTGCGTATATAAGGGGTCAGGATCCCAGGGGGAATAATCTGGAATAATTTTACAAAAACACGTGGATATGCAATACGAGTGAGGCTAGGGACACACGGTCCGACCGATCGCTCAAACGGACGATGTTTCTATTTTCAGACCACATGACACCGGACGAACACTCTAAGGGGTGTATTTTACAAGATGGTTTTTTTTTAAAGATACAAATGGTAAAAAAGTACCTTTTTTAGCTTTAAAAATAAATCATAAATATTTTTATTTTTTTTTTTTAAATGAAAAGCATCTTAATCCCTTCAGTTATGTTTAAAAAACGTAGATATAAAATTAAATTTGTACTTTGAATGGTTTTGTCTTCTAGTTGATTTAAAATCAGCTAGATTCACCACTTCATAAGCACACAAGTTCATAAGCACACGTAGTAGTTAAAATAAATTGTTATATTTTTTCTGTCTCAAGGGAAGGTAAATTAAATAATTTTAAATAGAAAACTGAGAAATAATTAACTCACCGAAAACCGATTGTATCACCTTAATACGAAACGCCTCACCTTACATGCATAAATAAAACTGAAGACTCGCCACTTATCTCAGAACATGGAACAACAAAGACAAAACACCTATCCAGCTTGAAGTTTTGAACAACACTGTCATTACACCCCCCCTATCTTAGTGGCATGAAAAGCACTCACCCCCCCCCCCCTTTAAACCATGAACAACAAAGATGATACACTCACCTACATTAAAACCATGAACAGCAAAGGGAAACGTCCTTCGACACATGAACAACACTGATGACTCACCTGAGAATCGTAAACAACAAAGCTGAAACAACAATCCACCTTAAGGTGTGCAAAACACGTTAATTACACCCACCCACCTTAGAGGCAGTACCAAAACCAATTCACTCACTCACCTTAGAGGTGTGCAAAACACGTTAATTACACCCACCCACCTTAGAGGCTGTACCAAAACCAATTCACCCACTCACCTTAGAGGTGTGCAAAACACGTTAATTACACCCACCCACCTTAGAGGCTGTACCAAAACCAATTAACCCACTCACCTTAGAGGTGTGCAAAACACGTTAATTACACCCACCCACCTTAGAGGCTGTACCAAAACCAATTAACCCACTCAACTTAGAGGTGAGCAAAACACGTTAATTACACCCACCCACCTTAGAGGCTGTACCAAAACCAATTAACCCACTCAACTTAGAGGTGAGCAAAACACTTTAATTACACCCACCCACCTTAGAAGTGACCAAAACACATTAATTACACCTACCCACCTTAGAGGCTGTACCAAAACCAATTAACCCACTCAACTTAGAGGTGAGCAAAACACGTTAATTACACCCACCCACCTTAGAAGTGACGAAAACACGTTAATTACACCCACCCACCTTAGAGGCAGTACCAAAACCAATTCAACCACTCACCTTAGAGGTGTGCAAAACACGTTAATTACACCCACCCTCTTTAGAGGCAGTACCAAAACCAATTCACCCACTCACCTTAGAGGTGAGCAAAACACGTTAATTACACCCACCCACCTTAGAGGCAGTACCAAAACCAATTCACCTATTCACCTTAGAGGTGAGCAAAACACGTTAATTACACCCACCTACCTTAGAGGCAGTACCAAAACCAATTCACCCACTCACCTTAGAGGTGAGCAAAACACGTTAATTACACCCACCCACCTTAGAGGCAGTACCAAAACCAATTCACCTACTCACCTTAGAGGTGAGCAAAACACGTTAATTACACCCACCAACCTTAGAGGCAGTACCAAAACCAATTCACCCACTCACCTTAGAGGTGAGCAAAACACGTTAATTACACCCACCCACCTTAGAGGCAGTACCAAAACCAATTCACCTACTCACCTTAGAGGTGAGCAAAACACGTTAATTACACCCACCCACCTTAGAGGCAGTACCAAAACCAATTCAACCACTCACATTAGAGGTGTGCAAAACACGTTAATTACACCCACCCTCTTTAGAGGCAGTACCAAAACCAATTCACCCACTCACCTTAGAGGTGAGCAAAACACGTTAATTACACCCACCCACCTTAGAGGCTGTACCAAAACCAATTCACCCACTCACCTTAGAGGTGTGCAAAACACGTTAATTACACCGACCCACCATTGAGGCAGTACCAAAACCAATTAACCCACTCAACTTAGAGGTGAGCAAAACACGTTAATTACACCCACCCACCTTAGAGGCAGTACCAAAACCAATTCACCTACTCACCTTAAGACTTCAAACAACAAATACAAAACACCCATCCAAATTAGATGCATAAACAAAACTGAAGACTCGTCCATTTGTCTTAGAAATATGAACATCAAAGCCGAAACACCCATCATCCTAGAGGCATTAACAACACTAATGTCTCACCCATTGAACTTAGAACTATGGACAACATATAATAAATGTCCTTTTGCCTTAAAGTTGTTTCTAATTCATTCTGCAGTTTATTCATTTTAAGTCATTGATTACGATTACGGTAATTTACTTATTTATAATAATAGTATATATTTCTGTAGTAGAATAGTCGTGATGTTCACCAAGCGTGGCTCTTTTATTATTTATGGGATGTAGCCACATTTTCGGTTTTTTCTCATCAGTTTCTACTCTTCGGCTTCCAACACAACTGCCACAAACAAAATTTCTTCGTCAGAATATACAACCCTTCTTCTCTACGTCTTGCCAACACGAACCCAAATCACAACCGACCGAGCCAAAACAGCAGCGCACCGCGCTAAATGCCCGGACCTCCACTTTTCCGCACCGCGCCGACCCACCGACCTAATCTACGCTCACCATAAGAGGCAAGAACAATATTCACCCAACTCAGAACCATAAGAAAAAATGACGAAACACCCTTCCACTTGTGAGGCATGAACAACACTGATAACTCACTGTAGAACCTTGAATAACATGAAACACCCATCCACCTAAGAGGCTTGTACAGCAAAGACAAACCACCCCTCCTTGGGAGACATGAACAATACTGATTACTCACCGTATAACCTTGAACAACATGAAACACCCATCCACCTAAGAGGCTTGTACAGCAAAGACGAACCACCCCTTCTTGTGAGACATGAACAATACTGATAATAGTTTTTTTTTTTTTTAGCATAATACGTGTTGGTAACTTATATATACAGTACAAGTAAACGTCACACAACACAAATGTATTACAATAAAAGCACAAAATGTACAAATATATTACAATACAAGTACAAAATGCACGAATATTATGGTGATCGATTTCGGTGAACCACGCTCACCTTACTCAGACCAGAGGGGTTCACAAAAATAATATTCGTGCATTTTGTACTTGTATTGTAATATATTTGTACATTTTGTGCTTATATTGTAATACATTTCTGTTGTGTGACGTTTACTTGTACTGAATACTGATAACTCACCGTATAACCTTGAACAACATGAAACACCCATCCACCTAAGAGGCTTGTACAGCGAAGACGTGAATTGGGCCTTGGGAGACATGAACAACTCTAATGACTTACACACTCATTTTAAAACCATGAACAACAAAGACGGGATGTTATACCTATGCTGTGGTTGTCCATCCACATTAAAGGCATAAACAACACTGGAAACTAACTGACTCATTTTAAGATCCGTGAATAAATATCATGGTTTACCCATTGACATTTCTTCCGAATAAGCATCCCACCCTCCCCTCACACAGCTCCACGTCCACGTTATGTAGCACATCTTGTTTTATGCCTTCCCAGATGATTTCTAAGAGAATCAACCTTACACGAGGCAGACCAATATGTTACTCTTACTTTCTGGCGAGGAGTACATGAGGACCTCAAACTGTACAGGTGATCGGTTCCAAGGTCGCGAGATCTTTTAGAGAAAGTTGCTAGACCACATGGCTACACCTGCCCGTCTTGTGTAGCCTCATCGCTACACAGCCTCATCGCTACAGCCTCATCGCCCTCTCTTATTACCTTCCCATCTCCATTATTATCAGTTTGCTTTATTTTATTTTCACTAACTTTTACTTTCCATAATCCTTTCTCCTCTGAAAAATTTGCCTTTATAACTTTGGCCAACTTATTTACACATTAATTTACTATCATACATAGTTTTTTTAAATACCATAAGGTGATTAAAAGTTAACATCTCTTCGTTATCAATTTGATGTTGGTTTATGACAGTACAACAAATTAGTCCTAGTATTTTATTATTTAAAACTGAGACATCTTTAGATATTTTCTGTTCTTCAACAGATTAACATAAGTCTACTTTGAAATGTCAGTGACAATTTTTCTTTCTCGTTATGATAGTTATAGTAAACTTTTACTAGCAAAAATTAAAGAACAAGAAAACCATGATATGGATGTATTATTAATAAATCGTCAGTAACTTTAATGTAATTTAATCTCCAGATATAAAAGCCAAAAATATTTAACTGACTAATCACTGTTTCTAAAAAAATATTAGGCTTCGGGCCATCAGGCTTGGCACAAATATTCTTTATAGGATCTATATGCTGTTCGGTGAGAGTTGTGTCACTGTCACAAGGGCGTCAGTCAATAAAAAAAATGTCCATGTGGACTCTTGATTTACAAGACTGAGTCATTGGCATCCCCGCTGGCAGTCATTCAGTCAGGCTCAGACAGAAAGGACAGTTCCTTTCTACATCAACATGTAAACGCCTGTGAATCATCATAGCACCTACGTCACACCTGACGTAGGCGGAACTTCACTCTCAACCCTCACTGAATAGAATATAGATGCGTACTAAGGAAGGATTTTTAAACTATCTTATTTCAAAGACCCAAAATGAGGCACATAACAGATATCCCAATACCTGCTAATTAAACCCTTCGTTATCATTTACCGAGTATATTTATACTCCCTTAATACCGACGTGGCTTCCGCTGATCTAGTAGTGTCCACCATCGGCGTGGACACTACAAGAGAGGTGTGTCCAAGTTGGGTGGTAGCCAGGATTCAGATGTTCTGTAGGTGAGAGAACCAACCATATATATATATATATATATATATATCTATATATATATATGTATGTATGTGAGTGTAGTCATTGTTACTAAGGTCGAATGTTACAATAAAAGACATGTTTATTAAAAGTGCCATAGCCATGAGAACTAATGGGACCTACAGCTTTACGTGGAATCCGAATTACGCTAATTGGTCTAATTTTTAATTAATTGACAAGCTTCATATTTAGTTCTCTCAACTACACAACATCCGGATCCTGGCTACCACCCAACATGGACACACCTCTCTTGTAGTGTCCACGCCGATGGCGGACACTACTAGATCAGCGGAAGCCGCGTCGGTATTAAGAGAGTCGAGCATAGAACCTATCGCCTACACTTTGTTCCCAAGTACAGCTGGGTTACACCACTGCGCCACTAGTCGGCCGACTTTCCCAAAATTAAGATGAACATTCTTCTCTTTGAAGTCATTCTCTTGCTCGGTTCCACTGGAGCCAAACCAAAGCTGACTCTTGAACACGAGTTGCTACATTTTAATCACCGACTTCCAAAAGTTAATCTACATTGACCTGGATCTGGACAATTCATTTCGATCCACTTCATTGGATAAATGATTACTTTCTTAGGCTTGTTTTGATTTTGTCGAAACTTTCAGTAAGTTGATCGACCTTCAGCTATTTTATAACCACGCTAGAATCGTAACGGTGAGCACGCGACCTTTCCCACCAAAATGTCAGTCAGCTGTTGAGATCAGCTGTTTTGTTGTCATAACAGGCCTTTGTTAGCTCGCCTTCAGCAATTCGTCTCACCCCGTCACTGAGCTGCCACCGACGACTTTCAATCATTTGTTAATTTCAGTCCCGTTGGGATGAAAAGGAGTTCGGTTGCATGTGCCAACTCCACTGTGTTTGCTCCTTTACACTGGATGTGAGTCAGGCTCGGCTGTCACTAACCACGCTCCGGTCTTGAAGGTCAACTGAGTAAGTCAAATATTGGCAACGATTTCCAATAAAATCCATCTTGGTTGTATGTTAGGTTTTAAATTTAGTAGGTTATTATTTAGGAAGACGATGAAAAAGGTGGCATATTTTTGAATTTGAGAAAATTTGTGAGCAGAGTGACTGGAAGTAAAATTTAAAACAGGAACATATTGCATAGATATAAAGGTTGATGAGGAAGTCATTTTTCAAATAGAAAAAAATGAAATGAAAATCGTCTTTATTAGGGACAAAGTTAGGACTATAAAGTCCTCTCTTCCACTTAACCCCAATAATAGAGGATATTTCCATACTGAATAGCCTAAAGGGGTAGTCATATGGAGAAAACAAGGCCCTCAATCATTTCTAGCTGAGTCTCAAGCGTGGCTTGGTTGTATAATTTCGTGGCTGAAAAGAAAAAAATACTCCTAAATGTGTAATACTAATTCAATATAGAAGTAATTTAAGTCCTTTCAAATTACTGGAGTTTTGTGAACTATATTGTTATTTTTGTCCTAAAAAAACTTTCAAAAGATTTAAATTCAAGTAACGATCATCATGCGTAAAATGAAATCAAACGGCCAACTTTACTTGACTTAATAAGATAACTTCCTAACCACCACTAGTGACCGGCAGGCGGGATAATTGCACGGACGGGAACCCTCACTGGTCACCTATTCAAGGAACAGCCACGTTCAATGTTGCTTGACACCGTTATCTTTCAATATCGTCGAAACCCTCAGGCCGATGGGACGAAATTCCGGTGTTCCTTGTCAAGCATATATCAACCATCATTGCACCTCACTCAACTTAGATTTTCAACTATTCACTTTCCTTAAGGGTGTTTCCAAAATTGGCCAAATATTCGGTCATAAAACCTATTACATGTAAAAAGAAAAATGATCCTGATCTTGATAATTTCTGCCCTATATCTTTACAGCCAATTTTTTCAAATATATTGGAACGTTTAATTTTAAATCGATTGCTCCTATTTCTTGCAAAACATAATATAATCAATAAAGAACAGTGTGGGTTCCGGGAAAACTTAGCCACTGTCGACGCAATACTAAAATTCACTGATATGGTTCACAATGGACTTGAAAGCAGGCTGTCGTCAGCGGGCGTCTTTTGCGACTTAACGAAAGCCTTCGATACTATGAGTAGAAGTATCTTGATTGAAAAAATGGACAGATATGGCATTCGTAGTGTTTCGAAAAAGTTGTTTAGTTCATACTTTAGTGACAGATATCAGAGAGTAATTGTTAACGACGAAAAAGGAACGTATTACTCACACTGGAAAAAAAGTGTTGTGCGGTGTCCTCAAGGATCTATTTGTGGGCCAATACTATTCATCATCTTTATGGCCGGTCTTCCCTTTTACTCAAAAGTAAATATGGTCAATATATGGCAATATGCAGATGACACCTCAGCCCTAGTGAGGAGCGTCACTCCACAGTGTCTGTCCAGTAGAGTAACTGAATGTTTAGAGGGCTTAAATAATTGATTTGGTGCCAACGGTCTAAAATTGAATCCTTTAAAAACGCATATCTACTTACAAATTTTGAAATTTCCTCCCTACACAAATCTGGCCGTACAACCATTTACTAAATTCCTTGGCATTATATAGACCCACAATTAACATTTTATAAGCATATTGACTATTTGGCTAAAAGACTTAAATCAGTTTGTTTTTCTCTGAAAGTTTTATCTAATTGTGTATCTGATGATGTAATTAAAAGAGTCTATTTTTCTAATTTTCAAAGTTTAGCTACTTAGGGATTAGTCGTTTGGGGAAGCACGGGAGAAGAACATTTTAACAGGATTTTCAAAATACAAAAAAAACTATTAGGATATTATTCAAAAAGCCATTCAGATATCATTGTAGATCAGAATTTATATCAAGGAAAATTTTAACACTTCCAATCCTATACGTTTTTGAAATTTGTAAATATTATATTAAAAATAAAAATAAATTTGGCAATCCTTATAATTCAAATTATAACACAAGACAACATTATATATACTGCCCATTCCACAGCACCAACCAGTAAATTTGAGCGATCTACTTATTACACAACATGCAGAATAATAAATAAGTTCATAAAAGACAATACAATCATCAATTTCGATAAATCATTTTTGGGGATCGGACGTTTGGCACACATTTTTGGACCTTCTGCCCATGGCAGTTTTGGCACAATCATTAGAGCGGAATAAGTAGGGTCAACTCGCCTGTTTGGAAAAGGCAGGATTGGCACAGTCGCTCGACCAGGTAGACGCCATCGAACGAGGGAAAACGGGAATTGTATTATTCCCGTCAACTCTGCGTGGCAGTCATTTGCCCGTGATATAACAAATTTTTAAATTTAAACCTCACTAGGTTAGGTTAGGTTAGGTTAGGTTAGGTTAGGTTAGGTTAGATCATGATCTATTTGGGTAGCATCCGTGTTCCAATTGGGTAGCATCCGTGATCTACTTGGGTAGCAGCCGTGATCTACTCGGGTAGCATCCGTGATCTACCTGGGTAGCAGCTGTGATCTACCGCAGGTTAGGTTAGGTTAGGTTAGGTTAGTTGCTTACTTCAATAAGCACCACAGCAGGGAATTTGCGGGGGCAAAAAAGTTCCCATTTTCCCGCATTCTGGCCACCTGGCTGCTACTACCTGGCCGGGCGGTGTGTGCCAATCGTGCCTTTCTGAAACTTACAGGTTGACCCTTCTTAATCCCCTCTAATGACTGTGCCAAACGTGCCATTCCAAATCGGCCAAAAATGTGTGCCAAACGTTCTACGGCCTCATTTTTAAGGAAGGTCAAGAGGTTTTTGATGGATAACGCTTTTTATTCAATAGAAGAGTTCATGAATGCTGAAAAAGAGCCATTATTTTAAACTCTGTACTTATTAGGACTAATTAATCGATTTTTAGAATATTGTTGTTGATTAAGTATTGTTCCAAATGGATATATCATTAATGACAATTCCTATGTACATCATTGTATTCTTATTGGAAATAAACGTCTTATGTCTTATGCCAAGGTCACTGGAATTAATTAACGTTTGATCACAACAGAAGGAGATAAAATAATTAATAATTTGTTAATTAATCAAAATATTAGAAGATATATCAAACAGATAGCAAATAAAAAATGGGACACAATGAGAAATATAGTTTTCTTAACTAATGAAAAGTTTAAAGAACAAACATGTACTAAAATAAGAATTATTTTAATTTTAATACATCTATAGGTACTATTCAAACGTAAGAGTGTACAGTAGTACCTATCCTGTGTTTGACTGTAATAGTTCAAAATTCATGATAGCTATTGAAATAAATAGTGTTGAAATGGAGCGTCAGTCGAATGTCTTGAATGGATTAAAGCTGTAATGTACGCAACGTTTTTTTTTTTACTAAACCAGTCCAATGACGAAAATCCTTTCATATCGATTTCATAATGGATTCCTACACGTTTCCTACACGAAGACCTCACTTGCTATCCCTTTATCACGTGGGCTTCTTTGACTGCATCGCTCATTCTAGAATTAGAATATGTCACAGGAATATTAGTAGAACTTTCTATATTACTCTCTATTAATCCCGTAAACAACAAAATGCCAAAAGAGTACAAGAAAAACACAGTCACCGAATTGAATATTTACTTCAGCTTCTGTTTTTAAGATACGATGTCATGAAGACTCTCAGCATTTATTTGAGAAAATCTAAGCCAATCTCATTTTATTTTTTGTTTTATTAGACGTAACACAAATAGCTTGGATACATTCGAACATAACAGCACATTGCTAGGTTAGGGAGCGCTAGACCTACACACTATTCAAGGAGAGTTGAGAGTGAAGTACATGTGGCTAGGAAGACTTACATGATCAAGATATAACGCAGAAGTTATGAATAACTGATTGCCAGTGTCTGACTGACTGGGGAATGGGGATGCCAATGAATTAGTCTTGTTGTAAATCAATGGTCCTCGTGAACACCCTTTTCTTATTGGCCATCACCATTGAGACAAGGACAGTCTTAAGCTATGGACTTCTTTTCTCGCTTAATGGAGGCGCCAGTGTACTGTAGGCTACAAAAAATGTGTGGTACGTGTTGTGTATTCATTGTTCTTCAGTAAGACGCCGATCGTAGATATATGGGTGGTGGATGAGTGTGATGATTGTAGATGAACGAGTGTAGTCATTGTTACTAGCTAAAGTCGACTGCCCCTTAGAAAAAGCCATTTATTAATAACCCATCAGCCAGGACAACTAAGGGACCTACAGCTTAACGTGGAATCTGATCCACGTAGTATTGGTATAATTTTCAGCTAATGACATGTCTGACTTAGTTATTTTCCCTACACAACATCCGGACTTTGACTACCATCCAACACGGACACCCCAGACTTCGCTAACACTGCCCACGCCAATAACAATCATTAGCGGACGCCATGTCGGTTTTAAAAGGACCGATCATAGAACCTATCCTCAACACTTTGTCCCCAAGTGGCTGGGTTGGTTTACAGTACTGCACCACTATTGGCGACTGTATTTGTGTTTTCCTGTGTGTGTTATTAGTAAAGTTGTTTTCTCATGATGTTCTATCTCTCCTTTTATGTGCATAAGTGCAGTTTCCAACACATTTTAAACCCGTGAATGGCTTGAGTGCATACACTACGCTTACGTTATTCCTGTGTGAGGAAAGAGAGACAGACTCGAAGCAAAACAAATAGAGTCAGCGAATATTCTGGTGTGGATATTGCGGGCTAAGTATGCACATTGCGTCAGAGCGGCTGTCCAAAGGCAACAATGCCCCTAGAAGCGTGTCAAATGGGAATGACAGACGGGCAAAAACGTCATGTTGGCAAACCCACCGACCTTACCCTGCTTTCCCAACATAATGCGACTGAGTGAGATGTTCCGAGAGGAGTCACATTGTTCCAGTGTTTTTGGGCTTTTGTGGCTTTCTTGACTTTATTGCGAGAACATTTGTTGTACGCCACAGCGTCCCTTGTACAGCCAGTCAGTATTAAGTCCTATTAGACAGAGAATGTAACCTGATATGAGTTATCTTTGGAGAAAAAATTGATTTTATTCAAAAAAGTTTGAATTATTTTTACTGATAAGTAAAAACACCGTTCATATTTACTACTTTTGTGCAACTCTTTTTGATTTGTTCTAACATACTTTGGTTATTAATTCATATATATATTTGATTAATAACACGTATTTCAGTTACGATATTTAATCTTAACCAACTCTAAGATGACGAAATAATTTAATTTTATTCGGGTGTTCAATTTAGGTTTGTAACACATTTTTATTACTTTTTATCTTATTATCTAAAACAAGCCACGTCCGGACGAAATTTTTTTGGCTCAAAGGATTTTTAATTTTTAAATTTTTCTGGAGGTTTTCGACCACGAGAAATCGATTGGCACCGGTCTTAACCCTGGGCGAGTTCTTATTTCTGCCCCAGAGACACAGAGACGTCCCGTGTGGGAATTATTTGACAATTTATTGCTTAGAAGATCATGTGTGTTTTGTTTACTTACTTGTCCATGTGTGGTGGAATTATGTAATATTTTATTATTTTTGAACGTGTGTTTGTGTATAATTCCAACTTGTATACTTTGTCAGATTGCTTTTTCACGATCCCTGTTTTTATTTTTAACTCCTTATTAATTGGGTAATGTTAAACTAATACACCCAAGTGAGGTATAACATTATAAATAAGCGAAGTATAAAATATTCTTCTCTTAATTACTAATATACCATCAGATTTTAGAAGAAAACTATGTTTATGGGATCAACTGCCCCAAAAACTGATATTCATGGTCATCCTGCTTAGAATTCTGGCGAGGCCATATGTCGATCTTCCTCACGAGGCAACATGCCGAGATCCACAAATGGGACTGTAGCAGTTTGCATTGGTGAGGCTGCAGGCCGAACTTTCCACCGTGAGGCCGTAGGCCGAGCTCTCCCTCGAGGCCGGAGGCCGTTCCTCAAAGGGCCTAAAGGTAAATGCGGATGACCTTCGAAACGAAATTTTATTAATACCTGCAAGGAAGAGCAACAACAATCGATCCTCTGGGAGAAATGGATGCTAACTCTTAAGCTTGTAAAATTCAACTGAGCGAAGCTCAGTCTCCCGGTACTTATTATTTTATTTCACTTCTTCAACAAGGCAATTATCATACAACATGTTTCTGTTGATCTTATAATAGTGACTTTCTTTTAAACACACGTTAATTATATATGTTGATTTGCCGAAGATGTTATATGGATACGATGAAAACAATAATTTGATTGAAATTGCTGTTTAAAAGTCTGCAGAGGCTGTCGGCCATGTTGGTTTGAATCTCGTAAAAACAATGTTATTTTCGAACCGGACATACGATCACGCTCATCCAAATTATAGTTATTTTCAAACGGATTTGTTTCAAACAAATTGCATTCGATTAAGAATGAAATAGCGCGTTGGAATTACTTTACAAATTCCTAATTATTTTTATGGAAAAAACAACAAATGTTCAGTTTAAAGTTGTTATTTAACTTATCAAAACTAGGCGTATGTATTCAAAATATCAACAGAAAACCCAATGCGCAATATGACAACGTTTAAAATGACACCTCATACACAAATGTTTTTCAATAAATAACGAAAAATATGGCATCATAAATAACATTGTTCTTACGGAATTAAAACCAACATGGCCGACAGCCTCTGCGACTCTCAAGTAACTTTGGAGGTCAGTAGTTGATAAAGTGTTCTTCCTAGAACACTTACTACCATGGGATACAAGAACTAGAACAGCGTTCTAAAGTGTTAATGACTCTACTAAGCTTACTACACAGTTCGGATGTTTATGTTAGTGGACCAAGAGAGACTATTATCAACGGTCAACCACAGGAAATTCACTGTCGAGCATTCCTTCGTTCCAAATATAATAATGTATGTATGTATTTCCTGAGGGCGTTTGATTTCGTTAAGAACTTACTACATACAGAACTTAGTACATATAGAACTTAGTACATATAGAACTTACTACATATAGAACTTACTACATATAGAAATTACTACATACAGAATTTACTACATATAGAACTTACTACATATAGAACTTACTACATATAGAACTTAGTGTTGGTTGTTAGTTAATGCCGAAGAACGTGAAGAGAATTACACAGTGTAAGGTGGTTTGTGAAACACTAAAAAACGGTTTCGTGACGGCTGCATATAATAGCCCTTGCCAAAGAGAGGCCACTAACTACATCATTTATGTAGATGAGAAACGTCAGAGGTCCTAAAATACTTTCTTGAGCAACTCCAAATTCTTTTTCAGTGTAAATATATCGAGTGTTCGATCATTCAACAACGTTTACAAACAAAATTTTAAACAAAAAAAAGCTTCACTTTTTTTAAGGAGAGACCGACCTCATTCTTAACCTTACTCTGTCAATTCTTCATAGACTATAGATCTGTGCGAGGAACTTATTCAGACAGAGTAAGGGGGCGAACCAGAACAGTACAAGGTGAATATTACTGCTATATCTTCCAGTTTAGGATTTCGAACCAGCCTAACTCTAACCCAAGCTCAAAGCCCTGACGCCTTAGAACGCCCGGCCACCGGCTCGCCAACCTTTAACTCTTCACTTCCATTTTTAAAGTAAAGAACTAAGATCAGTTTGGTCTAACGCCTTTGAAATGTTACCAAACACTTCCAAAACAAGTTAAGGATTTTCGAGCTGATTACTTTTGTTATGAACATTTTAAGTGCCTGAATGATTTGAACGATTTTTTTCTAAACTCTAGTCGATTTTCCATAACTATATTGTAATTTTTCTTTTGTTATATGTCTCACCAGCACTCTTTCCAACCATCAGAAATAGTACATAACAAGGATGTGGAATAGGTTGGTGCACCATTCTAGTAGGTAAGAGGGGAGCACAATAAACCCAAGGTTGAAGTGCAGTCTAGGAATGGACTCAAACTTTCCCCTCAACGAACTAAAACTATTGCATCAATGTTATACTGTCTCGTAGTAAACTCGATTGGTTATAACATGTCTTGGTTATAACATTTTATTTTTGCCATTTATGAGAATAGCCTGTTCTAGGAAATACAGTGTTTCAAAAAGAATGGCCCGATTTCAATTAGCTATATTTATTAGAAACAAGGGCTTTACCCAAACATATTGGACATTAAAATACTCTCAAAGAATGAAGTTTACAAAAATGTAACGTAAATTTTCAATATATGCTCCATTTGCAGCACGGGCGACATCTAGTCGATAACTGAGATTCTCCAAACTGTATGTATGGTGTCTATTAGAAATTCATCTATCGACTAGATGTCATCCATGGTGCAAATGGTGGACACATTTATGATACATTTTCTTAAACTTCATTCTTTTGTGAGTATTTTAATGTCCTATATGTTTGGTTAAGGTCCTTTTTTCTAATAAATATAGCTGTTTAAAATCGGGTCATTAGTTTTTTAAACAACCTGTACTTTCAAACCCTTTCGAAAGGAAGAAATTATGGAAGTTGGCCTATAATAACTGCAGTTGTCTTTTGCTCCATTTTTATCTAAAGTTTTGATGATGGCTGTGTATAGAAGATGAGGAAGCACACCCAGTTCTGATAACGAACCTGCTACGTATCTTAATAATTGGAGAAATGCCGTCTGGCCTTGAGGAAGATTTTGGCGTGTGACGGCACCGCTCGCTACATACACACTCGATAACGCTGGTAATACTACCACTACAACTAAAAAGAAATTGAATTACTAGATTATTGTGCAGTTACATTTAGTATATTTATACTTGTTGTGCTTGCTTAGTTTAGGAAAACTCTAGAAAACTAGTTTAAAATAGGTGCTAGGACACAGTGCAAAATACCTCTCAAGACGATGATAATTATTTAGCATTTCGATATAAGATTATTATTAAATCCAATACCCTCATAACTTCCTCATTGGAACAATGTACGACTAACTTTATGGCTCCAAGAGGAAGTGTCAACTACCGGTGATCCAAACGCAACCATATAAAGTTAGAATTGCAATGTCTTGGCAAGACCAGCCGAAGCCCACAACCATTTTTGGCTTTACTGAAGTTTCTCCGGCTGGATAAAAATAGTGGACTGGTACCGGATGTGATCTCAACCAGTTTCCGGATGCTCGATCCGATTGTGCAATTCGACAACTCGCGTTCTGGATGGCATAAGACTGTGAAAGCCATTCTGGATCCGTTACAGGTCACTAGGACTTCGACACCTTGCTACTAGGTCAAGGTCGAATTAGACCAACAGTTCTTTATAAAGGTTTGTTCACCTCTCATACTGCGGTTTCTTAGTTGTTATGGTTTTATGTTATATAACAACTATATAACATAAAATATTTAACAATTAAACTGGCCCATAGTTCTAGAAAAATATTGAATTGGATATTGATATGAACATCCCCCACCTTTAACTAGAACCTATATTTTTCGATGACGGCGATACCATTGAGGATGCCACACCACAGCATGGGCGAAACATTTGGTTTTCTTGTAAATAGTGCATAGCACCGGAAAATATAGATTCTAGTTATGTCACCGGACGCGCCTAACCTCCTACCTTTGTTGTTTTTCGTCTTTTGTTTACCTGACTTGTTAAATACAGTATCATTAACTATCTCAGAAAATTTTTATTCAAAAACTAAAGTTACTCTAATGTAGCTTACAAAGTTAAATTGTTCAGTAACTTCATACTAAGCTGTGACTCATATAGTTAAGTTATTGAGTAGCTTCGTTACTCAACTCTCCCTTTTATGTTCAACTACACGTATGCAATCATTACAAATTAGTCAGCTCTTCACTAAAATATACTATGTTCACTTAAGCTTTACTCAATTGTCACAATTAATAAGTTATGTAATTCTACTTATATTTAAATTATATAGTAGCTGATTTAATTAACTGTGTATCATATAGTTAAATTACAGTCACTAGGTGAATGTTGCTAATGACCTAAACCTTGTCTCCTAAACTTGTATGTATACAGGGTGTTGAAAATGTATGGAACCACTTTCACTTTTGTTAAGTGGGTCCAGATAAATGATTGATATTTAGTATACCTCTGTAGAAAGTTTTTTTTCTATCTTTTGATGCAGTTTGTAATTTTTTTCAACCTAGAGAGAAGGGCACGTGGAGGATGTCGTAAAAAGTTTAAAAGAAAGGCTATGATGATTTGTCCATAGTTTTAAAGGCTATTTTTCTGAATAAGACGCCACAAGTTTCAAGTCAAAAGAACCACCCTATTAGAAATGGCGACTTGTTAACCTTTCTTAGCAGTGATTCTTAGGAGTTATTTGTATCATTATGTCAATAATATCATTTTTAGATACTTTTCTTTTTATTTAATCAAATACCTAACTTCATAACTGGCTTTTACAACATGTCGAATTCCCACTCAGACTGCTAAGAAAGGTAACCAGTCGCCATTTTTGATAGGGTGGTTCTTTTGACTTGAAACTTGTGGCGTATTGTTCTGAAAAAATAGCCTTTAAAATTATGGGCAACTCATTATAGCATTTCATTTAAACTTTTTACGGCATCCTCCACGAGCCCTCCTCTCTAGGTTGAAAAAATTACAAACTGCATCAAAAGGTAGAAAAAAAACTTTCTACAGAGTTATAGTAATCTCAATTATTTATCTGATCCCATTTAAGACAAATTAATGTGGTTCCATACTTTTTCAACACCCTGTATACTGTATAATGTCTTCAGAAAATAACCTAGACTTGTTTCCGTTGTTGTAATTCATGTTTAACTTAAAAATTCCTAATGTATTAATTGTAGTTAACAAATCGTATATTTATGTATAGTACTAACTCAAATCCTTTATATTATTAGCCTATAAATGTATGTACTAAGTTTAATGGTAAAATAAAACAAAATTACTTAGCATATATTTCCATATTGTAGTAATAACGGATAAAAATCTTAACCCTTTTTTCTGGCATTTTCTATGTTGAGCATGGCAAAATAGCTCAAATTCACGTATAATAATACAAAGTTTTAGGAGGTTGCTAGAATCACCTGCAATATCTGTACCTATTTCATTGTAAACTATATATTGTTATAATTTATAAGTTTAAGTAACATGTCACTACAAAATGTGTCATATATATTGTGTGTGTGTGTGTGTGTGTGTGTGTGTGTGTGTGTGTGTGTGTGTGTGTGTGTGTGTGTGTGTGTGTGTGTGTGCGCGCGCGCGCGCGTGCGTGCGTGCGTGCGTGCGTGCGTGCGTGCGTGCGTGCGTGCGTGTGTGTGTCGTCAAAATATATAGTTTTCCCTCAATTAGCGTATATAGTTTTCCATGGTTTACATGCGCACTACAAAAATATGTATTTGCGCTTGAGAAATAAATGTAATTGGATTAAATTAGAATATTTTCACCGTGCATTCTTATAACAGCATGCACATTCCAAAGCCAACGAACACAAGACCAATCTTATGTGTTCGTTGTTCAAAACCACTCGCCTAAAAAGTTTGTCCTTGAGTGATACAGTTTACATCAGTCTAGACAGGCCAGACGTCTAGACTGATTTCTTTCTTTTTTCACAAGAAGCCCCCAAAACATTACGATAAAACGATACAGGGATGAACTCGAGAAGGTGGAAGTTAACAAGAAAAATACGTAGTCATCGAACTAGTTGTTAAACCGATTTGTGCAGAACTTACAGCTGTTTCATTTTTACTCTTTCAATTTTCACCTTCTAAAATAAAAAACTGCTTGGTGTTTTAGTTAAAATACTTTCAATTGTGTATGTATTAATAATATTATAAACTAATTATATCATGTTAACTATTATTAACTATAGTTATATAACATTCTTAGACTAGTACAACTATTTTTTTTATTACTCAATAATGTATTAGATGCCAAAATTTTTTATCTCTAGTACATTAGCAAAGTTTATTCATTTGTTAAGGGTTTTTACTGTGTAGTTTAATTTATACGTTTATGGCCACACGTTGAGCTAACAACCAATTAAGTAAATATTTTAAACAAATTTTAATTAGGATTATAGTATTATGTTTCCTGATGCCAAATCGAAACAGGAAATAGCTTTAGAAAATAAAACAGTTGGAATTTAGTTGTTAAAATTTTTCCAACTAATAGTTACTTCATCTAGTTGAGTTCCTACAATTATATCCAATTATTCTTCGAAAACTCCCTGAGATAACTTATTGTAAATCTTGAATAATTGATATTTTCTCTAATACACCTTCAGTTCCCCAGAATCAACTGTACCACAAACAGGCACTGACCACAAACAGGAGGACTCGACCGTAAATAATAAAGTCGTTGATAACGCAAGAAACATTAGTGTACACAGCACACTTCCCTGCGGATAACCGGGGAGCTGAAAACTCTTTACTAACCTGCAAACCACTCTTCACCTTTAAACAGAGAAATAGGAAGTGAGTTAATCTGTGTAATATATATATTGTAAAGTTTACACTGTGTTACACTTGTAAACCCCTAGGTGTATTCGTGACGTCATCAAGACTGTATAATATAATTATGCAGGCGAGCGTTGCACCACGTAACGCACAGTCATTGCCCCGAGCATGATCTGTGTGCATTGTTAATAGGAAACTGCTGCCTTATGTAACCAAACTGGAACACAGGAGTAAGAAACTACTTCAAGTGCTTACTCGTATGTAAAACGGACACAATAATTCCTCGTTAATTTCTTTCTAAGTTTTATCTTCGATTGTTTCCCTTTTACATGTTTTGTTCAAACTTTGACTTCTGTATCCTATTTTTAATGGTTTCTTACATTTCGGTTGTTTTTACAGGTAGTACAGTATCATCATTCATACGGTATTCGCCTTAAAATACGCAAAGTTTTGTCGTCGTCTCATAAGCAAGTAAGGTAGTCAGGTGAATCCAGCTAATACACAGAAAGATTACATGTGCGTTATGATTTGTATCTAATATTTTCCCATTACAATCAATTCATATCTTATTGGAATTGGATAGATTTTGAAGGCAGCACTATCTAGGTCGTCCATAATGGTTGATATTAGTGATCTCTAATACACATTAGTATGTTTTTGCATACAAAATATATGCATCATATATATTAAATGCATCATTGTGTGCACATGACAATACCTTTCAAAAATATTCTATCAGAATGTAAAATATGGTAATTTTATATTTCTTGTACTGCTTTTCATATTTTAAGGTGACTTTTAAGTATGAGGAAATTATTCTAGATGCAACTTAACTGTTATAAACCATTGTATTAGCCATTAGTATTACTGTATTTATAAACATATCATACATTTATTTATTTGTCATTTATTCTCTAAGTATGATATTTTTATGGCCAATTTTGTTGTTGTGGTTTTCAGTTTCAGTCCTCGCAAAGGAAAAGATAAACCTTGCTTCACCATTATGTATTATATGCCACCTCCATATTTAAAATACATTATATGTCTTATACTGATTGATATTTCAATTTCTACAATTGTAGATTTTTAAAGCAAACTCCTTAAAAAATGTGTACTAAAGATTGTTACATATAAAATTATACTAAATCTTAACATAATATTGAGGATTAAAGATATTTGAATCATTATTTATAGCCTACTATTCAATGGTCAGTTTAAAAAAATCCGTTTACTTATCTTCTACGTTATTACAAGTGTTTGTACACAACATATAAACTTGAAATTAAGGTTTTTTCTGTTGTCACTATGGATGTCTTAAACATATATATTTTTGACATTCACTGTAATTTTCATATAAATCATTTATCGGTATTTTATCACATGTAAAATTACCAACATATATCGATAAAATAATATTTTGGAAATTTTTTGTATGTATGAAAAAAGCGACCAGTGAAATAAGTGACCAAACGATACTACATAAGATACTACATCACCCATGAGGTCTTGTAATATCGGAATGACTGCGAAAAAAAAGTGACCAAGCTAAACTACCCTTCCACCACCCATTGAGTTGGGTTGGTAGATTTATTCCAATCATCATTTTAGATAACCAACCAAGGAAAAATATACAGGGTGGCTGAAAAGTAACTTATAAGCCCCTCTAACTTTTGTTATACAAAAAATATCTTATGTCAGTTTGTGGCTACCTTCTTAGGTATGAGGGGCTATTTTAATGAAATCATTTTAAAATGTCCTCCCCCTGAACGGGGCTGGGGGTGGGGACAACTCAAATTTTTTAAATAGCAACCCCTATCTTGTGACCCCTCTGATAAAAGAGCTTGGTAAGACGTGAAAGTTAACATAAAGAAAAGTGAAATCGGACCATTTAAAAGAAAATGGCAGCCAAGTAAATGAAATGGCTGAAAAGTAACTTGCAACCCCCTCTAACTTTTTTAATACTAAAAGTATTGTATTTCAGTTTGTGGCAACCTTCTTAGGTATGAGGGGCTACATTAGTAAACGCATTTTAAAATGTCCTCCCTGGAGGGGGCTTGGGGGTGGGGGGCAACTTAAAAATTTAAAATAGCCCTATCGTGTAAACCCTCTGATAAAAGAGCTTGGTAAGACGAGAAAGTTAACATGAAGAAAAGTGAAATCGGACCACCCAAAACAAATGGCGGCCAAGTAAATGAAATGGCTAAAAATTAATTTACAACTTCCTGTAATATTTTACTATTAAAGGTTTTTTATTTTAGTTGAAGCAATATTTTTGCGTAATTAAAGGTTAGGTCACTCAATATTAAGATTTGTAAAAACCGTTTTAGGAAGGAGGTGTTTAGGTCAGCCCCTAAAATTTGAAAAAATCATCATATGACACCTCATTTTGCAGATTTAGTTTAGACGAGAAGCTGTCATTAATGATTAATTTTTGACAACCCTTTCCAAAATGGCAGCTCAAAAAGAGCATAAGTAGTTAAAATTTATGCGGGAGAAACGTTTAATATGCCCTTAACATTTAATAAATATGTTTTTTTCTTACTGCTTTTAACAAGTTTTGCTAAATAAATAGAAGCTTTCACTGGTTTTCCCAGATGTTTATCTACTTTCTTTTTGAGTGCTTATCTTAGGAAATGGAGGGGGCCAATGTTCACTTATCACAAGTGTTTAGTCGAGTGCTGCAGTTTATCTCTTTTGGCGTTTAATCGTGTATTCTGTGAACGTACTTTTTTACATTACCTTTGCGGATTATTTTTTTCTGTTACTCTTCCATTAGAGAAAAGTTACTGCCAGGGAGTTGTTTAAAATCCTTTCATTAATGTAGCCTTTCATACCCCGAAGGTTGCAACAAACTGAAATAAAATATTTTCATTAATAAAAAAGTTAGCGGGAGGTGCAAGTTCCTTTTCAGCTATTTCATTTACTTGGCCGTCATTTATTATTATTTTATTTATTTTTTTTATGGTCCGGTCCGATTTCACTTTTCTTTGTGTTAACTTTCTCGTCTTACCAAGCTCTTTTATCGGAGGGGTCACACGATAGGGGTTACTATATACAAATTTTGAGTTGCCCCCCACCACTCAGCCCCCTTCAGGGGAGACATTTTAAAATGCTTTCATTAATGTAGCCCTTCATACCTAAAAAGATTCCTACAAACTGAAATAAAATAAATTTAGCATTAAAAAAGGTAGTGGGGGCTGCAAGTAACTTTTCAGCCACCCTGTACACCCTGTATATCCGGCAGTATTTGCTTTTTTCTGAATAAAAAATGAAACTTATGTCAAACATTTTTTAGATAATAGGCTAATTTCAGGCTATACCTGACTGAACACTAAGGCAAGTTAATGTGGGTTTTGGAGCTGCAGTTTTGTCGGCTTTGAAATAGGTTTTCCCGGCATAGAAGTGAAGGGATGTTACGTCCACTTTAAAAAATATATGATGCAAAATACAACATACATGGCTGTACAATGGACTAAAGACATAAAAGTTCACTTACTCTTTAAAATGTTTGCACCTCTGATATTTCTCAAGCCCAATGTGTCTACGATAGTGGGTAGGATAGCTTCTCTCAAAAGCCACAAAATGAGATGATAAGGAGTTCATTTGTGTATTTTTCTTTTAAAAATTAAAGGAAGGCGAGAGAATTACATATAACGATGGAATTTCAACAACATGATCAATAAACTCAACACCCACATGTTTCAAAGTCCGAACCTTAGAAAAAAGATTGATCCAATGCTTAAACACCAAGGCCGAAAACTCAGCTCTTATGTTTGTGGAAGTAGAACTGATCTTGTAAGAAAAGCGACGAAATCTCTACTAAAAGAAAGTAGACTTGGCTATTGAAAAAATAACTAAGAAGTAGGAAAAAAATGTACAACATAAAAACGTGCATCTGCGAACTCTCTTAACCCCCGAGCTGAATTAAATTAGAAACTCATGAAAACAGTCTGTAAATGTGTAAATATACATCTGAAATATAATATAAAATAATTAATAAAATGTACTGTAACAAAAACGAAGAAAACACATTTAATATAAGTGTTCTAAGGTTTCTTTTAAGCACAGTTTAATGGCAGTAATGTTTACCTATCAATTTGTCAGTCTAAAGGCTGAGTGGAGTGGAAATCAAGTAGTACCGAACATCCAGGCGCAGGTAAAAATCCCATGATGATTGTTTTTCCGCGACACCAGTTAATTGTTTAATCATCGCTTTGTGGTTAATTCATATTAATTTAACATGGGTAGAAATCGTGTGTTATTTATAGCTGTATTGTTTGGACATTAGTTCTATGAAAGTGATTGAAGTTTGTGGTTACGATTTTGCATAGTTCATTTAAGATGCCAAAACAGCATCATTCATGGTGTCAGGTGTAGGGTAAAACGAAACAACATTTCGACCGTTATCTTAAATGGTAATGAAAACTGGATTGGGAAAATTCCAAGTGGGAGAATTGGCTTGCTCCAGTGAATTTTATGGGACAACAAATCAGAAGAACGTTACCAATAATATCCAGTGAATTTAAAACCAAAATGGTCTGACCTGGAGCAGTTAAAATAATATGATGAGCGAAAAAAGAAAAGGTGTGAGCAAAATTATAATAAAAGACATGAAACCAAAAACTTACCAGGATTTCAAGAGGGAGACACAGTATGGGTGAAATATAAAAGAGAATATGATAAAATAGTTCGTTGAGTAGAAAGAGTACCACGTCGCAATCAGCATGAGGAATTGTGGAGTGGCTGACAGAAACTGATGGATGCCTATTGTGCCACAAGAATGGATCTTGTTGAAAGAAGGAGAGACGTGTCCTTAATGAGTATTAATTTAATATATCTGTTGAACTTTTTTATAATTTTTTTTTGATTTTAGTTCTTTGAAAGTGATTGAAGCTTGTGGTTACGATTTTGTTTAGTTGATTTATTAATACAATTAATTTATTGTGCCAAGATGGCATCAATCCAGTAACATTTAAGAGTTCTGACGTTATCACTCCAAGGAGATCCAGTTTGAGTTTTTTCTTTATCTTTCATAATTTTGAGTACGAGCGTTGACCTCAATAATTATATCCTCTTGCATTCGCAATCATGCTCGTTTTAAAGAATAATTTAATTAAAGTCACTTGGCTTGCAATAATTAAATAACAAATTTAAAGTTGTAGGCCCTAAGCTATTTAAATATATTTGTTTCCTAATATTGTCGTGTAATTTTTTCAGTTATATTTAAAGTAGTTTATTATTAAACTTCTTACATTTAAAATAAATGAATATTGCTTGAAAGTAAAAAGTAAATTCAATCGTTTGGGATATAGCCTAACTATTTGTATTCTTTGTAGTTTTCAATCAAGTTTTTCAATTCATTTTTACTTCCTCCCATATGCGTTAGCATAGAGAAAATGATTGTGATCGTCGAAAAAAATTGTTTACAAGTTGATCTATAAATCCATTTTAGGGTCTCTTGAACCCAAAAAAGTGAGTTTTTCGAAAAAAACTGTTGTCGTCTGTCCGTATGTGTGTTTGTGAACTTCGCTGGAGACCAAACAAATAGATACATTTGTATGATATTTGGTACGTATGTGTATTTAGCCAATATCTCTAAACAGGTTTTTTCACTTTATTGAAATTTTACTTTTATTATTTTTATTTTTACCATCATACAAAAATGGAATTTTCTCAAAAACGGCTCTAACGATTTTCATTAAATTTCCAGGAAAGATGTGAATTACAATTCACAATAATTTAGTAAAAGCTGCATGTCTTTAACTTGACTAGTTTTTTAGTTATGGCAAACCAACATATTTTGGAATCAAACTGGTAATTTTCAAAGTTTTTATTTACTGGTGTTTAATATGGGGGAAAGTTTGTGCCGATTCTTTGGAACAATTTATTTTATTTATGTTCTTTTATTCTTTAGTTTATTATTATTTTACTTTTTCGTCTCTTGTTTGACAAAAGTAATGCCAGTCACTGAACTCAGTATTTTTGGTTTAAGTACTTTTGCTTTAAGTAGTCTGTTTTTACCAGAGAGCCTATACTCATAATTGTTTTTCTTTCTAGTCTTACCTAATCTAACCTAGATCTGGAGTAATTTTAACCTATATACTGTACTCTCACAGAAGCATACATTTTTTCTATCTTATTTATCATATTATAAATATTCATATAATTTTACTATTGGAACTTTTGCAAAATCGTTATTTTATGTATATATATTCTGAAATCAAGTGTTGTTAATATTCTTTAATCTATTTATACTTAAAATATATTAAAAGTTGTATAACAGATGTAAAAAGTCCCAAGTACTTGCCTAAGTCCTCACTAACTTTGTGAAAAGTTAAAAATATTTTGAGATTACCATTTTAGGCTTTCAATACTGTAATTTTTAGTAAAACTGTTGGTACATAAAATATTCAAATAACACACAACATTCTCATTTATTTATATTTAGTTTATCAAATATCACTGATGGCCTATACAGGGTACCTTAAAATCCAATCTCCCCCTTTCCCCATTAACGTTTTAATGAATAGAAATGAAGTTATTTACTTCAAGGAATGTTTATATGACAGGAGGTTTTTGATTTATGAAAAAGTGGGTAAATTGGGGATACGTCAACATTTTTAAATAGTCAACACCTTATTTAAAGGTATCAAGAAGAATGGCACAAACTAGGAGTCTCTAATGTTACGCTATCAAATTTGGTAGCTAACTAAAATTACAATTTCTTCCTAAAACTTGCTAATTCAAATTAGTTTTAAAGTTATTTTAAGACAGATCAAACATGCACTTACCAGTTACTTTGAGAACTTACGACACCAAGTCTTATGTAAGAAAAGTAACAATTACAAAAATCAACAAACATCAACAACCATGAATAAATAGCATAGAACGTCGTCTTAAAAGTCCCTACCTCCCCTGAATAAATGCCATGTTATTCGTTATTGTTGATATTTGTTGATTTTTGTTATTACAAGTTATTACTTGTTTTACTTATTATTTACTGTCAGAAGTTCTCAAAATAATTTAAAAATTAATGTTTTATCTGCCATAAATTACCTTAATTTAGGGGTTTCTTTAAACAATTTAAACTATAATTAGCCACCAAATTTGATAGTAGCATTAAAGGCCTCTTGTTTGTCCTTTCGTTTTCTTTTTTTAATACATTTAAAATGATATATCACTTACTAAAGTTCCTATTTAAAAATGTTAACTTACCCCCGTCCCCCAAACTACCGCATTTTTGGGGAGAGGTAAAAATGTTTCAAGCATCAAAAAGCTTTTCAGTTAATCATATAAAGATAATAATAAACTATCTTTATTTCTCATAATAAAAACGTACAACAATACAACAGTAAATACATTCACTTAATAATGTTAATTTGAGAAATAAAGGAGTTACCTCCCAGGCTAAGCCTGTTTGGAGGATTCCTAGACACAGGCTTGTATTAACAAAAATCAGCTAATGGCAATGCTAATTCATAAATAAATCATTGTTAGTCATAAATTGTTTTTTCCCTAAATGAATTAATGTATTTTAATTTTTTTTTAATATTATTTTAACTAAGGTTACTTTAAACTGGTTTTCTGAGCCTTCAATACAATATATTTTCTACATTTTGATGCCTTTCGGTCAAATAATTAATAGAATACTACAATTAAAAAACAAAAAATGTATTTATATGAGTTACAAATAACCAAAAATTATGCACATAAATAAAAAGTGTGTACAAGGACATAATTTATAAAAAAAGTAATACATAATTAATTAATAGATCTGATTTATAAACATTAATAAATGGTCAATACAAATAATAAAAACTGTGTAAAATGTACATTCTCATTCATATACTAGAAAAATAAGTACCAGAAAGATTCTCCGAAATAAATCACTTTCATTCATTAAACAAGTAATAGTGAAGGGGAAGGGGCTTTTAAGCCACCCTTTATAATTAAAAATTATCATAAATATTACAACTAAATTTGACTAAATGTAGGAAATGAAGATGACCTGTGGAGTGGGTGGGTGGGGGGAGTGAAAGCAGAGAGGGCGGACAGAAAGTGGACCCGGCAGCAGTCCAGTCTCCAGCCGCGGTAGTGAGTGTCATGTGCTAGGAGAAGACATGGTACCCTCTATCCGTACGGTGAGTTGCTCTAGCCTACATTTCTATCTTACTTCAACTTTCTGAGTCCATCACTTACGAGCAAAAAATCTGCTTAAAATTACAAGTAATAAAAAACGTTTTTAATATTGTTTTCGTAATGTTCTTTAAAAATTGTAGAATTTTATTATATAGCAGTTTAAATTTTGGAACACATTCCTTAACTCTTTGACCATAAACCTATGTTTCATGACAGCTGTTTGATTTAGTATGTTGGACCGAAAAATGAATTTCAATTTACGTTACATTCATTTTTGCATTGTATTATTAGGTACCCTTGAAGCACGGTGTATATCAGAATTGAGGCCCAAAATTCCACGAGGAGAAGCCAAAAACTCCATTCTATGAAAGCAGGTTTTGCTTTTATAGTTAAAAAAAACCAACTATTTTGTAGAGTATAAAATTAGCAAACCGAAGACATTTTTCAAAACGTTTAAACTATCTTTTTTTCAGCCTGATTCGATCAATAGATGTTACGTTAAATGGCAAATATGAACTACAACACACGCAAATTTAACAAAAAATTTTTTCCTAAAAGGTTTTTCTTGTGAGGATGAAACAACTTAAATCCTTTTATCCCATTTTTAATTTGATCCTGTTAACAACAATTATAAAAACATTAAATACATTATTTACCTCTATATCTGTGCTTCAAAGAAGAGTACCAGATTTTCAACACCTGAGTATGACATTCAGGCTAATTTACATATATGCCTTATATATACAGTGGATATAATGTAACCATTGAATATAAGGCATATATTATAGCCGAAATGGTTTCCCAATGTCTCTAGACGAATTAATTACAGTACGTGTACAGAATTATTTTCCAGTAAAAGAATAATTGCAATTAATGAAGTAGAGATTATCTTTTAAATACAGACAAGACCCATCTGACTTGATATATCAAAAGAGTTATCATAGCTATGAAATATTATCAAAGAATACTGAACATATAATTAATATGTTTTTTTAACAGAGTTTATTTAATGTAAAATTTCTTTAAATGAAACTTCTTGTACAATTAATTGTTCTTAAACATACATTTTTTTTAAATCGTCAATTAATTGTTTTAAATTAGGTCGTACTTGGTGCAGGAGGGGCATGTCTGTTCATTTACGAACATGTGGCAGGACCTGACATACACAGGGGTTACTTTGGTGCAGGAGACGACTATCTGTTGATTTACGAGAATGTGGTTAGACGTAATATACACAGGGGTTACTTGTGGTAGGAGACGACTGTCTGTTGATTTACGATAGTGTGGTTGGACGTAACATACACAGGTGTTACTTGGTGCAGGAGACGACTATCTGTTGATTTGTGAGAATGTGGTTAGACGTAATATACACAGGGGTTACTTGTGGTAGGAGACGACTGTCTGTTGATTTACGATAGTGTGGTTGGACGTAACATACACAGGTGTTAATTGGTGCAGGAGACGACTGTCTGTTGATTTACGAGAATTTGGTTAGACGTAATATACACAGGGGTTACTTGTGGTAGGAGACGACTGTCTGTTGATTTACGATAGTGTGGTTGGACGTAACATACACAGGTGTTACTTGGTGCAGGAGACATCTGTCTGTTGATTTACGAGAGTGGGGTTAGACGTAATATACACAGGGGTTACTTGTGGTAGGAGACGACTGTCTGTTGATTTACGAGAATGTGGTTAGACGTAATATACACAGGGGTTACTTGTGGTAGGAGACGACTGTCTGTTGATTTACGATAGTGTGGTTGGACGTAACATACACAGGTGTTACTTGGTGCAGGAGACGACTATCTGTTGATTTACGAGAATGTGGTTAGACGTAATATACACAGGGGTTACTTGTGGTAGGATACGACTGTCTGTTGATTTACGATAGTGTGGTTGGACGTAACATACACAGGTGTTACTTGGTGCAGGAGACGACTGTCTGTTGATTTGTGAGAATGTGGTTAGACGTAATATCAATGAATACAGACCCTATAAGAAGCGAAACCTTACGGGCCAAAAAGGGACGCCCTGAGGTTAGTTTGCCGATATTCCGCTTGGAACGCCACAAGTTCTTTTGCAGTGGCGAGGAAGGCGAAACTCACTGTCAGCGCTTTAATTTCACCGCACAAGAAAAGAGAGGTGAATTTTACCGTCCTTGCCTGCCTTGCCGTTGCCCGCCGTGCCTTCGTTTACATTTACAGATCAGCGGCCAGTCAGCTCATTCACTCCATTCAGTAGTCTTTTGGCACAAAACATTTGCTTTGCTTAAGTGATTCTCAGTTATTTTTTTCCAAACCATTTTAATGCTACAATCTTTGGCAAAACTGCTAAATTATTTCAAATTTATAAAAGTTAAGTATTATTAAAAATATATATATTTTTAAACTCCTGATTTTCGTTCATGCACTTACAAGAAGAAGTCAATACTCTAAAAAAATTCTATAATTTTCTTTTTAATTGAAACATAAATTCAAGTTTTAAGTCATTGTGAAGCTAAATATATTATTTACTGTTTAATCTTTTTACATTTAGAGTTTAAAACCTGTATTGATCATATTTATGTCAAACAAATTAATTGAATTGTTTATCTTTCCCGTGTATTTTTTTGCAAAAATCTAATTTTAAACGGGTAATGCCTTTTAAAATCATTTGAATCATACATACCATTATAAATGTTTGAATTTTAAAAGTACATTCTGCTCATCTCGAAAATACATTTTAACGGAGTTCGCGAATCTTTTCTACGGCACGTATAAAACGAGTAAAGTGTTTCTAAATTTTCGCGGGTGCCTATTGTTATATAGATATTTTCAACGTACTTTGTTTCAATTAAGGGGAGTCGGATGACCCTATCTTAACGCACGTTAATTCTTATAACTTTCAGTACATATATCTCAGAAACAATTGTAGATATCAGACTTTTTCTGTGTAATTTTTAATCTGTAATACCTCCTAAGTATTTACTGCACAGGAAATAAAATCAAATACATTCTTTATATTTTATTCAATTTTTTTATTCTGAAAAATAGTAAAAATTAAATTTTAAAGCTTTACAACTTTAGGCTTATGACTTTTCCTGTGCCTTAAATATAAATTATGATGTGCCAAATAAACAAATCAAAATCACACAAATATATTATTAGGTTCAAGATTGATGAGTACCGAAGTCTAAAAAAAACACAATTTTCGGAGAAACCCATTTTAATGTGCAACCAGACCAGCTGATGAGTACGTTTACATACTTTATAAATGGTCGTAACTATGTTAATAATAGCCGGAATTCGATGCTTTATACTATACATTACACTTTTCACAAATCTACAAGGAATAAAATAAACTTAAAACAAAAAAAATTATAATTGTTATTAAAATAGTCATCTGACTCCCCTTAAATTACGTGTAAAAATCAAAATTTAATCCTTCAATTGCAAAATTGTTTACTAACCCATTTTGTGAAATAAATATTATACTACCAACTGTATTAACCCCTCCCCCTCCTGAAAGGATCTAAAAGAAAAACAACTATGAAATATCAAACGCTGTAAAATTTATTTTCACGTTAAATTTTATAGTTTTGAAACGTAATCAGGAGTTGAATTTAACAGGTTAGTTTGAAAAATGTAACATTGTTGAACAGCTATGCATATTCGTATTAAAAATTATAGCTAATTAATTATGCTCTATTATGCACTAAGAGTAAATTAATTGTTCACAGAAATATACACAGTTAAAATACATGAGTAAATTCATAATTAATTATGGTACTAAGAGTGAATTAATTGTTCACAGAAATATACACAGTTAAATACATGAGTAAATTCATAGTTAATTATGGTACTAATAGAGAATTAATTGTTCACAGAAATATACACAGTTAAAATACATGATTAAACTCATAATTAATTATAGTACTAATAGTGAATTAATTGTTTACAGAAATATACACAGTTAAAATACATGATTAAACTCATAATTAATTATAGTACTAATAGTGAATTAATTGTTTACAGAAATATACACAGTTAAAATACATGATTAAACTCATAATTAATTATAGTACTAATAGTGAATTAATTGTTTACAGAAATATACACAGTTAAAATACATGATTAAACTCATAATTAATTATGGTAATAAGAGTGAATTATTGTTTACAGAAATATACACAGTTAAAATACATGAGTAAACTCATAATTAATTATAGTACTAATAGTGAATTAATTGTTTACAGAAATATACACAGTTAAAATACATGATTAAACTCATAATTAATTATAGTACTAATAGTGAATTAATTGTTTACAGAAATATACACAGTTAAAATACATGATTAAACTCATAATTAATTATAGTACTAATAGTGAATTAATTGTTCACAGAAATATACACAGTTAAAATACATGATTAAACTCATAATTAATTATAGTACTAATAGTGAATTAATTGTTTACAGAAATATACACAGTTAAAATACATGATTAAACTCATAATTAATTATAGTACTAATAGTGAATTAATTGTTTACAGAAATATACACAGTTAAAATACATGATTAAACTCATAATTAATTATAGTACTAATAGTGAATTAATTGTTTACAGAAATATACACAGTTAAAATACATGATTAAACTCATAATTAATTATGGTACTAATAGTGAATTAATTGTTCACAGAAATATACACAGTTAAAATACATGATTAAACTCATAATTAATTATAGTACTAATAGTGAATTAATTGTTTACAGAAATATACACAGTTAAAATACATGATTAAACTCATAATTAATTATAGTACTAATAGTGAATTAATTGTTTACAGAAATATACACAGTTAAAATACATGATTAAACTCATAATTAATTATAGTACTAATAGTGAATTAATTGTTTACAGAAATATACACAGTTAAAATACATGATTAAACTCATAATTAATTATGGTAATAAGAGTGAATTATTGTTTACAGAAATATACACAGTTAAAATACATGAGTAAACTCATAATTAATTATAGTACTAATAGTGAATTAATTGTTTACAGAAATATACACAGTTAAAATACATGAGTAAACTCATAATTAATTATAGTACTAATAGTGAATTAATTGTTTACAGAAATATACACAGTTAAAATACATGAGTAAACTCATAGTTAATTATAGTACTAATAGTGAATTAATTGTTTACAGAAATATACACAGTTAAAATACATGAGTAAACTCATAGTTAATTATGGTACTAATAGTGAATTAATTGTTCACAGAAATATACACAGTTAAAATACATGAGTAAACTCATAATTAATTATAGTACTAATAGTGAATTAATTGTTTACAGAAATATATACAGTTAAAATACATGAGTAAACTCATAGTTAATTATGGTACTAATAGTGAATTAATTGTTCACAGAAATATACACAGTTAAAATACATGAGTAAACTCATAATTAATTATAGTACTAATAGTGAATTAATTGTTTACAGAAATATACACAGTTAAAATACATGATTAAACTCATAATTAATTATGGTAATAAGAGTGAATTATTGTTTACAGAAATATACACAGTTAAAATACATGAGTAAATTCATAATTAATTATGGTAATAAGAGTGAATTAATTGTTCACAGAAATATACACAGTTAAAATACATGATTAAACTCATAATTAATTATGGTACTAATAATGAATTAATTGTTCACAGAAATATACACAGCTAAAATACATGAGTAAATTCAATGTTAATTATGGTAATAATAGTGAATTAATTGTTCACAGAAATATACACAGTTAAAATACATGATTAAACTCATAATTAATTATGGTAATAAGAGTGAATTAATTGTTCACAGAAATATACACAGTTAAAATACATGAGTAAACTCATAATTAATTATGGTACTAATAGTGAATTAATTGTTCACAGAAATATACACAGTTAAAATACATGACAAACGCTGTAAAATTTATTTTGTCATTAATAACATCATAACACATGACTATATTGTGAACACATGAAAGTTTTTTGTGAACACGTTAATACACAAATTCTCTTCTCTGCCACTACAAATAAAACAATTTTTCACAACTCTATGATGCAAAAATAGAAACAGAATCTTTGAATTCGTTTTAATGACACACAAAAAGTGTACAAATTCAATTAACATTAGATATTTATGGTATAACAATTCTTTATTAATTACAAAGTTAGCCCGGGACTATACACCTTTGAGTTTCATCAGTTTAGAGTTGGGCTTTTCATTTTCTTTGAAGTGCTGCCTTCGTTTTTGAAACATTAAGGCTCCATCTCGAAGATCTTGTGATATCCACTTTAGGTTATATAAGATTTTCATTTTTACAAAATGTTCAAGTATAAACTGGCGATGATCTTTACACTCATCGGAGAACCATTCAGGAAAGCCGGCTTCAATATCTTTCCTCACGGCCAGGTTAATTTGTTTTTTCAAATCTCTTTTTGTTTTTAGCTTATTAAAATGGTGGGTAAACGAGCTTGTGGTGGCTTTAACTACTTTGTAAAATGAAGTAGTAGGTATCTTCAACCCTTTGACATGGCCATCTGAGTTGGAGTTGTATTGCTTGAATTTAATCAAGGTTTCTTCTGGTAAAATCATTTCTTCCCTCGGTTTTGTTAACTTCACAGTGCAATTGTTGCAGGCATATTTATCTACACATTTCTTTGCAAGCCAGCCTGCCATGTAATTAATTACACTATCTTCCAAGTTTACAGCTGCACCATTGTTCTTCTGCAGGTCAATAACTGCAAGTGGCATCGTGTCACATGTAGCATCTGTCAACCCCAGTGGCGTGGTCAGAATGGTGTCCGTCGACTCAATTGGCGTGGTCAAGGTGGTGAAATCGGAACTCAGCAGGGTGATGTCTGTCGTCTTATGTGGTGTGGTCAGAGTGTCATATATGGCTGTCAACTGAAGTGGCGTGGTCAGGGTGGCGAAATCTGAAATTTGCGGCAGGGCCATGTCCGTAAACTGAGGTGGCGTGCTTAGGGAGGTGGCGTCTGGTTGATCCGATAAATTGTGCCTGTTACAATTTATAAGTTCTCTTGGGAAATCTACGGTGATGTCGTCATCCGGTTCACAATTCGAGCTATCCGGTGGTGTCATGAGACGAATTGATACTGCATGTTGAAGATTTCTTCTAAATTGACTTGCAGTAGGGTTAGCGTTATACCCACCCCTTTGTCTAATCACTCCAAACATGTTCTCTATAGGGTCTTTCTCTTCAATAGTTTTTTCCTTGGCGTGAGGTCTTCATTGGGGGTGTTCTCAATAGACGTAAAATCTGATAAAAAGCTTTGGAGAGATTCATCTTCATTCTGATTTTCCGTTTGTGTTGTCGAAGAACATTTAGTGTTACACTTAGTTAAAAATATACAGCTGTTGAGTTTACCACTTATACTGTCCGTTGATGTTGTTGTCTGAGATGACCTGTTTGTTAAAGCTGTTGTAGGCATCCATGGTGATGGTGTGGGACGATTTGACGAAATATCTTCACTACTTTCCTTTTCTGTATAATGACTTTCCGTCGATGTCGTTGTCAGAGATGTTCTGGTTGCTGAAGATGTTGTAGGTGTCCAAGGTGATAGTGTTGGTAGATTTGACGAAATATCTTCACTGCTTTCCTTTTCTTTATAATGTGGTATAGGAACAGCATTTTTATTTATCTTATTTCTTAAAGAGTTGGAAAAGTCCTTGCCTTCAAAGTGATTACTGCAAATGCGTTTATTTTTTAAAATCTTGTCTGGCAATTCAATGAAATCGTCACGCCCACTGCTTGCTATCCAATCACAGCACCTAAAAATACAAATGTTTTTTAGGACTTACAGTACAAATTGGATGATTCCCTGTCATGATTATGATAGATTCAACTCCATGTTCAAACCTTTAAGTTTTGCAAATGCAAAGAAGGATCAGCCAAATATTATTAAACTTTGTGATAAAGCTATTGTTATGAAATAACAACTTGTATTAGAACTGTCATTTTGGAATGTTGCGTTATAACTGGTCAGAGATTAAAATTAATAAATATGACAGAATGTACGAGCAGACGTAAAATAACCTAAATCGTTTGTTTAGGGTTGTTCAGCTATCTTATACGTTTGTTTGGCCTTAGTTACCTGTAAAATGGAAAAATAAAGTGGGCGTTGCTAGCCTCACACCAGCAGCGCCCATTAGTCAATTAAATTTGAGGTAAATGCAATTTAAATCGTTTACTTAGCTCTATTTAGCTGTGTTTGTCATTTGTTTGGCATTAGTCACTCTAGGATTCTAAAATTAAAGTCGGCGCTGCTAACACAACACTAGCAGCCCAGATTTCAAAAATGTAATTGATAAATATGTATTGTTTATCATTTTGTTAATTTTGTATCTTTTTCCAACGTGTTTAATACGATGCTTTCACGTATAAGCCTCGACGCACACCACTTATAAACAAATCAGAAATACTTCGTATTAAAATTGGGAAGGAAATTTCCCACGGTTGCTGAAGACTCTGAGCTTTCCCACGCGCTCAGCAAGATAACAGAATGGAAGGGATTACCGTGATGCGCCAAAAATTACATCTGTACAGCAATGATAACCAGATGTATTTCCTGTTCATGGCCAAAATGTAATTCCTTATATTCTTGTCATAAAAGTTGTATTTTTTTATTTACTCAGTTTATACAAGTTAGAAATGGTTGTATCAATAAATGCTGAGTAATGCATTTACGGAACAGATGTCAAATAATTAATTCTGTTAAAGCAGTGCCTACATTGTTTTTCGATTTACAATAATACATTAAAGCTTGACATACGTTAAAGCAGCAGTAAAATTGGGGTAATAATGCAAAATCTGTGGTTTTAGCCTCCTTCCATATTTCCTTAACTATTCTCGTTTTTGCCTCGATTCCTATAATAAAAATACGTAAACAAACGATTCAACTGGTGTTTAGATAAAATAAACGAATGGGCACTGCTGGTATGAAGCTAGCTAGCATTGCCCACTAGCAGCGCTCACTTTATTTTTTCAATTCAAAAGCAACTAAGGCCAAACAAACCTAAACAAAAGATTCTGTTATTTTTCAGTTCAAATCAACTAATGGGCGCTGCTGGTTTGAAGCTAGCAGCGCCCATTTTATTTCTTGATTTTAAAGGCGTCAGGGATAAGTTTTGGAAAATAGCTAATCAAACGATAAACAAACTATTAAAGTTATTTTAACGTCTATTTTCAATATGGGCGCTGCCAGCTTCACATACATGAGCTCTTTGGTCAATGTGTAGTTCTAGTAGCTTCCGTTCTCACGGATATTTTCGGTTTCTATAGGCATAGCTACATAGAGTAACCACAATAGTAAACACAACAATCACAATTTCAAATTAGATATATTTAAAATTGCTTTTTACAAGATGATAAAACTAAACCAAACGCAATAGCATAAACAAATCAGTGACAGTCTGAAGTGTGTGAAATACTATAACAGCTGTTTATTTAATTGAAATAAAGTAAGCTAAACACATACGACATAAATCTGTTAATATATTTCTTCCATTTCATTCCATAACAATTTTACCACACAGTTTAATAATATTTGGCTGATCTTTCTTTGCATTTGCATATTTTACTAAAACAATCTGTTTACATTAATTATATTCGCCACTTTAAATGAAATGATATTAAAATCAAAATATTAATCATCCAAAATCATATGATTCCATAGATACGTAAAAGCAAACTTATTTCCACACCGATAACATTTAAATTTTGAAGAAAATTACTGTGTAGTTTCCCATTCTGTAATGCATTCCATGGTCATGGTATTAAACTATTTAAAAGTGTGGAAAATTAAATTATAATAAAACATATTATAATGTAATAAAAAACACTGTTTTAAGTATTAATCAGTAAACACCCTATCATGCAATTCTGGTGTCAAGTGTGTGAATGTATGATGCATGTGCAAGATGTATGTATGAATGTGTCCGATTGTGTGTGAGTGTTTTAGGTTAAGAGAAATTTTGACTTTTGCAACACAATTGTTAATTGTATCTATGCAATAAAGAATTTATTTATTTATATTTATTATTATTTAAGTGCTGCTTTTGTCACCAGGCTTTTAAACTATTTATTGTGTAGGAACTTTAAGTATTAATCTTAAAGTTATTTATATTTACAGTAAGTAATATAGTTTTACTATTAATCAAGCATCTGTTAAAATTTACAATGGTTATTTTTCATTAAATGTTTTATAAATTTGAGTCAAGAGTGTGGAACGATTGCTTCAATAAATTATTCTATATGGCAATCAAAAAATTATTTAAACTAGTTTTGTTTCAAACATTTCTCGTAAATCCCTAACACATATAACACCTTAATAAATTATATACAATTTTTTTCAAAGTTTTTCACTAAAACGGAATATATTTATCTATATGGTGTACTTATTTATTGTTAACTTATAATAGTAAATTTAATGTTAACATTACAAACATCCCATTTTCCATCTCTCAGTGTAGAAAATTATAATGCGTAAGTTGAAGGTTCAAGCCGTTGCACCAGGTTCAAAAGGTACACCAGTCAGTCTTAAATGTAATTTTTTTGACTCATTAGTGTAGTGTTTGTCACATAAAAAACCAATATAAATAAAAAATAAAATGCGCTTACCTTTTCTTGTTACTCGCAGGGAAACAGAAAAAACTCAGTTTATTGCTGGTCTTATTATTAGAGTCACACCCTAAATAGTGACACTTCACATAACTACTCATTTTTTAATACTTATAACACAAATGGTCACAACTATCACATGACCACCGAGCCGGCCGTAGGGAATTAAATCACGGTCACTGCAAACATTCAAAACTGGGGGTGATCGGGTGTTGACGTTGACATGAGAGAAAGAGAAAGTGGTGGGAGTACACTCCCAACCAAGAGTATGTACAGTCCACCGACTTAGCATCAGCACAGCCTAGCGGAATATCGGTGAACTAGAAATTATCGCTGGTACTCCCGCGTCGCCACCAAAAGCATTGGGGTTTCGCTTCTTATAGGGTCTGTATTCATTGGTAATATACACAAGGATTACTTGTGGTAGGAGACGACTGTCTGTTGATTTACGAGAATGTGGTTAGACGTTGATATACACAGCTGTTACTTGATGCAGGAGACGACTGTTTGTTGATTTATGAGAATGTGGTTAGACGTAATATACACAGGGGTGACTTGTTGCAGGAGACGACTGTCTGTTGATTGACGAGCGTGGGGTTAGACGTAATATACACAGGAGTTACTTCGCGCAGGAGACGACTGTCTGTTGATTTACGAGAATGTGGTTAGACGTAATAAACACAGGGGTTACTTGGCGGAGGACATGACTATTTGTTGATGTACGACAATGGAGTTAGAGGTGATATACGTGTTTTTGTGAGATAGTGTGTTAACGCGTGCGTAATGAAACGATTAAAATACTCTTGTGGAGTTAAACTGTAGTCTTCTCATACTGAAGTTACCTGCTGTAGTAACTAATTAGAGAGTAGGCCTATATCTCACAGGGGGATTGTTTTTACTATTTAATAATGTCATGATCGGTCTCCATTACTAATTTAGAATTCTTTGAGTGTTTTTAATGATTGATTACAGTAATCAAATAGGCCAAAAAAAGAGAGATGATTCTATTAATATCTTGTAGAGAAAGGTTTTATTAGAGAATATTCATTAATTTTGAACAGGATCTGTTAGTTAATTCCACGTTCATTGGCCTTTTAGTAACAATATATAAATATAAATAATCGACACTATACCGTAAAAGTGTATTCACTTTTCTACTAATATTACATAATTCATACACTAGCTCATGTCGGTTATCTAATTTTTTCTCAATAATTTGTACATTGGATAAGTGAGACTAAATAATAGTTGGATTATGATATTAAATATTATAATTTACATATATTAAATAGACCATTGTATAGTTATAGTTAAACGAAGTAAATCAATTTTTTGTTCGAAGTTTTTTATCGTAAAATTAACAATTAATTGTATCACGCAGTAAATTCTTTTATCGATGTTTAACCATTTAATGTGGCATGCTTTGAAGTGATTTTATTTGTACTCGTTTCCTACTACGTAAGTCCTCACGATTTGGGGGATTCTACTGCGCACACAACTGTACTGTGTCAAAATTGTTCGAGATCATTTTAGTGCACACCCATACATATATCATTTTTCTTTAACAAAATGCTATAATACAGGAAAATCCCAATTACATTTTATTATTTAAAGTATGTTATATGTGCATGCTAACATTCATAATTACTTGAACTAATTGAAAATAACCCTCGACATAGCACAGCGATAATTATGAGTAGTTTCTAGAACGCTACAATAAATATTCATAAATTTAACAAATAAAGAGAAAAATAATTAGTTACAGATAAGATTACTACAAACAGAACTAATTAAAAATGTTTAAAATTGATATAGCTAAACAAAGTGAATAAATTTAACAAACTTAATTTAAAATATAAACAGTTATACTTTAGCCCATATTAAATGTTTCCACAAACGAAGCAGTACTAGTATTTTGGAGTGGACGCGATAAAAATATTTTGGGAATAAAATGGAACTTACATTTTTGCTAGTAACAGTACATATTAGTTCGTGATTTTAATCACTCATAAAAATAATATTCATAAACATTTTTGATAGGTTGCTTTTTTTTCATCGCTGCATCAATAAATATCCCCAGATAAATGTTAGGTAAAAAGTAAACACAGTATTTACCTAACAGCAAACAGTATCAAGATAACAACACAACCAACGAGAAGCCCATCTTCACAAAAGTGTGCCCCTCTCCCACATTCCCCCACCACTGTCTTCTGTCACAGTTACGGTAGCAAGTAATTACCAGGTTAGGTGGTTATTGGTTTATGTAACAGTAGTTCGGACCTCGACGAACAGTAGGCCGACTGTGACACACGTGTAGCCTACCAGTTCATTTAAGCAGTTATGAAGAACACGAAGCGCATGAGTTTCTTTCCATATCTTTCAAATGAAATGGATTGAATGCAAATTAATGTATTATATAGTAAAATATTTATAAACGTATCTTGTTAAATCTGTGATCCAACATTTGTTTACTACAACGACATAAGTAAATTACAAACTAACCTAAAAAGTACTTTCAAATACTTTCATTTGTTCGTATAACTTTATTCAGATCTAAAATAAACAATATATATGATATTTTTCTTAAAATAGTATACTGTATTAGTAATTTGCAGCATTGTTTTAAATGTTGATATACTTAATATTGTCGGTTAACTTATTATAACATTTCGGACCTTTTCCGTTAATTCACTACCACTACTTTTTTTCGCAATTACGATTAGGATAGGTTAGCCAGATAGGTAGCTGGCTACTAAAGTTGATCACAAACTGGTAAAACCAATGATTGGCTTACAGTAGAATGTGCTATCCGTGTGTAAGTTCTTGAAAAGCGATAAGACAAGGCCAGCGATACCGGATTCATAGCAGATAAGGAATACAACAGTGGACGTAAAAACGATTGGGGAACAGTTTTTAGAGCAGTAGAATATTTATCAAGCGGTACTTAAATAATGGGAAAAATTAGTGGTAGGGAATTAACGGAAAAGATCCAATATTTCAAAATGCAGTAGACTTATAATCAAATAAATGTAATAATTCGAACAGCCAAGCCCCCATATCTTTAGACATGACTCTTGGTGGACCTCCACCATAAGTCACTAGCCCACACTTTTCTTCTCATCTCCTGTTGCTCTCCTTACTAGTTGTCTTCTTCACGATGCACGTGATTCTTATCGAATATCTACCCTTACTATAAAAGCTACTCTGAGGTGAATAATTAAGCTCATATCCTCCCTATATACACGACCTTTAGCAGCCCACTGTTAATCTCTAAATAACTATTAGACTGTATCTGATAATGACAATATGAATAGGATATTACATAAAAACATTAAAATAAAGTGTGACTTTTAATTTATGACCACAGGCCCATAGCCTAAAAACTCATTTTGTAGAATTATTACAAGAAAGTCTTTACCTATACAATTACAATTTTGACTTCACCAAACTACTTTTTTATTATCAAACCACAAAAAAATTTATAAAATGTTGATGAAATTGTTTAGTTTTTTAATGAAATAAATTGGTACGCAAATTCACCGTCTTTTCACTGTACTGAGCTATTCAAACCCAAAATGAACAATTTTAGAGACATAGCTAGTCAGTACCAGTTTCATTAAAGTGACTTTTAGGCCTAAAATCGACTATATGCTCTATAAATAGAGCAAATAGACCCACAAAATGCGGATCTTTATTGTAATGCATATACTGTAAGTATATGCATGATAAAACTTAAAAATTATTTCTCTAGTATTAAAAAATATTTTTTTATCTAAATTACTCAAAATAATTCTAAACGGAGATGTGTAACAAGGTATATTTTAGAAATTCGGAATCAAAAGATAACAAAACCCAGCAGGATACGAATCCCTTGGAGATTCGTGCCTGACCTCAGCCACTGAGATGAAAGGTCATCATTAATCCAGCCGTTTTTGCCCATTACTGTCAGCCGTTTTCATTACGTAAGTAAGTGCCAGCGGTAGAAAGGGTGCCCTCGGGCCGTAGAAAGGCAGCAATGTGGTGAAACCACGTGACCCTGTTGGCTCAACCCCCCTCACACTCGCATTGGTAGACTTTTTGAGAATATTCACATTCCTCCTTCTATAAGATTCTCTTCTTCAATATCGTCTTCTTCTCATGTCTTATCTTCTCCTCCTCCTCCTCCTCTTCCTCCTTTTTCTTTACCTTATTTTTCTTATTTCTCTTCCTTTTGTTTCTCGATACCCTCATTCGATTATTCTTCTGATCCGTAGGACTTGAAATTATTTTGTATCATTATTATTTGGAAATACTTCATATTGTGATGTTAATTTTTAGGTTATATTTGTTCAACTTCTTTAGCTTTAACATACATGTTTTGCCTTTTCCATTTTTGCTGCTTCTTTCCCACCTTCTTCAATTACATATTAAAGAAGATTTACAGTCACCAGCCCAATTTTGTTTACGTTAAAATTTAACCCATGTTCATTATTCGTTGCATAAAATCAAATATCATATTATGATATTTTGTATTTACATACATTTTTCTAGGAATAGCAAGTAAAAATTAGTCAAAACAAAAAAATATTGTTTTAGGAAATCTACAACCCTGCAATTTTTTAATCTAAATTCTGAGACAACACTTTTTTTGGTAAATTGTTGCAAAATAATGTTCCTTTATGAAAAAATTTTGCTCATGCATTTTAATTTATTTCGTTATTTTAAAGATTATTTATTTATTTGAAATGTTTTAATTTATAATATCCTTTAAGAAGTAATGAATAAAAACTATAAATGTCAGAGAAATAATAATTAAAATTGTATTTACTTAATGCTCGGCAATTCTTTTGTCTGCCTTTCACGTTGAACTGTTAATTCTTGATTTATTATTGCAAATTTTCCTTACAAACTGTGTATGTAAATGACACATCAGAATTCAAAAAAGCATTAATACGCTCATTTCTAGTGCATTAATTAATTTGGCAAGAAATTACGAGAATATTACTAGATAGTGAACAGTAATATCGTTAACAAAAATCAGCTATTTCCGTTAACTATATAATAATGATGATGATAGTGTCGTTAACAACAATCAGCTATTTCCGTTAACTATATAATAATGATGATGATAGTGTCGTTAACAACAATCAGCTATTTCCGTTTACTATATAATAACGATGATGATAATGTCGTTAACAACAATCAGCTATTTCCGTTTACTATATAATAACGATGATGATAATGTTATTAACAACAATCAGCTATTTCCGTTTAATATATAATAACGATGATGATAATATCGTTAACAACAATCAGATATTTCCGTTAACTATATAATAATGATGATGATAATGTCGTTAACAACAATCAGCTATTTCCGTTAACTATATAATAACGATGATGATAGTGTCGTTAACAACAATCAGCTATTTCCGTTTACTATATAATACCGATGGTGATAATGCGGTAAACAACAATCCATCTGTTAGTTACTATTTAACGTTTAATTAACTATATATAAGCATTAAAAAAAAGGTTCAAGTACCTGTAAACGAAGATCTTGTTTCCCCATTGTAAAGTGTAGTAACAAGCTAGGGCAGTTCCGTATCGACGACTTACTTGTCAAGCAAGAGGGAGGAGCCTTTCCCTAATGACGTTTGTTACATATGCTAAGGTGATCTAGAAACAGCGGCGAGCCCCTGCCTGGTGTCATCATTGCGAAGGAGGCGTTGCACTAGCGTGTTTCAGTTCAGTTACCTCAGTTTGCGAACAGTTCTATTACCGTCCTCAACTTACGGAACAACCAGTAGTCCTTACCTGAGAGATTACTGTGATTAAAGCTTGTCTATACATAGCCTGGAACATGTTGCTTGGTTCGGAATCCATGTTAAACTCTACATCCTTCTAGTACCATCCTCAACTTGTAGCCTCAACTAGACGGATCAACCAGTAGTCCTTACCTGAGAGATTACTGTGATTAAAGCTTGTCTATACATAGCCTGGAACATGTTGCTTGGTTCGGAATCCATGTTAAACTCTACATCCTTCTAGTACCGTCCTCAACTTACGGATCAACCAGCTTGTCTGTTTATAGAGAAGTAGTCCTTACCTGAGAGATTACTGTGATTCAAGCTTGTCTATACATAGCCTGGAACATGTTGCTTGGTTCGGAATCCATGTTAAACTCTACATCCTTCTAGTACCGTCCTCAACTTATGGATCAACCAGCTTGTCTGTTTATAGAGAAGTAGTCCTTACCTGAGAGATTACTGTGATTAATGCTTGTCTTTACATAGCCTGGAACATGTTGCTTGGTTCGGAATCCATGTTAAACTCTACATCCTTCTAGTACCGTCCTCAACTTACGGATCAACCAGCTTGTCTGTTTATAGAGAAGTAGTCCTTACCTGAGAGATTACTGTGATTCAAGCTTGTCTATACATCCAACATAGCCTGGAACATATTGCTTGGTTCGGATTCCACGTTAAACTCTACATCGTTCTAGTACCTTAGTCACTGCGCTTTTAATAAAGGACTTTTTCTAAGGACATCCATTTCACAAGGTAAAGAAGATTACACAGTAATGATTCACTTATGTAAATTAGTCCTATAATAAGCGAAACACTGTATTGGCGTGACATTTATGATCAACAGTTATAAACACTTATAAACACTCCTCATGGTAAAATTCACTGTGGACTTAATATTCTTATCCTTACTAGCCTCGTTCCTTGGTTGGGTGATGAGGGATCCCGTCCTTGCACACAGCACTCCTGTCTAGTCAGTGCTGGTGGTTCGGAAGTCACCTTTTAGTTGTTTGTCCCCAGGTTAGTGTTAGAGAGGGCTTCGTAGCCCTAACTTTGCCTGGTCAAAATCATACCTTTACTTTGTACTCCAGTACTTATAAATGCATAGATCCTCTCGGGACTTCCCCGGTCTGTTTAACTTACTTAGTCTATATATTTGTTTAGTTGCTTTATAATAAAAGCACATATTGTAAATTAAACAGGAAGTATTTAATGAAAAACTTAAGGCAGTGAATAAAACTAAATATAGATTTGAGTAGACATCGTGTTAAAAGGAAACACCGAAATAACAATCTGAAGTACAGTCAAATAGAATATACAGTCTTGAGCACCAAGTAGCCTACAGTTTATGACACAAAGTATTATATTAACGCAGCACAGTACTTTATTAAATTAGTTTATCAATTATGTTTTTTCCAACAGATTACCATCATATTTATATTTTATCAATTTTGATAGTGGTGTATTCATTAGCCCAATTTCAAAAACGTATACAGCACAAATATGATTCTTTTGTGAATTCCTCTGGACTGAGGAAAGTGAGCGTGATTCACCGAAATCGACCACAGTAATATTAGTGCATTTTGTACTTGTACCGCAATATATTTGTGCATTTTGTACCTGTATTTTTGTATATTTGTGCATTTTTTACTTATATTGTAATATATTTGTGCATTTTGTACATTGCCGCAGTATATTTGTGCATTTTGTACTTATATTGTAATATATTTGTACATTTTGTAAATGTGCCGTAGTATATTTGTGCATTTTGTACTTGTACCGCAGTATATTTGTGCATTTTGTACTTGTACTACAGTATATTTGTGCATTTTGTACCTGTATTTTTATATATTTGTACATTTTGTACTTATATTGTAGTATATTTGTGCATTGTGTACTTGTACCGCAGTATATGTGCATTTTGTTCTTGTATCGTAGTATATTTGTGCATTTTGTACCTGTATTTTTATATAATTGTGCATTTTGTACTTATATTGTAGTATATTTGTACATTTTGTGCTTATATTGTAGTAAATTTGTGTTGTGTAACGTTCACTTGTACTGAATATGATGTCCTTTTCATCCTCTATGCGATCGACACTGGAACGGTTTGATTATGCATTATTTTTACATGTTATGATAATGAAAAAGAGTAATTGTCATATAAACTGACTATGGGACACCCCTGCAAGCTTTGCTTGCCAACCCCGTCGTCACTCGCTGCGCTCGTGAGGTAAGCTCGGCCTACGGCCTGCGGCCTCACCAAGACACTCTGATGCAGTCCCATTTGTTGATCTCGGCATCCTACTGCCTCACCAGGAGTTTTAACCAATATGACCATCAATTTGGGTTTTTGGAGCAGTGGGACCCCTAACCATAGTCTTTTCTAAAATCTGATGGTAAATTAGTATTTAAGAGAAGAATACCTTTAGTTTGATACCCCGCTTGGGTGTATTACTCGTAGTTGAATATTACTCACTTTTGGGCTTTGGAGCATATTTTATTGGGGGGGAGGGGGCATCGAGCTTTATAGTATATAAATATAACTGTTTGAGTACTGAACTGTTTAATGCATTATTGCCTGATTACGTTAGAAACTAAAAAAAATCCCACTCAAAATTGTAAAGACTCTTCAAAAAATTTGCTTGAATTTAATATATATTTCTATTTTGCTTTTTTTTAATATAGGAAATTTTACATGGGAAATATATTTTTAAGCCCAATGATAAATTGTAATTTTAACAGAAATAAATTTAATAATAAACCCCCTATTATCTTTCTTCTCTCTTTAGTTTTTCACGTTATTACGTCTTTTAAATATTTTTTTTTTAGATCGTTAGCTACAAATATAATTATATTTATATATTTTAAATCATAGTGTTTGTATTCAGTGCCCAAGGGTCACCCTTCACTTGAGCTATGATAAATTGATGTGCCTTCCATATTTGTGTTGAACATATCTTTTATTTCTAGGAATAATTTTTTTTTTTATTTTCTAAATTAAATAATCAAGATAAATGGCTGAGAGTTGTATAAATACAATTATATTAGAGTTTGATTTTTTTTTTAATTTCGATTTCATAAATTTAGATTGTTCTTCTATTTTGGGTCCAATGTCCATTTTCAAAGAAATCTCGGTTAAAATCTGACGAATTATGTTCGTACTAAAGTATATAATAAAACTGCGAATGTTCATTGAATAGTTACTGAAATATTGAGCAACACTCTTACACCTGTATGCTCTTATTATATTTTATTTTTACTATCTTATTTTTGTGCCAAAAAAGTCAATTAATGATATTTTTTATTTAATTTTTACTGCTTTTGAAACCAAACACAAAATCCAGCCCAAATTAAAAATGGAGTTGGTGATTCCCATTTTCTAGATATTATGGTTCAGTCCCTGTGACTTGTGTACCACTCCATGTTCTTATAATGGCCGTGTGACACTTTGGTCAGTACTACAAATACTTCACTCTGCAGTCTACAGTTTAGGTGCATGCTTTGTGTACAGACGCACTGAATGAATGTAATCCTTGACATTAAACATACATGACTCTAGTATGTGTCACTCTATCACTGATCTAAAAAAACGTAGGCATAGACGGGAAAAATAAGTTTTTGTAAATAGAATGAAGAAAATTATAAAATTAATAATGAATTGAAACAAAATTAAGGTTATTTTGGTAAAACCCGAACTAAATTTGCAGTTAACGTTCTACATGTTAAAATTTAGAATTGGATTATTATTGTATGGTTAACTCTACAAACTTAGATAACTCCAATTAATTATTTACTACTTTTATCATACTTACAAACGTATAGAATGTATATAGTCCTTAAAAGAAATGTCTCGGAGAAAATTTAGCCATTGAATAAGAAAGAAAATTAGTAATAAAAGGAAGGAATTAAGGGGAAGAGAATAATGGATGGCCGAAGGGCAAACAATAAATTAGGATAATTGGGCGCGTCAGACCACTAACGATCTAATGTGATTATGTGTCTTGAGCGACGTGTGAAAGAATAGAGTCGGACAAGTGAAAGTAAATAGCGAAAGTGGTGCTTCCGGTGGACATTGAAAACCAAACTGTATAAACTGTCCTGTGGCATCCGGCTGGAGAAGTAATTATGGCGGGAAAATACCAGCACGTAGACAGTTTAGTGCTACACGAATTTTTATAGTGGGGCGAGATCTGACAGAGATGTTAGCTTCTTCCTGAAGACATTGAAAACCAAAATATGTATGGAATCTAGCTGGAAAAGTAATTATGTCAGGAAAATAGCAGCACGTAGACAGTTTAGTGCTACATGAATATTTATAGTGGGACGAGATCTGACAGAGATGTTAGCTTCTTCCTGAAGACATTGAAAACCAAAATATGTATGGAATCTAGCTGGAAAAGTAATTATGTCAGGAAAATAGCAGCACGTAGACAGTTTAGTGCTACATGAATATTTATAGTGGGACGAGTACTGAGAGAGATGTTAGCTTCTTCCTGAAGACATTGAAAACCAAAATATGTATGGAATCTAGCTGGAAAAGTAATTATGTCAGGAAAATAGCAGCACGTAGACAGTTTAGTGCTACATGAATATTTATAGTGGGACGAGATCTGACAGAGATGTTAGCTTCTTCCTGAAGACATTGAAAACCAAAATATGTATGGAATCTAGCTGGAAAAGTAATTATGTCAGGAAAATAGCAGCACGTAGACAGTTTAGTGCTACATGAATATTTATAGTGGGACGAGTACTGAGAGAGATGTTAGCTTCTTCCTGAAGACATTGAAAACCAAAATATGTATGGAATCTAGCTGGAAAAGTAATTATGTCAGGAAAATAGCAGCACGTAGACAGTTTAGTGCTACATGAATATTTATAGTGGGACGAGATCTGACAGAGATGTTAGCTTCTTCCTGAAGACACTGAAAACCAAAATATGTATGGAATCTAGCTGGAAAAGTAATTATGTCAGGAAAATAGCAGCACGTAGACAGTTTAGTGCTACACGAATATTTATAGTGGGACGAGATCTGACAGAGATGTTAGCTTCTTCCTGAAGACATTGAAAACCAAAATATGTATGGAATCTAGCTGGAAAAGTAATTATGTCAGGAAAATAGCAGCACGTAGACAGTTTAGTGCTACATGAATATTTATAGTGGGACGAGATCTGACAGAGATGTTAGCTTCTTCCTGAAGACATTGAAAACCAAAATATGTATGGAATCTAGCTGGAAAAGTAATTATGTCAGGAAAATAGCAGCACGTAGACAGTTTAGTGCTACACGAATATTTATAGTGGGACGAGATCTGACAGAGATGTTAGCTTCTTCCTGTAGACATTGAAAACCAAACTTTGTATGATGTCCAGCTGGAGAAGTAATTATGACGGGAAAATACCAGCACGTAGACGGTTTAGTGCTACATGAGTAATTACAGAAGAACGAGTACTGACAGAGATGTTACCTTCTTGTAGACATTGAAAACCAAAATACGTGTGGAATCTGGCCGGAAAAATAATTATGGCGGGAAAATAGCAGCACTTAGACGGTTTAGTGCTACATGAGTATTTACAGAAGAACGAGTACTGACATAGATGTTAGTTTCTTTCTGTAGACATTGAAAACCAAACTTTGTATGATGTCAAGCTGGAGAAGTAATAATGGCGGGAAAAAAGCAGCACGTAGACAGTTTGGTGCTACATGAGTATTTACTAAAGGCTTCAATATTTAAATAAAGAACATTAACTAAACAACCAAAACTAAAGAATAAGGTTAAATATTTGAACCTGTGAACTACTTGGAATTGCATCTTTCAATGTTTCATATCACACACATTTAAATATTGTATCATGTGGCTGTTGCTGAAACTGTTTAATTAACATAATTGACTTTACATTGTTTGCATAAATATTAGTTTTATTATACTAAAAGCAAACTTATAAATAAATACAAAATACCAGGTGTTATTCAACAAACGTAACTGTGAATTAAACAGTTGAACCGTATTCATTAATGGCTTACGTAAGTTAATAGTTCATTTAATTGTGTGGTCTTCGTAATTCATAAGGGTTAATGGTTTAAGGGGTCGTTTGTCCGTGAAAGTAGACTGCCTGGAGAGAGAAGTTAATTGAGTGCATTACATAAAGCCCATCGCTGGCCGCTACGCTGGAATTGATTCCTAGATTCGTATTTCAAACAGAGTCACAGTTGCGCAAGGATCTGACACGTGAGGGAATTGTTTGCCCAGTTACTGAGTGCTCGTTGTATAACGACAAAATGAGCTGTTGCACGTACCACATTAACTAAGTAAATGATCTATTGCATTGTGAGCAATGTGAGTGAGAAGTGTCTCATGAGAACATCTAGTTACACGTACGTATGGCCAACTATGTAAGGCTGACATTTAGTCGTACACGGACGTAAAGTGTGTTACGGCAACTGACTATAATGAATCCTATAAACAGCTGATTGATTCATTGTTACTTTGACTGGTTTGACATTTATCTCCACCTACGCCCGTTAAGGTGTACGAATCCTCGCGGAAACGAGTTGGAAACCGACAGTTTGGTTGTCAACCTCTAAAATTGGTTGCCAACCTAGTGAGATGCCGTTGCGTTTACATTGAATTATACAAAAAGGTTGGCAACTTTTGGTTGTCAACTCCGGTGTGAACGCGGCTTCAGACGTTTATCCAGGAATGTTCAGCCAGATTGCAGTCATACTCTACTGACACCCATCAACACGTACGACGTTTGCCCAGGAATGTTCAGCCAGATTGCAGTCGTACTCCACTGCAATTTCATAAAAATGTCAGTTTATTATTAAAGGAAAGAAAGCTACAGGATGTTTGTATGTTATTATCTCTAAACAATGGTTTTAAACATATAAGCCTACCTTTAATAATACATTGATATATGTAATTTTAATCATGGTAATCTCTACATAAGTATTTGCTAACAGATTAGCAAATATATCACTTAAAAATCATTATTACTTTATCTATATCAATTAAAATACTACTATATCAATCAAAAATCATTATTACTTTAATTAGTTTTATAAAATGCTAGTCTGCCAAATTCTTCAACAAAAATCGGCAGTACGGATGATGATCTGGTCTCTAGACATCTGCCCCAAAATGTGTCTAGCAGCTGGTTCACCACGCTAGTATTTATCGAAGTATTAAGGTATCTTATCGTAGCTAAGAGGCTAAGGCGTTGGGTTACCACGCAGTCATTCCGGGTTCGATTTCCGCTGAGACCACTAGGCTAACAGTTTTTCCCTGCCGCCCCCATGGTTCGGAGGTTACGTTATGCCATTGGTCCGCAGGTTAAATGTTAGAGAGAACTTCTTAGCCCTAACTTCACCTGGTAAAGTAAGACGAACTTTTCTCTTACCCAAACATGACCACCCACTACAGTACAATCTTGACGTACGTTTACATACCTAAAAATGACCACCCACTACAGTACAATCTTGACGTACGTTTACATACCTAAACATGACCACCCACTACAGTACAATCTTGACGTACGTTTACATACCTAAACATGACCACCCACTACAGTACAATCTTGACGTACGTTTACATACCTAAACATGACCACCCACTACAGTACAATCTTGACGTACGTTTACATACCTAAACATGACCACCTCACTCTAGTACAATCTTGACGTACGTTTACATACCCAAACATGACCACCCACTACAGTACAATCTTGACGTACGTTTACATACCCTAAACATGACCACCTCACTACAGTACAATCTTGACGTACGTTTACATACCCTAAACATGTACCACCACTACAGTACAATCTTGACGTATGTTTACATACCTAAACATGACCACCCACTACAGTACAATCTTGACGTATGTTTACATACCTAAACATGACACCTCACTCTAGTACAATCTTGACGTACGTTTACATACCTAAACATGACCACCCAGTACAGTACAATCTTGACGTACGTTTACATACCTAAACATGACACCTCACTACAGTACAATCTTGACGTACGTTTACATACCTAAACATGACACCTCACTACAGTACAATCTTGACGTATGTTTACATACCTAAACATGACCACCCACTACAGTACAATCTTGACGTACGTTTACATACCTAAACATGACCACCCACTACAGTACAATATTGACGTATGTTTACATACCTAAACATGACACCTCACTACAGTACAATCTTGACGTATGTTTACATACCTAAACATGACCACCCACTACAGTACAATCTTGACGTACGTTTACATACCTAAACATGACCACCCACTACAGTACAATATTGACGTACGTTTACATACCTAAACATGACCACCCACTACAGTACAATCTTGACGTACGTTTACATACCTAAACATGACCACCCACTACAGTACAATCTTGACGTACGTTTACATACCTAAACATGACCACCCACTACAGTACAATCTTGACGTACGTTTACATACCTAAACATGACCACCCACTACAGTACAATCTTGATATACGTTTACATACCTAACCATGACCACCCACTACAGTACAATCTTGACGTACGTTTACATACCTAAACATGACACCTCACTACAGTACAATCTTGACGTACGTTTACATACCTAAACATGACCACCCACTACAGTACAATCTTGACGTATGTTTACATACCTAAACATGACACCTCACTCTAGTACAATCTTGACGTACGTTTACATACCTAAACATGACCACCCAATACAGTACAATCTTGACGTACGTTTACATACCTAAATATGACCACCCACTGCAGTACAATCTTGACGAACTTTTACATAATTGAGCACTCAAGCTGGAGAATTATTCCATCCAACATTCGTAGTCGAGCAATTGCAGGAGAAATGCATAACTATTGACTTAACAACTGGAAATTCAAGGATTTTCTCGGAAGAAAGTGAATTCTTTTTTAATCACAAAACAGGATCGCTTGCATTCCCTAGTATCCGGACTGCGGCAGACAGCTCCAGGTTGGGTTCAACGGTTTCACTCTCAGAGGTTCCCGATATTACAGACGGGTTTTACCTTCTATGTTACATAATGCCCCTCCAAGATGGAGCGATGAGTGCAAAATTAGTTAAATATTTCTGTAAAATATTTTTTAGAAAGTTTTTTTAAGTGGCTTTAAAATTAATTTTAAATTATGGCCTACATTTGAAAAAAATATTGCTACTTTTGCACGAAAATAAAATGTTTTAAGTTAGAAAGTTCTTCGGCTTCATTTAATAGCCTAATTATGGTGATCAAATAATTAAATTTGCTTTTTTTTTACTTCCAACGCCACAACTCTAATGACAATACTACAATATGTCACAGTCCAAACAATCAATATAATATATTTACTTTTAAAATATCATGGAGATAGCCAACTTAAAGATTGTGAATTCTAATTTTGAAAAAGAATTTATTTAAAAATTAAGTACTTATACAAACTTACCCGTGGTTTATATTCTTCACTGTTTATAAAACTAAAATTGACTAAGTGATTTTTGAAGGACTTAAATCGTTCAATAAAAATGTTCCAAGAATGTTTTTTGCAATTTGTATATACAGAGTGTTTCGTGAGAGGTTGGCACAACTTCAGGGTATGATAATAGACATAAAAATAAGCAAAAAAGTTCCTGTAAACATTTGGCCTATCTCGCTTTGTTAAGTGTCTCTCTGTCTGTATGTGTTTTTATTTAAAAAAATTATATCTCAAGCATGGTTTGAGATAATAATTTGAAACTTGGTATATTTGCTAACCTTCAATAAAATAAAATAAATGGAACAAAATTATCTTTATCAGTTTCAAAATGGCAACCATAAGAAATGTTAAAAGAAATAACTCTAAAACCATTATTTGTGTTGAAAATATATTTGAATACTTTAATTTTGTAAATTTAATAACAAATTCAAAGATACCTCAATTTCAAAAATCGGTTTGAAAATAAAAAAGTAAAGCACTTTTTCGTGTTTGCTTGTTTCGGGGTTTTCACTTGTATGAATTTTACTAACCAAATGTATAACTTCATTGTCATTATAAACAGCTGTTTTTAATTATTTTAAAGTATACATTGCTTAATTAATTATTTTAGGCTGAAATATGCATTGATGAAGGAGGGCGTCACATTGAACAGCATTTATAATACAATTATAGAATTTATGTTTTTGTTTTATGTAAGATAAATTTCGTTATTAACAAAAGGCTATTTTTTAGGAAACCCTAAACAAGCATACATGAAAAGGTGCTTCACATAAAAACAGCTGATATTTAAAATAATTAAAAACAGCTGTTTATAATGACTATGAAGTTATACATTTGGTTAGTAAACTTCATACAAGTGAAAAACCTAAAGAAGCATACATGAAAAAGTGCTGTACTTTTTTATTTTCAAACCGATTTTTAAAATTGAGGTATCTTTGAATTCGTTATAAAATTTAAAACATTAAAGTATCCGAATACATTTTCAATACAAATGGTTTTAAAGTTATTTAACTTTAAACATTTCTTATGGTTGCCATTTTGAAACTGATAAATATAATTTTGTTCGTTTTTTATTTTAAACTACTCCTAACTAGGTTAGAAAATATACAAAGTTCCAAATTATTAGCTCAAACTATGTTTATTGTTTATGTCTACTATCATATCCTGAAGTTGTGCCAACCTCTCGCGAAACACCTTGTATGTATGCGTTTCCATCCCGAATCAATACGTACAGTACATACCAGTACATAAGTGTTTTAAAGAGGTAATTTATATATTGGGCAATTTATAAAACAAATGTTAATACAGACATAGAAATTGGTTACTCATTCACCGTTTTTATCATTGGTTATCAGATGTTATCTAAATGATCTGTATCATGACTACATCACTTTTGTCGTGTAGTCCCGAATGCATATGAAAAAACTGATATTTCGAACTGTGGATAACGTTAGGATCGATTCCCAAGCGAGGAAAAGTATTGTATAAACGAGGAGACCAAATGTAATACCGAGACGACAACTAACCTTTATTATGACACATTAAACAGTTTCTTATTACATATAGACGATGTTAGAATGTTACCAAACCGTAACAAGACTACATCTTTCATCTACTATATACAAGTGTGTACGCATGCCTCAACAAGTGCCACAGGTGTAAAGAACTGAATAGAAACAAAAATAAATAACATTTGGGATTATCTAATAATTAATTGCTACTGTAACAATTATTTACAGTACAAAGGAGTATTTACAGCATTTACAGGTACTAAGGATACTGTACCTCAGATCCTCAAGGACGTCTCCTGAGCAAACACTTTTATATTACTTACATGATGTCGTCATCCCTTCCCTGTCGACCCACTTGAGTAGACCTGCTCACCTTCCTTTCTCTGCTTGCTCTTCAACAACACATTTCTCAGAAACATCACAACAACGTTCAGTATACTGTGTATATATACAGGGTGAGTCTCTACTGACACCATTAAATTTACCTGTTTGTTGTACTGACAAAAAGGAACAAAAAAGTACATACCAACCCGTGTCCGATTCTCAAACGTTTGGCTGTAAGGGCTCATATTGTGTGTTTTTAAAATTACTTGACATTAACTCACTGATTGAGCTACAAAAACAAAACACCTACCAGATTCTTATTAATACCATTGAAAATATCGTTAAATTTTCAATAAATGTCAATTATTTTGCAAGCAAACGTAAATCAAAATTAGATTTCCTAGAGGAAGTTTATTAAACAAATATGCAACATGTCTTTTTCTCCAGCACATAAATGTAGTCTGTAAAGTTAAGTAGAAAACTTTTCTCACTAATAAGCTTGGAATAGATGTATAATTTAATTGGGTTGAATATCATGAAACCAAAAATAACACCTAAAATATTTAATAAAACATAGTTTATTCGGTTGCACTTAACTACCAAACTCAACCTGTGCCTGTTTTTTGTTTTGTATGTAACTTCCATAATCAGCTGATTGGACTATTATTTGAAATCCACTGTTACACTTTTATTATTATTCTATACCTGAAATCATCTGTTGTAAATATTACCCCATTTTGAACAATAGTTACTCATATTAGTCTGTGAAAACACAAATCATCTTCTTTGGACAGTTTGAAAATATTTACTTTAACTTTTATTTTTATACTTAAGCATAATTACTGTTTTATGGAATATTTTAGGTGTTATATTTGGTTTCATGATATTCAACCCAATTGCATTATACATCTATTCCAAGCTTATTAGTGAGAAAAGTTTTCTACTTAACTTTACATTAAATTAGACTACATTTATGTGCTGATATGGCATCTTGAACAATTGGAGAAAAAGACATGTTGCATATTTGTTTAATGAATTTCCTCTAGGAAATCTAATTTTGATTTACGTTTGCTTGCAAAATAATTGACATTTATTGAAAATTTAACGATATTTTCAATGGTATTAATAAGAATCTGGTAGGTGTTTTGTTTTTGTAGCTCAATCAGTGGGTTAATGTCAAGTAATTTTAAAAACACACAATATGAGCCCTTACAGCCAAACGGTTCAGAATCAGACACGGGTTAATATGAACTTTTTTGTTCCTTTTTGTGAGTACAACAAACAGGTAAATTTAATGGTGTCAGTAGAGGGTGACTCACCCTGTATATAAAAAACAATACAGGGTTTCTGTGAACTCTCTGATAAGCTATCTTAGTTGTTGTTACTGGTTAATTTAGAATTACAAATATCATATTTAAAGTGTTCCAAACAACCTTACAGCCACCTTTTTTTCTTTTTTTCATTTTTTACATTTAAATTTATATTTCAAAACCAAAAGATGTATGAAGCTGCAATTTTGCGTGTTTCCTTTTAACATAAACACCCATTTTTATAAGACTTATTGGTTTTCTTGTATAAAAAAATGGTGGAAATTTATAATTTTAAATCCTAAATAACTCCTAAAGCAATAATTATATTAAAAAGTATTTAAATAATTTTTTTAGCAAATTTAATTAAAAATCCAATCATGTGTCAGCTTTTAAAATTGTATGAAAAATAACAAAGAAAAGATAAAATTTGTGTGATAGTTTGTACAGCGTAATATGCCAGTACAATGTGCAACACACATATATCAGCTGATAATAATAAAAAAATGTGTGATAGTCTTAAATTAGCTGACGATTACAACAATAAAGTGTATGTAAACATTTGATTTAAGACTATCACACATTACTTTATTATTATCAGCTCTTACATGTGTGTTGCACATTTTACATGCATATTACGCTGTACATACTGTCACATAAATTATCTTTTATTTGTTATTTTTTATTCGATTTTTAAAGTTTTTAAATCATTGGATTTGTAATTAAATTTTCTAAAAAATATTGTCGTTATAATTTTTACTATGATTATTAGTTTAGGAGTTATTTAGGATTTTTAATTTTAAATGGCCGCTATTTTTAAACTTTTGATACAAGAAAACCAATAATTCTTCTAAAAATGGGTGTTTATATTATAAATAACCATGCAAAATTGCAGCCTATAACACTTTTTGGCTTTTGAGATATAAATTTAAAAGTGAAAAAATTGCAGGTGGAAGGATAACCAAGGTGTTTTGGTTTCAAATTCAATTTAATTTATTGTCACAATACGTTACATATAGTACCAGGTGACATCGTCAATATTATTATTTTAATTTACTTAGCATAACACATCATTAATAATATAAAATATCCTAAACAAAACAAGATTAAAAGGGGGTGTGTATACGAATATATAACAAAAATGTTGTTAATAACTAAATTTAAAACAAATTTAAAAACTATTTCAAACAAATAATCCAACATTTATAAACTCTATGAAACAAATAGCAATAAACAGTAAACATCTACCGATACATTAATAACAATTAAAGGCCACGGGATTAGAAAACCTCACCAGCGGCATTGGAGAAACTCGTCCACCGAATAGCATAAGTTATGCACGAGAAGCTTATGGAGTCTCTTCTTTAAAATATTGGTGGTTCAATTTGGAGGTTTGTCGGAAGTTTGTTATACAGTTTTCGTCCTATATAATAAGCAGTTTTTTCATACGCAGCAGATTTTTGATTTGGTAGAATCTTATTGATCCCATGTCTTGTGCAATAAGATGTCTGTGATTGAAAAAAATGAGCAAATATAGAAGGATTTTGTTTTACAAATATAAGTGTTGTATATATATATATATATATATATATATATATATATATATATATATATGCATGGGAACGGAAGGATGTTAAATTTTGAAAAGAGAAGTTTACATGATGTTCTGTAAGATACGTTAGTAATACTACGAATTATCTTTTTTTGAATTTTAAAAATTGTTTGCTAAGATGGGAGGAGCCACAGAAAATAATTCCATATAAAATATGAGAATAGATATAAGCGTGATAGACCTTCAAAACCATATCCAAATCCACAATTTTTGATAGTGTCAGAATTGCATAGTAAGCCCTACTTAGTACGTTTGAAAGAGTGCTCACGTGAGCCTCTCAGGTGACAGAACTCTCGATCTTAAGGCCCAGGAATTTCCCTTTATTAGTGGTGTTTAGAAGTGGGCGAAGGTACTAATCATCACTTTAAATATGTATGAATACTTTAAATATATACGGACACTTTAAATATGTACGAACACTTTAAATATGTAAGGACACTTTAAATATGTATGAACACTTTAAATTTTAGTTCGATCCCAATCAGAGTCATAACACATTTTGAGAAGGATCAGCTGATAACTACTGGCTGTTCATTTGTCATTGGGCTATTAATTAATGACATTTTCTAAGGAGTAGTCGGCCTTAGTTTGTAACAATGGCTACATTCGCTCATCTACACTCATCACACACATTCGAAATCCATATTCGCCCATATCTTGACGATCAGCGTCTTATGAATAAATAAATAAATATAATATTTGTGACTCTAAAATAACCAGTAACAACAACCGAGGTAGCTTATTAGAGTTCAGAGACACCCTGTATATATAAAACAACCGAACTAAAAGGAGTTCGGATGAAGAAACTATTTGGCAGTCGTTACATTCCATATTTGAATGTTTTTCTGTGTGTCGGTGCAGCAGAAATAACAGAACAAATAACTCATTCAACTTGTTTTATGTTAGTTTTAAATAATTTATATATTGTCTTCTTTTGTGGATTTATGGTTAGGTGTAAGATAGACCTCTACAGCCCCAACCACGCCATTGTGTCATATATTTTTTGTGTAACCAAGAAAGACATTTTTTTATTTAATTTCTCCAATCGTTTGGAAATATGTAAGTCCATCATTTCTATGAACGTTCTTTAGCATTCATTAAGTTGCACTTTTTCCTGATAATTGTAATAATCTCATTTCTTTAAAAATAACAGAAAAATGTATTACTTTTCCCCTTTTTGTTTAAAAATAAGACTTTTCTTAGGAGTTGTCTTCTAAGGTAAATTCATTCCCAGAGATAAAATCAATTGCAAAGAACACTTTTTTTATTTCGGAAATATTTAACGCCGTTACATATTGTTGTAAAATGTATATAATTGAATAGAAACGATGGTAAAATATCTAATTGCTAACTAGTTTCAATTTCTCAACCGAATCCAACGCCTAATGTAGAACAGTCTCTGATCTTGAATGGTGTTGTTTTATAACAACTGCAACTAAAGTAAACTTCAATAGTTTGCTTCAAAATTAAGAAGAAGAAAAGGCTCAGTTATGAACTTTTCCTTGATAATGCAGTATAATCTATATACAACTTGGGGACGCACCTGGACTCTTTTCGGGCCAAACCCGACTTTCACTGCGCTCGATACACCTCATCCTTTGGCCTCGGCAAGTGACTTTTGATTACAAATAATAGTATATTATCTGTATAACGTAGAGTCACAATATTAAATTTATTTACAGAATTTCACTCATACTGCTTGCGTTTCTACCTATTTATTAGTATAGGGTATTATTTACAGGAGCCTATTTCAAATGTGTTTATTTCATTTGTTTTTGTTTAACAGTTAAAAAAATTAATCTCTTAATGCATCAGTAGGGTAATGTCAAATATTCAAAATAAGCATGTTTATTTATTTACTAAACAGCTGTTATTAATTTACTAAAATCAGCCCAATGTTATTCTTATGAAAAAAAGGAAATTTTTAGGGGCTGTTTGTACCCCTTAGGAATGGAATTTCGAAAAGTCCTTTCTTAGTGGATCTCTTCGATACTAAAGCTAACTTCCTTTAAAATTATGTGTAAATCCGTGGTATTTGGCTTATATATTAAAATATATAGATTTTAGTATATAGTATGTCTAGTATGCCTGCACGGCCAATCTAGTGGCCCCTAGACAGTGCGACAGTTTAGTAGTTTACAGTTAATTTCGAAATTATTATGTGATAACCTAAATAACGGGTAGGCATACTTTTGTTATTTTACAGAGATACTGTTTGCCATCTATTTTTTACAACCAGATTATTATTAATTACTACTATGGTTACGAGAGAACTTTGATATATTGCATATCATTATTACCGTTGAAAAAAATCGTTTTTTTTCGTGAAATACATAGTGAAGTTGTATTGTTTTCTTTTGCCTTATACGATCTAGTAGTACAAATATCTACCAGTAGTTGTGTTTCCTACTATAGTCCAGTAACGATAAGATTATATACTTAATACGTTTTAGTGGCTGTAGCCTAGTGTACACGTTTAACGTGGCTCCACTGTTTGGTTTGTTTAATTTAAAATTTAATTAATCGACGATAAGAGTGTTATATAAGCTTTTATCCAAACGGTTGTGAATATTTAATTAATAAGACGTATTTATCAACCCGTTTTCTTACCGGTCGAGTACTAATTATGTAATTTATTTGAAACTTGTTTCCCAACCCGACCCTAAAGCTTGACATTTTGTACGCACTTTACAACTGGATGCTAATGCAATAATACGCTTATTTTTGTGCGTGACAAATGTTATTATAGGGTATAAAGTAATTCACTTAGTATGTTAATGTAGTATATACACGCTCAACACTTACAGTCTTTGCCAGACTTACTGTTGGCGCAGCTCGAGTTTGAAGGTTGTTTACTAAGAAACTAAGAAGTCTACGATAAGTTCAAACACATCATTATTTTCTTCTTTTGTTTGTACATTTTTACATATGCATGTTTAACCCTAGTAGAATACACTGGGGTGTGACACACCCCATGACAATTTTATTTTCATTTTACTCTATTATCTATTGAGAGGGAATTTATTCTTTCCATGTAAATTCAGTTACCACCTTTAGGTAGCATAGACTGTCAGTGTTAGTTCTGCTTTCTGTGAGTCACAAAATAACTTTGTTTTCTGTTTGGGGTGTCTGACACTCCAGTGTGTTTTTTATGTTACAATTATTTATTGTAGTATTTATAGTAGTGCCTTTTCTTATTGTTTTTTTTAGATACCAAAATATGAAAATAATATTGATTTAAGCTTTTACTTGAAGAAAGGGGACTACATTCTACCCACAAACATAGAAATTATGCAGAAATGTCTAGAAAATTTTCGTATAATAATTTATATTTGATGAACTTTATACCCCTGACTAAAATATTTATACGTAGTTTTTTGTTTATTTTTGTATTTAGTAACAAATATGACTTGTATATACTATTTTTAAATTGTTTTTATCTCAATATTTTAATTTGTTTATATTGTTTTGAACTATCTTATTACTAGCTACATGTTTTGTCACGATACGTGCTTTTATCTTAAAAGTGAAACAAAATGCTATAAAAATGATTAAAATGTGTTTAATTCAATTGTTTGACTTTACATAGAAGACAATCTCTTATTTGAGACGTAAAATGTCCAAAAAAGTACAAAATTAAAATAGTTATGCGGTTTATATAAATGAGGTGTGTTAAACCCCAGTGTGTACTGTACGTCACAAAATTTAAGTGTGTCTAATCAGGGTTAAATTGTATTAAAATGTTCAATAACTTTTAACTTAGTTGGAACAGAAAAAGAGTACCGGAATTTTAACTAGTTTTCACTGTGCATAAACTTTACACTTTTAATAATAAAAAATACGTCAATTTATCACATTATGGTTTAAAAAATTGTTTTCTATGAGTTTTATAACTTTCAAAATTGTACCTTTCCAAGAAAAAATGTTTTAAATTTTCTGAAATAACGTTTTCTTGGCTCCTAGAGGTCGTAAAATTAATTACTTGGTCACGTTGTAATCCTTCTGTAATGTGTAGTTACGATACATTACTTACGTATATAAGAGTAATGTATTATATAATGACTACAACGTAACCAAGTAATCAATTTACAGTAATTAATTGCTCCATATTGAAGAGCAGTTATATAACATCAGAAGGTAAAACTCGCCTGTAATCTCGGTAACTATTTTCGTTCAAATCCTTGTGGGCCGTCTCCCTTAAAAGATGAGATGTCACTAATGGTGTCAAAATGTATTTTCTTTGTAACCATGATCATTGTCAAGATTTCGCTTTTACAAGTGAAGTCTTACAAGAATTGTGAAAGTTTTCCATATTTTTTTCACCCTGTACATACATGTGAACTTTCTAATTTCGTTTGACGCATAATCGTTGCTATACAAATGCGGGAACATTCCGAGAAAGACCCAATAATTAAAATAATTAATTGAACTGTCGTAATTCCCGTGTTATGAGGTGGTTAAGCTTGCTAAAGTGTACGAGGTTTGGTCCAAGATCATTGTCAACCATAGCCATCGCTGGCTACGTCCCAACGGGCTGTCATACAGTTACATTATTGTGACGTGGCCTTTATTTTGTACGAAAGATGAACCATAACTTGATTATTTGTGATCAATCGTTTGATATATATCCTTTGTATTGGACCGAGCTATATTAAGGAGGCTTAGTTATGACCTCCCGAATGCTAATGAAATGAAGCTCGGGTTCACACAATGACAATGTTTTGACAATAGAGAATTATGCCTTCCCAGCTTACCTAGACCCTGTGCATCTAAGCCTAGCAACAATTGCATACAAAATGATCAATTAGTAAACATATATGCAAATTTAAATAAACGTGTTTTAAAGAGGAACTAATTAAGAGTAATCTAATTTCTGTACATATTCTCTATGAAACGACTAAAAATAAAAAGCCTATACCCATGAAATGGACAATTTATGAATGAACAATCACTGGACAAGAGCCCCGTGGTTTTTTAACTTTATGAATGTAGGTGTAAGTATTTTCCTCTTTTTATTCCATTTTAAAACGTTAAAATGGATCACGTTCTTAAAGTTATTTTTCTTTTGTGGTTTTACTATCTGTAAATACAGGCATAACATGCTATTATTTTATATATTTACATTGGTAAAACCTATTAAATTAACAAATAGTAATAAGTAACTAAATTTTCTTTAAAAGCTTAATAATTAAATAACGTGTCCGTAACTAAAAGAAAAGCGTTTCAGAAAGTATTAAGAGTTCAATTTTCGTATTTTGAAAACTTTTTTTTTTTATAGTTATTTTGATGGAGTTATAACCTTTAATGGTGGCGCAAAGTATTAAATTGGGTGTTTTTCGGAATATCCCCGCATTTGGCAAAGATTGTCTACCAACACTAGAACTGAACTAAACCTACAAACAATGAACCTTTAATATTAGTCGCGTGATTTTGACCAACAAGAAAAAGATAAGCGTCATCGCTTTATTGTCAATCGGCGCATTCTGGTATGTTGGTTAGGTTAGGCATTAAGCACTTCCGCCATGGGTTGTTAGGTTAATTTTGGTTAGGTTAAGATTAAATAATTATAGATTGACGCGTTACTTGCCTATACGAGGTGGAAAATAAATATGGAAACGCTTTCACAACAACGTTATTTTTTCTATTGATAATATCTTTTTTACTAATTGTGTTCCGTAAAGTATAATTTTTATCAGAATAATTTACCGTGAAATAGTGGATGGATAACTTGTTAAAATTAGAAAGTTTAAAATTTAAATGACCGCTACTCTGAAAAGAATAAACCTTTCTAAGTCCGGTTTGCGGCAAGTAATTTCTTTTGAATAGACCTTTAATTTGATACCAAACTCGGCATAGGTTTATATTGAAGATTTTCGTTCAAGTCCTTGTGGGCCGTCTCCCTTAAAAGATGAAATGTCACTAATGGTGTCAAAATGTATTTTCTTTGTAACCATGATCATTGTCAAGATTTCACTTTTACAAGTGAAGAGTTGTTACAAACAAGAGTTGTGCAAGCTTTCTATATTTTTTTTCCACCCTGTATATACATGTGAACTTTCTAATTTCGTTTGACGCATAATCATTGCTAAACAAATGCGGGAACATTCCGAAAAAGACCCAATAATTAAAATAATTAATTGAACCGTCGTAATTCCCGTGTCATGAGGTGGTTAAACTTACTAAAGTGTACGAGGTTTGGTCCAAGACCATTGTCAACCATAGCCATCGATGGTCTAATGCGCTAGTTGTCCTGGATCGGTAAAGTGGATAATCCCACGACTTCCATACAGCAGAGAGAGTAGCTGCGTACAAGGCCGGGGAGGAGTTGCCGACACAGATTCTACCGGAGGTTCCCTTATCGATACACCTTCACTATTCCCACACATCGGCCATCCAGATCACCTCGGGACGTACCTGATCATCTACTTGTCCAATCAACTATCGGTTTTATATTTAGAAGCTAGGTACTTTAGACTGTTTTACTCAGGTTGAGTTTCTACTTTTGCTCGCGCTTCCTTTTTCCTAAATTCGTCAATGGCATTATTTAATGTTATAATAATGATGCTGATGTGGCTATGAGAGCAGTTGTTTTCTGAGCATCATGCTTGCGACTGATAGAGTGAATATGGTTAAAACTCAGTTTAGCCACAGAGAAAAATATACCGAAGTTGCTTTCTTGTGGCCGCAGCGAATGCCTATGTGGCAGTTATAAGTAGATTAGAACTGATGAATCTCTTTATACATATATATAGTAATAATTCCTACGTTAATCCTGGAGTATTTGGGGGTAGTAAAGGAGGGACTGACAATGGCCTTGTTATCGCATAGCAAACGGAGAAACTCGATACACTAACTCGACACACATTTAGCGCACTATTGGATGCGACCACAGTTTCCATCTTCTCTGTGGTTTAAAAAATATTACTAGATTTATTTATCGATGTGGATTTTTCTTATGTAAGAGCGTAGATTTTTTTATTTTATTCTAGCGTAGATTTTATTTGTTTTCTTGTTCAGTACAAGTGAACGTCACACAACACAAAATGTATTAGAATATAAGCACACAATGCACAAATATATTTCAATACAAGTATAAAATGCACCAATTGAACTTGAATTTTCGTTCAACTATAGGAATTTTCATTCAACCACTGACATTTAACACTTGGAACCTTCAAAATTCACCCTTGTTATTCATAAGGTAATAGTAAGGTTCTTTAGACATTATTACATTATTAAGCTACGTTAAAAAAATTAGTAAACCTACATAGCAAAGAAAACAGCCTGAGTTTATAACAACTCCGACCCATGTCAAGAGAAGAGCAACATATGTTTTGAGTTAAGAAATAAATAAAGTCATAAAATAATTAAACATTAGATTTGTCTTCATTAAACAGAATTATATAAATTTTTTAGAATGCTTATCTAAAACCTTCTAATAAATCAGTGTTCTTATAATGTATTCTTTATCATATAGTCACTACTTCATGTGCTTATTTACTTGTACACATACAACTTAAATATACGCAAATTATAGAAAAATATTTCTGAAAAACAAGCATACTAAAATAAAAAAGTATTTTATTTGCATGAACTAAATGAAACGTTCGTTGGAAGGAAGGAGAGTAAATAACATAAATTAGACGTCAATATTTTGCCTTTTCGTGACAAGCGAAGTGTTAAATGTTTGTTTTGATGTAAACACTATTGAGGATCAGCTTCAATGTGATACTGACTCAGCTGCAACCGAAGGCTCCTTCATCACTGACAACCTGTGAAACAAGATACGACCCTCAGGAAGTGAACACCAGAATGAAACACAAGGAAGATGAGCTGGTTGTAAGACGTCTCGATATCGGCCTTTCTCCGAATATCGGCCTATAAGAATTTAAATTTTCTATTGGAATACAAATTAATTATGATCACTACTAACTGCTATTGATTGGTTTATGCGAAAATCTATGAATACCATAACATAATGCTGCCTTTTATAAAAAGAGGGGGAAAAAACATATGTCCCAAACTGGACACTTGAAAGACGCCATTCCATAGTCATTACACAATCCTGCCGTCACCTCACTACCAGTGGCCTGTTGTGACTTTCTCTGTGTCCATCTCACCTCATACCAAGGACCATCTTTTTGATAGTACTCTACCTACTGCAATGCGCGAGAAAGTCCATCCTGCTTTCACCGGTCTTTGGCGCGTGCCTCCTCCGTCTCGTATCAAGAATTGATTCTCTATATGCACGTCGCCTGCTACCTGTAAAAACTGTCTAAAAAAGTTGGAATAGTTCGTTAAGTGTTACAAGAAGGATCTTTGTATTTTAAAATGTAGGTCAGTAACGTTTTAAGTTTCATTTGTGATTGTAATGGTCCAATAATCAATTGATTCATGACATTTCAATTAGCTAAAACGAGTGAGCAGGTACTTTTTATTTTCTTAGTAAAATATCAACAAATTGAGGCAGTTTAAATTTTAAAACACATATTTTCGAGTACATTCTATTCAATATTCTAACTGCTAATGCTTTTAGACTAAATAACGTATTAAGTATTGGAATACCGACATGAGTTAGCCGTTATCAGGCATTAATCAACATTTTTAACATTATTTGCTTAAGATCTGCCAAAATGTGAGAGACCGTCAAGGGGTTTGGCATTGAATGCTTTCATTATCAGAAGAGAGGGTAAATTCTAACAACTCTATGGTCGATTCTTTAAATATTTTTTCATGCTGAACGAGTTTAACACTGTGAATATATCAAGTATGTGTGTGTGTGTGTGTGTGTGTGTGTGTGTGTGTGTGTGTGTGTGTGTGTGTGTGTGTGTGTGTGTGTGTGTGTGTGTGTGTGTGTGTGTGTGTGTGTGTGTGTGTGTGTGTGTGTGTGTGTGTGTGTGTGTGTGTGTGTGTGTGTGTGTGTGTGTGTGTGTGTGTGTGTGTGTGTGTGTGTGTGTGTGTGTGTGTGTGTGTGTGTGTGTGTGTGTGTGTGTGTGTGTGTGTGTGTGTGTGTGTGTGTGTGTGTGTGTGTGTGCGTGTGCGTGCGTGCGTGCGTGCGTGCGTGTGTGTGTTTTAGTTTAGAGTAGATTTCTTTAATTAAAAGGCTCTAAATTTAAATTAATTAACGATTTTATAAATTTGAAGTTAACAAGCTGTGAGAACAATTTAATTAATGCAGGTTTTTTGTAAAGCACTAAGGTACTGTATATACATTTTACATTACGTTTTACATTTTAGTCAGGTTTTCATCATAATATAGAATTTTAAATGCCTCGGGCTTTGACACATTTTTTATCCAGTTTAAAAACTTAACCACAGCACGAGAGAGCGAGTGTTTATCAACTAGCCTACCGTTTTGTTACAACCATAATGACAATTTTCCAGCCTCTTTTCCCTTAGGGATACATGTATAGGTCAATTGTTATTAGATTCATGCATAAATATTGTATGTACACATTTAGACACACACAACAGAGTTACTTCTAAAACATATAAACTTCTGAAGTCAATATCTGCAAATGTTTGGACGTTTCTGAGCAAGGATTTCATATATTGGTCCAAGCGTGTAACGTGAATTGGTTTTTTCAGTATGAACACGCCATCGTCTGATTGTTAGCGCCCCCTCCCCCACAATAACATTCTGAAGGAGAGGTGAGGGTAAATCAAATCATAATAATCTGTCGTCAGAATTTACGACTCGTAGTATATGAAGTATTTGTTAATTTAAGATAGAGTTTTTTTATTTAATTTCATTTATTTATTTGATTTCATGTTACAATACAGATTACACATCCAATTACATTGTAACATATAAATAATATACAAATAAGGCTAACAGCAAGTGGAAATTTCTTTAAAAATAAATAAATAAATAATTACATTACCATGCAACAACAATTAATAAATATATTCGAACTCTAATAATAAATTTAACAAACATGACAGCAAGCTATCTGGTGCTACAGAAGTTTTTACAAAGATTTAATATAAAGAAAATAAATAACACAACTAGAAAAACATTTAAAAATTTTTTTTAAAAGAACATATGATTAAAAACCAGTACTGGAAATTTGTTGTCTAACTTTGCCAGCGAAAGAGGCCAAGGTCAACGTCATTAAGTCGACATGATCAGGCAAGGCGTTGCACAGTCGCATCATAACATTGAGGGAAGAGTTTGCACCCAAAGCTGAGTGAGCGAAATGTGGACTGAACAATGCACGGACTCTGGACGCAGGACGAGGCACATTAAAATTGAGCCTAACTAGCAATGAACTGCAATCCACTATACCATTCATTAGCTTACTTAAAAATACAAGTAACCCTATGGACCGTCTTTGCCTTAAACTTTCTACTTCAAATAAGCAATTCTGAATACGGAACAAGATATGAATACACTCCAAATATTTTAAAATACAGTAACCTTAAAAACTTAATTTGTTCTAATTGCTAGACCATTGCTCTACCATATCCGACAACTAATTGCTCTACCATATCCGACAAATAACAATGAAATGGGTGCCAAATAATAAAACCAAATTCTAATTTCGATCTTACTAATGAAAAATATAATAACTTGAATGTGGAGAGATTCCTGAAAAAACTACCAGATCTACTAATAAAACCAAACGTTTTATATGCTGCCTTGCAAGTTTCAATTATGTGGCTAGAAAAAGAAAACTTTTCGTCAAAAATTACTCCGATATCCTTAAATTTATATTGATGAGCAAGTACAATATTGTCCATCGAATAATTAAAGTGCAAAGCATTTTGAGTTCTTCTAGTGTACCTTACCACGACACATTTATCTGCATTAAACTTAAGATTTTTACTACTCCACAACACTAAACTATCTAAGTCCTTTTGAAGCAAATGACAGTCCTGCAAACAGTTTATTTCACGAAAAATCTTCATGTCATCAGCATACAACAGTACTTTACTATTGTTTACATAATCTACTATGTCATTTATGAACAAAATAAACATTAATGGACCCAAATTTGAGCCCTGGGGCACACCAGACTGAACATAAATTTCACTAGATAAAAACCCGCTATAATTTACCTTTTGCCTCCTATTAAATAGATACGAAGCAAAAAACTTACCACATTATTTGAAAATCCGAAAAAGTTGAATTTTTTTAAAAGTTCTAAATGGTTAACTTTATCAAACGCTTTGGAAAAGTCAGTGTAAACAACATCCACTTGTCCACCTTTATATAAAGAAGAAACACAAAAATCTGAAAAGCATAAAAGATTTGAATTTATTGATCTACCAGGGAAAAAACCGTGTTGAAAAGGGGTGATAAAATTTTTGACATGATTAAAGTTGATATTAGTATTCTTCGTTTTGTTATAAATTTTTACAAATCACCACTAAAAAAATACTTTTTATTGTTATTTTTTTTAAATGTATAGCAAAATATGCATTATTTATTTATTCGTAAGTCGCCAATCGTCAAGATTTGGGCGAAAATAGATTTCGAATGAGTGTGATGAGAGTAGTAGATGAGTCGGTATATAAAAGGCCGACCACTCCTTCGGAAGTGTTATTAATTTATGGGTCAATGACAAATGAACAGCTGGTGGTTATCAGCTGATCCCTTTCAAAATTTGTTATGACTATGATTGAGACCGAGAACTCTTAGTGAACCTATGAAGCTATGAACCTGAGAACCTATGAAGTTGAGCTTTACCAACTACGCTACCGACCAATCTATTTTGGTTAAATACCTCATCGTTGATGAGTATTTTGGCTCAAATATCGTCAATTTAATCATTCCATGTCAACCTTCGATTATTATAGGTAGATATGCTATCTTATCGGTAGGAAAAAAATACACTATGAATGGAAATTTTGTTTACCCGTTATACCTTTATAGTTTCTGTAGTCTACCCCAAAAAACACCACTATTTAAATATTCAGATCATATCCACCAGGCCGGAACTCCTAAACTGTAATTTCCTTACGTCATCACGGACTCCTTGACTTTGATGCGTTGCCAGTCCCCATCCGTTGGCGCATGTCAATGGGACCTCAACAACTTTCACTAATAATATATTGCTCTGTTAGGTCAGAGGTCTGTAACTTTCTAACCTCAAAGCATGGCAAAAAAAAAGAAAGAGCAACAGAAATCCAAAGTATTACAAACATTCTTCATAAAATCTATATATATTATAATTTCTAAAGTACTTTTTTTTGTCGGTACGCCATAACTTCCTTAATTCTTCACCAATTTTCATAAATGAGGTGTCATTTTAAAGCTTTTTTTACCCAATACTTGATGAAAATATACAAATCTCTCATTTTCCAATAGTTTTTTGGAAAAACTACCTATTATATCATTCTGCAAGTAATTTAAACTTGAATATTTACATTATTCGATCAGCTGTAACATGTGAATTAAATAAATCAAAACAAACATTAGGTTAAATTGCACTCTAACTATGCGTTACTAACTATACTGTGTGCACTTTAATTAAGAGGGATTTAAAGAGAATACAGTGCGAATGCTTCGCACGGGTCGGCTAGTTAATTTAAAATTGTTATAAGTGTTAAATAATTAAACATTTTCTGAAAATAAAGCTATTTTACTCCAATATTAAGCGTTATAGCCATTAAAGTTCATAAAGTTCAATGAATTATGTAATGATGTGAATAATGAATTCACATCATTGCAGACCTGTCAAGTATACATTTTTTCAACCCCTTTTTTTTTGTCTACACTTCTTACAAAGGTGATTAATCAAAAGTAAAATTCTTCATCCAAATGTAATTCAACTGAAAGTGAAAATAACAATGAAGACAACAGCCCAATCAATCGACTATATTTAAACAATCGTAATCGAGGCTAACGCTATCAAAGTACTGATTGCTTTTACTAACAACATATGAAAAGTTTTCCAAGTTACGCTATTGGTTTGTGTAAGTGAAATGAACTCAATCAGTGGTCTTCACAAGCTCGTTTTCATCTTGAAATGTCTTAGTTGAAAGGCAATGAAAGGGACAATGGTCTATCGAATTTTATTCAATAATACCTAATTTCAGTTAAGCACGTTAACCCCAAATCTTCAATCAATGTCAAACATTTTCAACTTTCTCTAAATCAAATATTCTGTTTTACTTTTTTATAAGGAGATATACTAATTTTGAGAATAATATACATGTTTGACCCATGGAAATCAGTATAGAATAGTCCAGCAATGAATAAATGGGACTACAAGAACAAAAATTAATTTTTATTCATTTAGATAAGACAATATTATTTATTGGCCGATTGTCATGAGACAAACATGGATTTTCTTTAAAACAAAATAATAATAATTTTTATATAATCTGAAATAAAAATTTAATAAAAAAATAAATGATAAATTGTGTTTCCAATAATTGATTAGAAGGTAATATTGTAATAAATGCCTTTTACTGGAGCCATTTTTCAGGTGACTGTGGGAACAAGTATGGTATATAATTCTCAAGAATAGTTTCACTTGTTCTAGATCGTACTGCTGAGTGGAGTAGCTGTAGCACTAACAGTTGGGATTACGACCGAGGACAAAACCGAGGTCAAGAGGCTAGCTGACTTCTCACACGCACAGAGCCGTCGTATCCAGGCAGGCCCTGTGCACCTCAGCCCCAACCACCATGTCAGGCCGCTACAACGTCGTGGGAGACCGACTCTACCAGCTCCGCCATACGCCGTACAGATGGAACCCTTGGTCCAGTACTCACAGCGAGACCCACTGTACCACCAACGACAAGACCTAGTCAACCTCACTAGGGATAACTCGATTGAGGAAAAGGTAAAGATCTTACCTGACACAACTATGTGCTTATTTTAAGGCAAAAATGAATGATTACATTTGTAGAGGATGAATGTGGATGACCCGTGTAGTCTGGTTACTAACTGAGTTCGACTGTTCCTCAGAAAGGGTCATTTATTAATACCAATAGTCAAGGCAACTAAGGGACCTACAGCTTTACATGGAATCTGAACAACATAGTATTGGTCCAATTTTCAACTAATTGACAAGCCTACTATTCAATTCCCTTCCCTGAACATTCAGACGCTGACTGTGTCGCAACATTGACACCCCAGACTTTTCTAATATTTTCTACGTCGATAGTAACCATTGAGCAAATGCCATGCCAGTATTAAGTGGACTGAGCATAGAACCTATCACCTACAATCGCCACAGCACTTTGTCCCCATGTAGCTAGATTACAGCATAGTGTCATGTAGCCAGTGCTGATAACTTACTCCACAAGTGTTTGACCATCACATTAGCCTTGTATGATATCATGAAGAATAAAGTGTCTTATTAATGCTTTAAATATTATTATTAATGCTAATATCAATTATCTTATAGAATAGGAGAGATATGACATCAGCATACTTACCTAAGAAAAGAACTCTTTCAACACAATACATAGGAATCTCTCCTCACTTGAAGAAGTTGAAAATTTGAGCTATGTGTTGTGTCTTTATAAAGGGTCCCAATGAATTTCCTACCCACCTCGCTCCTGTATATTTTTTCAAAGGGTTGTATTGAAATTAAATTAAATGAAAAACTACTTTATTTTTAAGGTGAGGTTAGGACTAGACAGTCCCCCCTACCACGTAACTTTATTAGGGTTGGAAGACATTTAAAAGAATATCATTCAACCTATGACATAACCTTATTAAAAACCTTATTTTCTTAAACATTTGAAAATATTGGGTAGTTAGGGGGGAGTACTTTTAAAATATGAAACCTCTAAGTGACCCCTTGTCTTAAAGGGTCTGTAAAAAAAAGTAAGAATAAGAAATATGAAAAGCCGATTGTTATCAGCTGATCCCCCTCAACATTTGTTATGACTCTGATTGGGATCAAAATGGAAACCTTTAGCTTACAAAGCTGGGCTTTAACCGTTATCAGCTGATCCCCCTCAACATTTGTTATGACTCTGATTGGGATCGAAATGGAAACCTTTAGCTTACAAAGCTGGGCTTTAACCGTTATCAGCTGATCCCCCTCAACATTTGTTATGACTCTGATTGGGATCGAAATGGAAACCTTTAGCTTACAAAGCTGGGCTTTAACCGTCCCAGGAGGGTCCCTATATTTACTTGCATGATGTGTTGGTGAACTTATTCTCTCAAGTAAGTTTGCTGATGCCCATCTCTCCTTTATAAATAATTAAATTTATTATTATTATTATTATTACTATCATTTATTATTATTATATTAAATCCCGGCACAGAGCCCAATAACCTAATCTCAAATATAAATAAATGTTCAGAAATAATTAATTGTTTGAACAGTATAATGAATGCATTCATATATAATTAAAACTATAATCATCAAGTTATTAGTAAATATGGATTATAAAAAAGAGTGTGTGTGAGAATATGTAGTCTTTGTTACAAACTCAGATCCACTTACTCTGAGAAACTATTATTAATTAAGAGTCTATTGAAAAATAAACACTAACACATCCCTTTCATCAGTTATTTGTCTTTGACTAAGATCAAACCAGGTATTCTTATTACTTGCAGCTGGCTTTAGCTTTAAGAGTCTCCAGAGGCTGTCTGCCATGTTGGTTTTAATCTCATAAGAACAATGTTATTTTCGAACCGGACATACGATTACGTGTGTCCAAATTAAACAGTTATTTTTAAACGGATTTTCTCCAAACTAATTGCATTCAATCACGCTTGCATTGCTTTGTGAATTTCTAATTAGTTTTATAGACAAAAAGGTGAAAAACATTTAGTTTGAAGTTTATATTTTCAGTTATATTTCAAAACTAGGTGTATTTATTCAAAATATGAAAAGAAAACCCAACGCACAATATGATAGCGTTTAAAATGACACCCCATACACAACTTTTGGTCAATAAATGACGAACAAATATGGATACCCAAATAACATTGTTCTTATAGGGTTAAAGCCAATATGGCCGACAGCCTCTGCAGACTCTTAATCTCGTTGGTTTAAGAAATGCTTCAAATGAAATAGCTTAGGTCCTTTAATTGCTCTGGCTATTGGGCTATTAATAAATAGGTCCTTCTGAGGAACAGTGGACCTTAGTTAGTAACAATGACTGCACTCGTTCATCTACACTTATCACAGTCATTCGCCCTCCATATTCGCCAATATTTTGACAATTGGCGTCTTACTACTGAATAATATGTTATTATGATATGTTAACTCTAAGAAATATCTGACAAGTTGTAGCCTGAAAAGTATACTTGATTTCAGAGAAAAGATTCTTAATTATATTTTTACGATTTAAATCCATGAAGTGTAAATAAACAAAATGTACATGTTTAAGAAGTGGTTCTTTCTAATGAAACGCAAGTCTTTCAATAAACAATACTAGTTTTAATTATCATACCGATATAAAAACACACTAGTTAGCATATTTGCTAGAACTATAACTAAACCCTTTTTATATCATTGAAAACTATGAATGTACGTATAATAATAATATTGATTTATTTTCAATAACATCAAATACAACAAATTCAAATAAACAATAAAGGCTGTCACTCCATAATACAATACTACTAAACACATATTACAGTACCAAGACTGACCTTTGATAAGATCATTTAGTATATCCACTATATTTATCGCTGTGAGGTACTAAACAATATTTATACTTTAACTTGTTTAACAAAAATACAAATACCAAGGAACAAGAATTAAATATGTCAAACACTGTTTAAAATAATATAATACTAGGGAACACCCCAGCATGCATCGTGTGCCAACCCCGTCAGTCACTGCACTCAGCCTTCGGCCTCAGCACGTATTTAAGTATTAGTGGTTAATTAAGTAAAGTCACGTGAAGTAAACAAATTAATTAATAGCTTATTTGACAGCTGATGATAAATAAACAAATGAATAAATAATAGTTATATAAGAATAACATTGAAAGTTTGGAGGCCAGTGGGGCAGATTCCTAAAGTTAGAGAGAAAAGTCCTTCAATAATGAGTCTCTAAGGCTCAATCGACCTATGTATCAAATTTCAAGTCAATCAGTCTTGTAGGTTTGGACATTCTGTGGTGAGTGAGCTAGTGTATATATTTGGCTTATAATGTCCGCACACAACTATCCTCAGAATCAACCAATTTGAGTGATCAAAAGCCCAAATAAAAGGGCTTAATCTCCTCAGTGATTTTAGACCAAAACAAACTACCTACCTTAATTAGAACCTAAGATATAGATGTTGAAGTAAAAAAAACCCTTGGTAAATCATAAATTAAGTTGCGGTTGAGTACAATTTGAGTAATGTCAGACTTAAGTTAAATCCAACGCCTGATGCCTGATCTATGCACTAATACCTTTCTTGACAAAAAATTGAAGTAAATCAGCCGGATATAATGTCTGGATGAACTCGGAATAGACTTTGTCAATTCTTTTAATATGTAGGTAAACCACTGCACTTTAAAGAAAATAAATGAGGGCCTCTAAGGCAAAGCCTGTTTTGAGATCACTATTTCATACAAAATTACTATAACAGAATAAGAGCAAGATAAAGTGGAAATGTCCGAATTAAATTAAAATATAATTTATTCTGGTTAACCAAAAAAAATGTAAAATTAAAAAAATGAATAATTCTTCTGAATGACTAGGGTTGTATAGTTAGTTGTTATTGAGCATTATATCTCATTTTCAATAACAACTTTAGGCACCCAACGTGCAAACAACAACAGAACCTCAATAATATTTCACATTTAACCTAATTATTACACATATAGGAAATTTTCTTCCAAGCCACCACTCATACATAGTTAAAACACGCCACTTATCAAAGATTGGAAATGTTTAAACATATTTTGAATAATTAATCTGCATGCAATTATGGATAGTGAAAATGTGTTCAATATATTTTATAATTATTATCCAGTTCAGAATACTATGAAACCAAAATCATGCAACATGCTAATCATGTCACTATTCTGTTTTAGGTAATAAGAGTTGATCATGAATCAGAAGGAACAAATTTGGCAGACACTTATGGACTTTCAAGCGATGCTCTCCACTTTGACCACAACTACCAACAAAACTATTACCGCGAGCCTGAACCAATCATAGAGATTATCATAAAAGAATCAAATGAAACACTCCCAGCTCCTCCTCCACCTCCTGTACAGCCAGTAAAACCAACAAAAGAACCGGTACATGTTTTTTATGTTAAGTACAAAAAAAACCCAAAAGGTAAAGGTGAGGATGATATTATTTATGAAGCTCCGATACCAGCTATTACCCCACCCACTGAAGAGATACACCATGACTCTCCACCTCAAGTATCTGACACTTCTTATGAAGCAGCAACTCTACCACCCCTTCCAAGTACTACTCTTCGCACCATCATTCACCCTGACTCAGAAGTTTACCATGGATCTAGTTTAAAAGTTACATTTGGAGAGACTGAGATCAAAAGTTCTGATGCCAGCTATGGGGAATCTAACTCTCCTGAGCCATCAATTGCTCTTCCCCAAAAGGAAGCTCAAAGCAGAGACTCGACTCCTACGTTAAATGAGCACAGCTCTATTAGAAGACAAGGTGCTTACCAAACAATTCCTCAAGAAGTATATGATCGAAACCCACCCAAAGTCAATCAACAAGGATCACAACCAACTTTACAATCACCTGCTGGAATCTTTAATCAGAATGCCTTCCAACAACAAAATCTTCAACACTTGCAGTTCCAACAGCCTCAATCACAAAGGCAAAAAACAAACTTTCCCAGGCAAGCTCCAAACCAACCACCCCCTCCATTCAGACCTCAGCATACTGGGTCTCTTATTAACCATCCCCAGCAACAGCATCAACCTCAACAAGTATATCAAAGACCTCAGTTTCAGCCTCAGCTAAGTCAAGTACAACAAAGACAAGTTCCAAGGCAGCAAAATAATGTGTACTCAACAAATCAAAGTCCTACCCAAAATACTCAGCAAAGACCTCAGTTTAGACAGCCACCTCAGCAGTTTGACCAACGACCTATCCAATATTCACAGCCTCTAAATAACCCTCCTCAATCCCAGTCTCCACCCTCTCATATTCATCAACAACAAGTAGCTCAGCAACAGCAAATTAAACAACAACAAATTCAACAGCAACAAGCAGCTATCTCTCAGTTTCAAAATCATCCAATTAATGTGCCTAATAGAGAGTTTAACCATTTTAACCCACAACATTTTCCAACTTCACAACCTCTTAATACTCCAATTCCTTTGCCTTCAAAACCCATTCACCCTAAATTTGCTGAGCATTATCAGCAGCAAATAAACTTGGCTCAACAACAAAGATTAAACTTCATTCCTTCAACTAATCAACCTCAACAGTCCTTCTTACCTCAACAATTACAAGGAGATCAACAACAATTTCAACAACAATACAGAGCTCCACAACAAGTTGTAAATATACCTCAAAAACAAGGTCACTCTCAGCCTCTTCAACCTTTTCAACAATCCACACCATCAACTCAAGATATTGATTCCAGGAAACAGTTAGCGATTCCAGGTATTGGTAATCTTCCAAGTGCAGAAGTAATTAAATCTATACCTCAATTGGAAGAGCATCAGTTGCAACCTCAAAATAATCAACCTATACAGAATAACCAACAACCAACAGTTGAACAGATTAATCATTTTAATCAACAACTGAGAAATCAGCAGTTGAATCAGTTAAATCAACAACTATTGAATCAACAACAATTGAATCAACAACAAATAAATCAACAGATCAATCAACAACTGTACCGCCAACAACAAGCCCAATCACAATTCGTCAATAGTGAAATAAAAAAACACCAATTCTCTGAGAATAACAATGATGAACGTACAAATCCACAATTCTCCCAGGTAAATCAGTTATTAAATACTACACCACGCCCAGTAAAACCAACATCATTAAATTATCAACCTAAATACAACCAGCAATATTCTCAGGTCCCTTCAACAACACCAGTTCCTACTGAAGGAACAACTACAACCACTACTGAAGATCCAGAAAAAGAAAAACAGAAACAGCAAAAGTTTAAAGCAAACTTAGCTGCCCTACCAGATGAAGTTCCTGATGATATAAGGGAACAGTTACTTTCATCAGGTATTCTTGGTAATGCTGACATCTCAATTCTTGATTATGATAAAGTAGGTGACATTCCGATTGAAAACTTACCCCCTGAAGCACTGGAGAATTTCTATGGAGCAGGAAGTGCCCCAGTTCCAGCAGTTGCAGCACCAGACAGTGTTCCAGATGAAGATAGTGTTCCAGCGGAATCGCAGGATGTGGAGATGAAGGTTGTCCGCTATGATCCCACAACTAAAGAAGGTCAGAAAGTGGAGGATGCTTACATTAAAGAAGATGCAGTTCAGGTGGATTCTGTGATCCTTAATGACTCCAAGTACAATAGGTATTTGCCTTTGAAAGTGAGTGGTGCTAATTTTCCTTTGCCAGATGCTTCAATTTTGTCGGGTAAGAAGGTTAACAGTGTTGTGGTTTTAGCTCCAGTGGATTATGATTTTGTAAAGGAAGCTGAAGAAGAAGAGGAGAGAGCAGGCCGTTCTGCCCCAGTACAAGTCCAAGGCGTTAGGTTTATCGCAGGAAATGTTCTTAAGCATGTCATTAAAGAACCAACTTCAGAAAACTTCAAGAGCTGGCTTGCTAAGGAGAAGACAGCTCCAAGTGACCGACAAAGTGTCGTCTTACTCGTTGTGTCGTAAGCATCCAATAATAAAATCATTAATTACAAATAATTCATAACAAATTGGAACAAACTATTTTTTTAAGAGTATCACTGCAACATTACTGTGTTAGTCTAACAATTAATTAACTGTCAACAACCAAATCTATCAATCTTTCAAAACTTAAACCAACTATTTACGAAAAATTTTCTTTATAAACATTTTCTTAGAGGAAATTTAATTCAGTTGAGTAGGCAGAATTTGTTGAATATATTATTTATTTACTGTACTTATAAATAAAAATTATTAGTCTGACTGCCAATACATTCATGAATATAGATTTCAAATTAATGTGAATGAGCAATTACAACCTCACATGGTCTTTGAACGATTGAATAATTGCTTTATATTGAAACTAGGGGGAACCCTTATGCCAACCCTTGTGCCAACCCTGTCACTCGTTATGCTCGTGAGGTGAACTCTGCTTTTAGCCCCTATGTGGAATTCAGCCTGTTACCTCGCAGGGAAAAGTTCGGCCTGTGGCCTCACCAAGGCACTCTGCTACAATCCCATTAGTGGATCTCGGCATGTTGCCTTGTCAGGAAGATCGGCTTACAGCCTCACCAGGGTTTTTAAGCAGTACGACCATGAATTTTGGCTTTTGGGGCAGTGGAGCCCATAAACATAATATTTTCCAAAATGTGATGTATATTAGTAATTAAGAGAACAATACCTTTAATTTAATACCTCACTTGGGTGTAATATTTTAAAATCATCCAATTTTCGGTTTTTGAGCATATTTTTTATTTGGGGGGGGAGCCCTTAAGGGTATTTGATCGAAAATAATTTTTGAAATTTTTTTATAAAATTTTTAGTATCCATGTAAGTAACAAATATGCTGTGGGAAAAATTCTAAAAAATTTCTTTATGGAGATATGGTTGCACAAAGTGACTAATTTGGCATTTATTGTCCTTAACTCATGAACAAACTGTGAGATGTATTTGTTAACATTTTGAGAATATAGTGGACAAAAGGTACTAATCAACCTAGTATATATTAAATCTAAAAAAATTACTCTTTTTAAGTGTTACCAATTATTTTTCTATAAATAATATTTGTTCAAATTTTAATTTGAAATTTGTACTATCATCTTTGGCAAAAAAAGTATATTATTTTTATATATAAAATTCATTGCTAGAGCTTACTATAAATGAGGGAGTTATGTCCATCTGTTAAATTTGCGGGGCGGGGCAGGCGGGGGCTATGAGGGGGAGAGAGGGTAGGGGAATACATTGCTTGTTTATTAGTGAGCCAGGATCTTTACTACTCTTAGCGGCAGTTGCGATAAAATCTAGAACTAAATTCCTTAGAGCGATAAACTGGGCACCCACACAAACACCCTTAAATGTTGTCTCGTCCAAAATGTAGTAGTATAATGTGATTCAGGAGATAAATACCTAACGTTTGATACCCAACTTAGGTAATTTATTTTAGTATTATCCTTTTTTGTATTTTAGGAGATTTTTTTCTGTTTTGGGGGTATATCCCCTTATTGTTTGCCCTTTTCCAAATCGGATGGTATATTTGGATTCAGGAGAAAAACAGATTTAATTTGATACCCTACTTGAGTAGATTAAAAGATGTTATATTTTCACTTCAATATTAAAAGATGTTATATTTTCAAAAATTTCAGTTTTTGGGCCTCCGATACGCCGAATTTTAAAGTTTTATAGCTGAAATCATATATGAGGTGCGTTACACGTGTTTGATACGCATGTAGACCTGTTAAGGTTTGAAAATCTTACTCAAGCTTTTCTCAAGTAAAGTCACAAAAACTACTTTTTTGTGATTTTTCCACAAGAAATACATAGGGGCAGTTTGGGATAAAAAAAATGGCCGCTATCTTGTTTATGAGTGAAAAAAGTCAACTTTTGTGAATTTTCCTGAAGGTAGGACTCCAGGAAGTGCCTCAACATTTAGAGTCAGTGAGTGAGTCAGTCAGTCAGTGTGTTACTACATCGATCTTTATAGTATACAGGGTGATTTAAAATTGAGTAGCCAAACTTTGGGATCATGTTCTAGACATGAAAACAAACACAAAATATTCTGTAACAGTATGGTCTATCTCTCTTCGATATCAGTTTATCTGTATGTTTGTGTATTTTATATAAAAATTAATAACTCAGGAACCGTAAATGGTACAGGTCTCAAAATTTTCATACTGATTAAGGTTGATAGAACCTCATTGTACACTGGGCTGTAATGGTTTTTGTTTAACTGTTTGAAAATGGTTTACATTTTAATATTAAAAATTCAGGAACAAACAAACCAAAAAATAAAATAAAAATTGTAAGGAACAACTTTTTTTAGCTTATTTAATGCAAAAAAAATTTATACCTTATTTGATAAATTCGGTTGTCTTATAACCCAGAATGGTCCAAAAACCTGTGACGTAAAATGTAACGGAGAACAAAACCAACCAATAACTCACATATGCATATGCACATAATGTGACAAGGGAAACAAATTGCTATTTGTAACATTAATCAAATATTTAATTACTATAATATTTACTACAAGTTCTCGAAATGGCAGCCATTAATTTCAATACGAAGCCTCAAACGTCTCAGGAATTACTTCCTTGTTCTTTCCAATACTCCATCTTTTTCCTGAATGTTAGCTGCGGTTGCAACAATCCTTGCTGTTAATTCCATGGCATTTTCCACAGGTGTAGAATAAACTAGGTCTTTCATATAGCCCCATAAGAAGAAATCTATGGGCGTAATGTCAGGAGACCTTGGAGGCCTGTGACATTTCAATTTTATGTTACACATAAAATTATATTACAGTCAAGACTTTAAGGTAAACAGTTATCATGTGTGAACAATCGATTTGTAAACAGATGATCAGCTGTTATTTATTTTAACTTAATTTATTCATATGTATGTTTCTAACATTTGTTTTCTGTTCAACAATAAGTTTTGTTTTGGGAATAAAACAGTTCAGTTTTTCAGTTCACACTAACATGTTGTGTTTTTAATTTTGTGACGAGGATAAGTATTTATTTTGTTTTGTTTTTAGGTAGTTGTGTTTAGTTTAACAGTTTTCTTTTTGTTTTACACTCCTGCCTAACCACAGGGAGAAATATTTATTTACATAGTTCATGATATAGTGCTAGAACGGAACTTTTACAATCATCAGTCCTACATCTTACACCTGCAGGAAAGTTTCCTTGTTGGAGTCCTGCCATTCTTAGGTCAACAAGGTGGCGCCCTAATCCCTGGCTACTATTGATGAACTTGGAAACATTTAATTGGGTGATAACTACTAAAAACTTTTCCCTTATACTTGGCCTGTCTCTTAGAAGAACCCCACCCCTTCTCCCTGAGCTAGCAAAGTTTTATACGGACAGGCGTGACAGGCCAAGGTAATGTCCACCACGTGCAATTGTGTTTTCTCCAAACAATGCCCTCAACTAATCTTGCGCCTCATGTGAAAAATTGTGCTGGCGAGCCATCATTTTGGTACCACAGCCTCTCCCTTATTTGTAATGGGACATCATCTAACAACTCGGGTAAAACATCTCTCAAAAATACTGCATAGACGTGACCATTAAGATTTTGAGGAAAAATATATGGACCAACAATTTTGTCACCGACAATTCTAGCTCAAACATTAGTACTGAAGCGATGCTGCTTATTTCGAGGGTGAATTCCATCAGGATTTTCCTGGTCCCATACATGACTGTTCATTGAATTAAATTCCCTCTTGAGTAAAGGTGGCTTCGTCTATAAACAGAACTGTATTTATAAAATCAGGCTGATGGTTAACTTTGTCCAGAAACCAATGTGCAAAGTGGAGACGTCTTCATCCGCCCACCCATACACGTACAGTGGTATTGACCCACCCGCCCACCCATACACGTAGAGTGGTATTGACCCACCCGCCCACCCATACACATACAGTGGTATTGACCCACCTGCCCATCCACACACGTACAGTGGTATTGACCCACCCGCCCACCCATACACGTACAGTGGTATTGATCCACCCGCCCATCCATAAACGTACAGTGGTATTGAGGTACGTTTATGTGTGGGTGGGTGGGGCAATACTACTGTATGTGTATGGGAGGGTGGGTGGGTCAATACCACTGTACGTGTATGGGTGAGTGGGTGGGTCAATACCACTGTACGTGTATGGGTGGTGGGCTGGTGGGTACGTGTTGCCGATGCAAATGTGTATTTCACATGAGTGTTGTAGACATAATTACAAACTAAGACCCACCTATTTCTTACAAAGTATCATTAGTTAATGGCCTAATGGCAAATCAACAGCTGGTAGTTATCATCCGATTCCTTTGTGGGTAGTCATTAGGAAGAAGCTCTTGGACTTTTTGAAGTCAAAACGAGTAAAGTTGATTTTCATAAACCACATTCCACACAGCTGTCTGATTAGTACCCATCTCACTTGCAATAGCATGTATGCTTGTAGAAGGATTATCTTCAAATCTTTTCAACAGTTCTTCCTCAAAATTAGGAATACGAACAGTTCTTTTTTGCCCTGCATCACTCGTATTAATACTAAACTTACCAGCTTCCCTTAATCGACGATGTACAGCTTCAAATGTGTGTCTGTGTTGATTTGGGCATTGCGTATTAGGATACAATTCCTGATAAATCCTTACAGCTTCTATACCATTTACCTCTGGCGGCTCCATATCTAAAGTGAATATCAGTTAATTGCTCCAACGTGTACATCTTCTTGACTAAAACTAAATTATCGATAAATGATTACGGCTACTGCTCATGTAAGTTGCTGAACTGTGAATCGACAGGACTGGAATGCTTATGAGTAGTTGTAGGAATTCCTTTTAACCTTGAGTACACTAAACAGGTTTTTGGACCATATCTGGGTTATAAGACAACCAAATTTATAAAATGTGGTATCAATTTTTTTGGCATTAAATAAGCTAAAAAGAATTGTTCTTTACAATTTTTATTTTATTTTTTAGTTTTTTGTTTCTGAATTTTTAATTTTTAAAATGTATGCCATTTTCAAACGGTTTAACAAAAACCAATAAAAACCAATGTACAATGAGGTTCTGTAAACTTTCGTAGGTAAGCAAAATTTGAACCCTGTAGCATTTACTGTTCTTGAGTTATAATTTTTTTTATAAAATACACAAACATACAGACAAACTGATAACGAAGTGAAATACACCATACTGTTATAGGACATTTTTTGTTTGTTTTCATGTCTGAAACATGATCCCAAAGTTTGGCTACACAATTTTAAATCACCCTGTATATCTTTATAGTTTTAAGATGTAGTATATTAAAAAAATATTTCTTTCAATAAATGCACTCTCTAGGTTGACCAGCTTATCCACCCCTCAAAGTAACTGAGTCTTTAAAGAAATGCATTAATAATAAAGATATTTCTCAAGAGGCAAGTGGGAAAATAATAATTAATACCTTTTTGAGATATCACATCAATCAATACTTTAAAATAAATAAAATTGCTAAATAATTTGTGTATTTGTTAAATACATGAAATGATTATAAACTATTATAAGAGCAAGTTGTGGAATAATTGTACCCTTAAAACATGTGTTTAATGACTTTACAGTTCAGATAACAACGAAGAATCAGACGAGAAGCCAAAGGAAATCTTCATGTACGATATCAGCTCAGAGAAACTTTCAAGGTTGCGAGGTGAGCTGAGCAATACTTTTGTGGAAGTTGCTGAGAACAATGCACAAAGTCAAGAGATAGAAGGGCTGTCAGATCCAGAGGGGGCGGCATCAGCACTTCGGCCTGTACATTTACCAGCTCCTCCAGCCTTCAAGGTAACTGAACATTTAAAGAAAAATATTTCCCTTGAGGTAAGCTGGGAAATAATAATTAATACCTTTTTGTCTTTATCTTTAAAACAGTTTTGGACATAACATTATTATGCTATTAATGATACATAAAAGCCAAATAACATACCATGAAAAGGAGTGGACATACCTTCTAAATACTCACACATGTACTCAAAATAAATATGCATATAATGGTCTTAGTACAACATTTGTATACACTGAAAGAGAGGATAATCTATAATTTTTAGTTTATTAGTGCACTAGACTCACATCAATTGCTGATGAAACATCCCACCTGCCATACACATACACACACAGACAGAACACTATTCAGATGGTTTTGCCTAAGTCATTGGTGAGAAGGTCATTTGTAAGTATCCATCATGCTTGAAGTGTTTGTAACGTTTATTTATTTTACACCTATTGAATGCCCTTTTACTAACTCCACAGCTGTTATTAATCTAACTTCTCTATCCAGCATTCCCCTTCTTATATTTTTGTATACATCGTTTCTGATTGTCCAATAATTGTTTAGTAAAATGTATCCAGCCACATGTTTTCTATTAAAATATAATGTCAATATCATAACCTAAAAACAATATATGAATTTTCAAGTGTCAGAAACATAAAATTATCTCAAAAATGACAATTTTAATGTGTATTATAGTTGAAGCAGCTAAATCATCTCCGATGCTTGTTTTTAACTTTGTTAATCAGTTACATTGGGACCAGTTTTTTGGTGACTGTATATAAGTTCTTCATCCTGCCTGTGAAGATGTTTCTTAATGCCTTATCAGGGAATGTTTGAACGCACCTCGCGCCATGTACACTTCGGTCAGCATTAGGGACAACTGAATTCCGCTCGAGAGTGGCTGTACCCAACTGACTGTACGTCTGACCGCGAGTTACTCACACACACACAAAACCTCTTTCCCCCATGGTTTGTGATGGGAGGAGTATAATTGCAGGAAGTCATTGAAGCGTGATCCTGCGAGTGCTGTGTCTCGCTGTACTTATGCATTGCGATTGGATTGTAAAATAACATGCGGATAAAAGTACATTCACCAGTTGAGTAGATAAAGTTAACCAATTTTGTAAATTGTGTGATACTGTATTAAAAAGTTTAAGATGCCAAACACGGCATTGTATTTATTGTTGTAATAAAATAAAAACAAATATATAACATTAGTTATTTAAAATCAAATTTGTTAATTTGCAGTAAAATTACGTAATTTATAATAACTGATGAGCAAGATCAGTCCTGTGAGGGTCTGTTTTTAAAATTTGGGAATAATCGGGAAAATAGTTTCTTAATCGTGAATGTACCAAGAAAGCCCAAATTTGCATCTTTGAGGTGATGTATTTATAACTATAAACATAATTTTAATGTAAGAACTACTTGGGAGGCGTTTAATAGCTGATATAAAGTCACTGAAATTGAAAATTTTTTTTTACCGAACATCCTTAATGGTTTGAGTGTGCACTCCAGAATCTAGGTCCACTCCCACTTAACCGAATTTAATATAGCACATTCATTGCACTCATGGCATGACTGGTTGTCCATTGTCGCAGGTAGATTGTGCATTGTATTATAGCAATCTTTGAATGCAATTACTAAGGTATGTTTCCGACACTTAAAAATGCATACATTGTTTTAGTTTAAATTATTGTATGTTATATTTCTGTAGAACAAAAATTGTGGTTGGTACATACTACTAAATAATTATTACCTGTCCTTAGTGACATGATTCTAGTAAAATTGTGGACTCTTCTCTGAGTATAATCCCCTTTCCTTATGTCTATTCTGCCAACTTCTTCTTATCTGATTATTTATTCTTTTGAACAGAGAACAACAGGATTTACTCAACAAAATGCTCAAGATCAATCAGAAGATCTGGCAATGGCAGCTTCTAGTAACGATGAAAAGATAACCTACCAAGCACCCACCATCAGCTCTGGTTACAGCAAGATGACAGTTCAGTAAGGTGCCATAAATAGAGAAGGAACAATGAAGTACTCTCGTTAAATGCAGACAATACAGCATTTTAATTGTAAAAGTATTGGTTTTAACGATCTGGAAGCTAAGATAGACTGGGTGATTTTATAATCCCTAATCTCTTTTTTGTTTAGTAATATTTTTATTTAAATAGATCGTAGTATAAAAATCTTATTAAAAGGCGCCTTAGTTCTTATAGTATATACCAAAATAATTTCTTTCCTATTTTTAGACATTTCTTATGAAATTAAAAAACTATTTTATATAAAACAAGTGAATGTCACACAACATAGATTTATTACAATATAAGGAGAAAATATTATGGTGATCCATTTCAGTAAACCTCGTTAACCTTCCTTAGATTAGTGGTATTCAGAAAGGTAGTTGTGAATCAGTCTGATCTAGAGAAGGTAAACCTGAACTGAAATCGATAACTATAGTTTTTGGTGGTTTTTGCACTAATTTGTGTCATGTGATAACCGATTGTTTTTTAATTCTACCAACAAGTAATATGCTAACTAAGAAATTATTTTATTGTATCTAACAATCTAAGGCTCCCAATAATATTAGTAAATATTATTGGCTCTAAAGCTATATTATTACATATTATAAATATAAACAGATAGAATTTTAAAACTTTTGGAATAAGTTTCTGAGGTTATAATTTTCTAATGAATGAAACAGTTTGTACTTTACTGTCCTATTTTTCTAAAATCTTAGCATGAAAATAGGAATCACTCAGCAATCGGGTGCAAAGAGAACCGTAATAAAATCTGGAACTATTGAAATGGATCACAGTTCCATTTTTAAAAGATTATTGAGCAAAAACCAAACCGAAGCAATCAATATGATGTCTTGTCTGCATGATGAGACGGTTTTAAGTGTTAATTTAGTCCTTGAATTCCTATGAGGCTCTCTTGATGATATGCTTATAACAAGTTACCTACCATATGGTCCTTGAGAAGCAACATTTCGTTAACTTAGAAGTTTAAGTTTTTAAGGATCTACTGTAGGTTAAAGCAAACTGTCAAAAGAGCCTCTTTGTTAAATTGCCTATAAAATGTAATTAATTCTATACTACTTCCACATTATGTGACACCAAGCCACTGATGATACAGTTGGAGTTATCACTAAGGATATCTCGATTTAGCCAGTGATATATTTTGTTGTGGTCCATCTTGTAACAATTTGGAACTCCACTTGTAACACAAGCAAACCACTGCCTTGTACAAGTTGAATATAAGAAACGCATAATTTATTATTAGTTACAATATATATTAGAAACAGAAAGAATTCTTAAAAGGAAGTCAATTTCTTCACTTTATTACATATAAATGTAAATTGTTCACAGTAACAATTACATTTGACAAAATAAAATGCAAAATTACTGCAAAATGAAATACATTCAAGAGGTATAGACCAATAGTGTTTTTCAAAAATTATTAAAATTTAGGTCAATAATAGTGGGTCATTCGTTAAAAAATAAAATAAATGAAAAATATGTAAATATTACTGTAAAAAATCACCTCTTAATGCAATTTTGTTTCAACGTCAAATGCTGTTGTGTTCATGACTTGTTGCTAAATTTTGAATTTAGTGTTTCAAGTAAATAGTACATTATATAATGTAAGATTTTTTTAGATTTAAGCTTTGCTTTTGTTTAAATGTTTCAAAAATTCTTAAAGTTATTTATAAATATTAAGTGCTCTTGTTTTGACCCTGTGAAAGTCTGTGATAAAGATAATGTCTATCAAACGCTTCTCATGTTATTTGAAATGAATATTGATTAGTATTAAAACATACACTCTATGTAATGGAACTTCATGATGTAAGCGAAAATAAAAATAGTTAAAATTTTTTAATCAGCTGTCTGTTGTGTTTTTTGTAGTTTGTGAGAATTGATTTGTTGTTATTTTAATATTGAATGTAAAGTCAGAAATATGTACATAATTTTGCTCAAATTCGCAGATAATTTAATGTTAGTTTATTATGAGCTAGAAACTAAGTTTTACTTAGAACTGTATTGTATATACCATATGTAACTTTATTTTATAATAAAAAATTTTATAATAATAGTGAAATTATTCCAGATTCAGTATCTATGATGTTACATCCTTCGACAATTCCTTAGCAAAGAGGAATTAAATTAATAAACAAAATATTTTACATACTCACTCTCATAACATTCAGTATGATGTAAATTTCCATCTGGCAATCTAGAAGGCCATTGTGGCTCTGGCCCTCCTCTTTCAGTCTATTTCCCTCTATAAGCACAGATTAGTTATTGTCTCACAAGCCAGTAGCAAGAAGTGAGCAGGCAAGCCATCATGAACAAATCATTAGTTTTTTTTTCATGTTACCAAGAACAATTTTTTCAAGTTCTTGAAAGAATCTTCACTTTCAATAACCTAAATGTAGTTGTTATCGTTAAATGTTGGCAGAAACTAAGGAGTCATCAAAACCACAGAGAAAAGAGAAAACAGAGGTTGCTTCTTTATGGCCGCAGCCAATGCCTAAATTTAAGTTATAATGAGATTACAATTATGTACATATTTATACATCAGTATACATCAGAAGCCAGCGTGGTGGCTCAGTGGTACTTCACTGCTTGAATAAGTTCACGCACACGCCTGCAGGCCCATGTGAAATGGCAAATAAAGTAAGAAACAAATTACTACATTTATCCTGAAAGATTTGGAGTAAATAAAAAGGGACTGACAAGGAGCTGGTCCTGCCAATGCACAGCAAACTGGAGAAATAACAACTCAACACACATTCAGTGCACTATTGGATGCAGTTTCTGTTTATTTCTGCTTTATCCTAATATCTTCCCATTATTTTAATGTAAAGCGATCACGGTGTTTTTTGTATTTGTTTTATTACGGCATAGAAATTTTTATTTGAGACACATGGTAATTGTGAAAGGTTGTAAACTATCTCTTTTAAAATTGGTTCATTAGTATAAAAAAACTGAAGCAATACTTATGTGATTGGTGTTTCGCTGAAGATACCAGAGGAAAAAGTTTAATTAAGGCTGACAGTCTGCAGGAAGAAGCCCTTGCTCTCATATGTGGTACATATTTGCTGATGCAATATCTTCCATTCTTGCATGGGATACAAAAATATGCTTAACATGATTACCCTCCTTCAAATATATCTATCAGCTGTCCTGCGGCTCTTCTTAAAAAATAAAAACACAAACTTTAAATGTATAACTTTGGAATATTTCATAATCTCAACAGCTTTTACAAACAACAGCAATTTGTTTTTGAAATTAAATATCATCAGCTGATTTATGAAACATGACATTGTTGTCTAGCACTCAAAGACAACAGTTATTAAGTATTTAACGCTAATTATTTATTCATAGCAACTTTTGAGAACATATTTAGCACAACTCTTGTTATCCTGATATAGAAATTATGTCTTGTATTGTTTAAAATTAACACGCAAAATCGCCAGGAGCACCACTATTTATACATTTGACAACAAATAGTTTTACAAATTATCATCAGATTTAGTACAAGTTAAACATAATGATTTGTTTAAAGTTGAGAGAAGACTTTTTGGTCACTACTGACACCCAAGTCAACTTATTCCACCCAAATTCTATATCAAACTGAAATAACAGAAAGGCACCATAATTCCTCCTGGTAGGCCTATTAAGGCAAGCTATAATTTGTCACTGCGAGAATTACTCCCTATGTCATTGACAAATTCCAACCCGTGATAAGAGCTCCTTTCTCTCGTTCAGTACAACAATAATTTCTTTAGTCTTCTTTCCAATCTTCTTCATCCTCTCCCACATAATACCAAACTGATTACCATAGAGCAACATAACTCACACTCATGGATTTGCCACTATTGAGCATTCTTCAACATGTGCACTCCCAACACCAAATCTGGCACTCCGCTCCAAGATCACAAACCCATTTCATCCTTCAAAAGAACCATTTCCAATATTTTGGAATTAACTACCGTACTTCAGATCAAAAGTCCTGCTATAGGTACCCCCATAGTCCTTCCTATGCCAACTTTTTGGAGGGAATCTAGGGAAGAATTTCCTTCAAAAGCAACTTGTCCAGCTCTTCTGCTATATCTGCTACAATAAAGGCACTTTAAATTATTCAAACTAACTCTGAAAACAGCCAGAGTTTTACTTTCTACGTAACCTACAAAAGTTTTTATCTCTGAATTTCACCTGAAAATCTTCTTCCAAACATACATTCTTCCTTAATGATGAAAATGGATTGGAGGACAGTGTCCACTCTTAGAAACCTAGATAAATACAAAAAACTGTCATAGTGCCTCCAAAAACAGAAGTTATATACACTACCAACTTTATCAAAAACCAAATTTTTTTAGCCCCATCCCAAAACCAACCTCAAAACAAAAACAGTATCCAATACTTACTCCTTGGCATCAACTTACTCCATGGCCAACAGAACTCAACCATATCCTAAAAAGATGGATTTGGTATCTTAAAACAGGCTTACTTGTTACTTTTCCTTAACAGGTCTACCTGTTCCTTTCTCTTAGGAGACCTGTTACTTTTTATCAGTTCCTAACTGTGATTTCTGTAATAGTAACTTCTGGGAATAACTAAGATCAAGCAAAACCATACTTAATTAAACAAAGAATTGTATTTATATATTCTGTTCAATATTAAAATTAAAAATACATAAATGCAATGTATTATTCAAATAATTAAACATAAAAAAATAATATTTTAACATTCCATCATTAAGAAATTCAAATGTAGGTAACGCAAGTTAATAGTTTTGAATTTCAAATTTCAATTAACTTCTATTGAAATAGTCCTTAAAAAATCATATAGGAACAAAAATACACTTTAGATCCCTAATTAAAATGTTATTATATACATTTAAAAGAAGTGATCCAAATTATTAACAATGAAAAACAGTATCATTAAAATATTACTTCAATAAGAAATTAAACTATAAGTAATACAAGTTAGATAATGGTAAGAAATACTTCTAAATAAGTCATGTAAGATCAGAAATACATTGAGACAATAATAACCTTCAAATAAACGCTCACTTCGCCCATACCTGTTTAGAGCTGAATACTGGTCCTTTATTCGAGACCTGTTAGACCTATTAGGACCTACTAAGTAGCTCAGACAGATAACAGGTATACCTGTTACTTTTGTTAACTGTGAAAAAGTAATAGTTCCGAGGCTTGTTACCCACCACTACTTAAAAGGATCTCCCATATCAAAGATTTCCTAGAAAACATCCTACTATCACTTTCATACAATACAGATTTCAGTTTAGGTTAAATTAAACCTAATTACCTAGCACAGGCCAGGTATTCCCTCCCCTTTAGGGGAACCGAGCCTCAGGTAAAGGGCGGGTCACAGGTGGCGGATAGTGAATGTTCCACCAGATATGGTGGACAGCTGCGAATAAGGGGTAACCCGAATAAGCAGTCCCGGACCGAGGCGGCAGCACCGGAGGGCGTGGGAGGGTGATCTGTGGCGGGGTCACACTCAGCAAGTCCACATGAGCCCGATGATAGTGCTGTGTCATGGCAAGAAAGTGCCGCCATCAAATAAGCACTGCCCGCACTGCCTTGTACGATAGGGTTTGGGTACCCGAAGGCTAGGAGAAGGTCACTCTGATGTAACACCGAGGCCAGGCCAACATCTTGAAGCTGCAGTGAAAGCAATTGGCCTAGGAGAAGAAGACTCTGATCACAAACTTCTGGCCCTCCAGGTTGGGGGTTGGGCGCTGGGCTGACAACCCGCCTCATAAAAAATCACAATGTTACGAAAAACCAACAAAAAATAGCCTCGGAAATTGGACAGGAAAAACGGATTAAGACCCGGCTTAGTTTAAAACAGTTACGAATTGGCACTTGGAATGTAAGAACATTAGCAACACCTGGAACTAGTGACATATTAGCAGAAGAACTGGATAAATACAAAATGGACATCGTAGCACTACAGGAGACCCGATGGCCCTTGGCAGGGAGGATAAACACAAAGAAGTACCTGATCTACTATAGTAGCTGTGAAGAAAATAGGTTTTATGGAGGAGTAGGTTTTGCAATAAAGAAAAAATTAGCTGAAGCGGTGATACATTTTGAACCAGTAAGCAATAGAATGTGCAATATTAGAATAAGAGGAAAATTTAATAACTTATCTTTAGTTAGTATCTATGCTCCAACGGAAGAAGCAGATGAAGACGAAAAAGATGATGTCTATGATCTACTAGACGAGTTGGTGGGGAAGTTACCAAATTTTGATACCAAAGTTATATTAGGAGATGCAAATGCTAAGATAGGGAGAGAGGAGATCTGGAGCCCAGCGATTGGAAAAGAAGGCCTTCACCAAAACTCCAATGATAATGGAACAAGATTAGCAAGCTTCGCCCTGGCAAATAACTACAAAATATCAAGCACGATGTTTCCAAGAAAGGACATACATAAGTACACTTGGACATCACCAAATGAAGTTACCAAAAACCAAATTGATCATATGCTAGTTGACCAAAGACATAAAAGCAGCATAACGAACGTTAAGAGTGTTAGGGGGCAGAATGTGGAACTGACCACTCATTAGTTGTAGTGAAGATGACACAAAGAATAGCTACTCAGAGACGAAAAGAGGAAAGACAAGAAAGACTTATAGACACCGAGAGGCTCAAATGCCACAGTATAGTTGAAAATTTTAAACTTAAACTTGAAAACAGATTCAAACTTCTAGAAGAGGTGGACGAAAATGATAATATAAACAATAACTGGAACAACTTCAAGGAAGCAGCTTTAGACTCGGCAGAAGAAGTATGTGGCAGAAAGAAGAAGAAAAAGAACAAAAAGCCATGGTTTGACCATGAATGTGAGCAAATGGTTGAAGAAAGAATTGTTAGGAAAAAGACCTGGATGAATAGTAACAGCATAGAACACAGAGAGAGTTACAACAAGTCAAATAGGGATACCAATAGGTTATTGAAGAGGAAAAAACGGCTATATATAAATAGCTTGCTGGATAAAGCCGAAGAAGATAACACAACAAACAACTCAAGAGACTTCTTTAGAAAAGTAAGATTTTTCAAAAAAGGATTCACCCCCCGCTCTTACGGAGTTAAGAGTAAAGATGACACATTAATTACGGAAAGCCAAAAAGTCCTTGAAAGGTGGAAAGAATATTTCAGTGATCTACTTAATGTCAACAGAGGAGATGAAACAACAAAACAAGACAATGAATGTAGCTATTACCATGTACAACCAAACCTGGAACCACCAACCAAACAAGAAGTGGAAAACACAGTAAAGACACTGAAAAATAACAAGGCTCCAGGAAAAGATGAAATTACAGCAGAATTACTAAAAAAAGGAGGAAATGTAGTAATTGAGAAACTGTGGAAGTTAATACTTAAAATATGGGAAAAGGAAGAAATGCCAACTGAGTGGCAAGAGGCAGTAGTTGTACCCATACATAAAAAGGGAGAAAAAGAAGACTGTGGAAACTATAGAGGCATCTCATTGTTAAGTATCCCCTATAAAGTCCTGACTAAAATTATTCTAAATCGACTTGAATGCTACTCAAACGAAATAATTGAAGAACACCAGGCAGGCTTCATCAAAGGTAGGTCCACTACAGACCAGATATTTTTACTGAAAGAAATTGTAGCCAAGTACTGGGAATATAACAAAGAATTTTATGCCATCTTCATTGACTTCCAAAAAGCTTACGACAGCATTGACAGAGAAAGATTATGGGTACAGTTAGAAAAATTTGGGGTCCCCAGAAAACTGATAAACCTGTCTAAAATGAGTGTTACCGAGTCAAGATGCTCCGTGAGAATAAATGGACAAAACAGCGAAACCTTCAAAGTAAACTCAGGAGTCAGACAGGGGGATGGCCTTTCCCCAATATTATTCAACATGGCTCTAGAGGAGGCCCTTCAGAAGACAAAAGAAATGAACCTGGGTGTTAAAGTCGGAGGAAAACTGAACATTATAGCATTTGCAGATGACGTAGCTATAATGGCAGAAAAGCTAGAGGATCTAACTACGATGACCAAGGTCTTCATAACAGAAGCAGAAAAAATAGGGCTGAAGACAAACGATCCAAAAACCAAATTCATGCACTTTACAAGAGACCAAAATTACACCCAAGACCCCCTACGAGTTGATGGTCATGAATTCGAACAAGTACCGGAATTCAAATACCTCGGAGTCACAATTTCAAATAAAAACGCAGAAGAAATTGAGATACAGCAAAGAATAAATTCAGCCAACAGATGCATTTATGCATGCAATAGATAGATTACTATCTTCCAAGTCATTGTCACACAAAACAAAAATTAGGTTGTACAAATCAATAGTCATCCCAGTTTTGCTCTATGGATCTGAAATGTGAATACTAAATAAGAAAGAAGAAAAAAACTAATTGTCTTCGAAAACAAAGTCTTGAGAAAGATATATGGGCCCACATATGACCAAGGGGAGTGGAGAAGGAAACATAACAGGGAGATTAGAGACCTGTATAACGACGCAGACATTGTGAGTGAGGTCAAAAGTAGAAGACTAAGGTGGGCTGGGCATGTGTTGAGAAGGAGAGAAGAGTCCCAACTAAAGAAAGTTAGCAAAAATAACCCTGAGGGAAGGCGACCTCGTGGGAGGCCAAAACAAAGATGGTGGGACCAGGTTAGGCTAGATATGAATAAATGAATAAATGAATAAATGATTTATTTTCCAATTAATAAATATATAAAAATCAACATGTGCATGGTTTGGAAAATGACTGGCCACGTTTACTAGTACTATGGCCAGTTCTACAAAATATAAAACATTTTAAAAACATAATTTACAATGTGAGTCTAGCTGCATGGAACTTAATAAAATGACATATAACTTAATAAAATGACATATAAACGCTCCTGTGGTATGTGTGGCATCTTAGGAGCATGACAACATGAAACAGTATTAATGGTAACTAAAAACATATTTACAATTTAGTACATAATTTATAAGAAATTCTAAACAAATAAAACGGTATTTTTGACATCTAGTTATATATATGGTACTTATAAATTGTTATATTAATAGAAATTTAATATTTAAATGATGCCTACAAAGTGAATTAATACAATAGAGAATAACTTATCAAATTCAATTCCTTACAAGTCAATATCACCAATACAATCATTACTGCAAAAAATCATTTAGGAACTATATTTTGTAGAGAAAAAAGCCAAGCAATAAGATTTTTACAGAATTTTTTCAGATTATTGGTGCTTTTTACCTCATCTGGTAATTGATTGAAGTATTTTGGACCTAAATAACTGAAAGAATGGCGATAAATTGATCTGTTAACTTTAGGCAATCGGTAGTTTCGATTTACGTTAAAGCGAGTCTGATAGTGTAAATTAAATCCCTTATCTCCACTTCTAATAAAAAATAATTTGAGTACTTTGAAAATGAAATGATGCTGAACAGGCAGTATCCTAATTTGTACAAATAAGGGGAATGAACTATCTCTTGCGTTTTTCTTTAATATTATGCGCAGAAAATAATTCTGAGTGACTCTGAGTTTGTCCATCAAGAATTTGTATGTACCCCCCCAGCAAGCACAGCCATACTGCAATTTTGAATTTATTAGTGCACAATATAAAGATCTAAGAAGCAATGTATTACAAAAGTGTCTTAAAAAATAAAATTTTCTTATTGACAGTCTTAGTGAGTTATTTAACTTGACAATGTGCTGCTCAAAAGTTAGCTTTTCATCAAAGATGATTCCCAAATATTTTATATTTTTAACTTTCTCTAGCGGTAAACAATTGCAAAAATCCAGATTACATATCGTGGAATGAAATTTCACAGGGATAGGTATGTTGAAACCAATGAAGTCAAAATTTATGTATTTTGTTTTGTTTACATTTATTTGCATTCTATTAGATAAGCACCATTCCCTCAAAGTGAGAAGGTCTTTGTTCATTTGTTCACCGATTATGAGTTCATCTTTATGTGCATAAAAAATGGCAATGTCATCAGCAAATGCATTTATTGTACCATTAAAATTTAAGTTTAACAGATCGTTGATAAATATCAAAAATAAAATCGCAGAGGACGCTGATCCTTGCGGGACACCTGCCATGACGACATGTATGCCACTATAAACATTACCAACCTTAACTTGTTGCCTTCGGCCCACAAGAAAGGTTTTAAACCAATTCAATGCAATACCTCTTACACCCACAGCTTCTAGTTTTTGCAAAATAATATCAAAATCGACCATATCAAAGGCTTTTCTAAAGTCGATATATAATCCTGTAGTTTTTTGCTTTGAGTTTAAATTGTTGTATAGTCTATTCGATACATCCAGAAGTGCATCTTCAGTTGATTTGCCTTTGATAAAACCGTATTGACATGGATTGAAGAAATTTAATTTGATTAGATACTCCTGGAGTCTTTTTATCATTGTTTTCTCAAACAATTTAGAGAAAATGGACAGTAAACTAATTGGTCGTATATTGTCTAATTTAATTGAATTACTATTTTTTTTAATAGGTACTATTGAGCTAAGCTTTAAACTCTCAGGGAAAATTCCCTTACTGAAGCTATTGTTTATGAGAAAGACCAAAACTGGAGCTAGCTCATCAATTACATGTTTCAACAAACGTACATTAATCTTATCAAATCCGGTTGATTTTTTATTCTTAAAACATTTAACAATATTTTTAATTTCAGCTTCATCTGTGGGGGTTATAAAGAATGAATGTTCATAGACACGTAAATGTGGAAGTGTAGTTGAATGGACTATGTCTGGGCGGTCAGACTGGATTGCGATAAGATAGTCGTTTATCTTATCAGCAATGACAAGACAATCCTGGCTAACTTCACCTGTTGGCAATTCAACTCGGTCAAACGTTTTATTTGAGAATCCGCCTGTCAGGTTATTAATAATTTTCCATTGCTCAGATGTATTACCTTTACAATCATCCATCAATTTTGAATAATAGTTATTCTTTGTGATAGTTATAATATTATTTAAGTTGCTGGTATATTTAATAAAATATTTTTGGAATGTCATATCATAAGGCCTTCTCTTGGAAATTCTATATAATTTTTTTCGTGTTTTAAATCTATGGAGTATATTCGGTGTTATCCATGGATTTATTAACTTGGCCTTTAACAACTTAGAACTACCATCTATTGTTTTGCTACTACTAACTATACAATTATTTAATATATTGCTAAATCTACTGTAAGCAATATTTACATTGTCCACTGCATAGACTTCATTCCAATTTATTTGTTGTAGGTTAGCTTTAAGCAACTTAAAGTCTACAAGATGTTTTTCTGTCTTAGAGCTATTATTAATATTAGGAGGATTAGTACCAAATGATCTAACTTTACCAGTATCAAACGTGAGGGCAAGTATACAGTGATCAGTAATTCCATGGTCAAAAACAGCAGATTTGTAATTATTTATATATCTGCATCTTATAAAAATGTGATCTATACATGTAGAAGAAACAGCTGTAATCCTGGTAGGTGAGTTAATTAAGGATACAAAACCATTACTGTGCAGTAAGTTATTATAACTATTTGTTATAGCATTGTTATTGTTTAGGTTAATGTTAATGTCACCGATATAAATTATATTATTATTTATTGATTCAATTTCTCTGGTTAATTCTGTTAAAAAAGTATTCTCAGAAACATTTTGTAATCTATACAAACATAGTAATTTAAATGTGTATGAGTTAATTACAACGCTTAGAAGCAGTGCATCAGCAGATGTCATATTCAAACTCCTCACAGAGTCAATTACAATGTGTTTGTCGATGTAACAAAGGACACCACCTGATCTGTAATCATCGTTACAATGAGCAAACAACCTGTAACCATCAAGTTGATACAAACATAACTCATCTGTACTTATCCAGATCTCACTCAATATAACAATATTAACTTTGTGACTTAAACTATTTATTTGAACTAAGAGTTTATCAAAATTTGACCTCATACTTCTAATATTTGTATAGATTAACCTTATCCCATCTTTATAATCTTTAAAGAAATTATTTATATCTGTATCAATTAAAAACGATGTGTTATTAGTATTCATTAACGGAGAAACATGTACTTATGAATCAAACTTATGCATTTAAAATAGAATAAATATATCAATATATACAGCAATAAATATACCATTAGATACATAATTATATCCATATACAACTTGTATTGATAGTGTAATATCATTGAATATAGACGGTAACCATTGGAATAAAATTATTATATAATAAGGGTATCCCTGTTCAGAGTCAAAGGTATGGCCCATTTAGGCATTTTTAAGATTCTTAATATCCTCATAATTAATTACTTTCTTACAACTTTCACCTTGTCTTCTCCGAACAAAAAACTTCCCGTCCCGGAACCAGGCGTAAGCATAGCCCACTTCCTTACATTTAGCCTTAAGATCTGATAAGAATACCTTGTTTTCAGGGGATAAATGTTCGTTCAAATATACTCGCTGTTGAGGAAACGCCTGATTGATGTCTCTCGCTGTCAGTCCTCCCTTCTTCTCCTTGTACTTTCCTAAGACGGTGTCCCTTGTAGATCTTCGTACAAATCTGACAACTATAGATGGTGTTCTATTTCTTTGGAATGTCGGGACTCTATGGGCAGCTGAGATGTCCCCATCGCTGATGCCCACTCCAACGGAAGCTCCAATGTCCTTTATCAAGGCCATGATGTCTTCATTCGGAGTTACTGGTAGTCCGCTTATCTCTAAGTTGTCTTTTCTAGAGTATTGTTCCAGTGTTGTAATCTTGTCTTTCAGTGTAGATACTTGACGAGTAAGGCCAGCATTCGCAGTTCGAAGATCTTCATTCTCCTTTTTTAGTACAGTAAATTCCTCTCTCATCTGCTTCATGAGATTATTAGACTCGTCTATTTTGTCAGAAACAAACTTGACAGCGTCAGACAGCTCAACAAACTCGTTCCTGAATCCTTTCAGCTCCGAGAAGATTTCTGATTTCATTTCTTCAAGCACTCTCGTAAGGAAATCCGTGGTAATTGCCTGACTTGTTACCGAACTAACACTACTATGGGTGGATGATGTATTTCGGCAATCTTTACATTTCCAGTCGCGTTGGGAACGTGTCTTAACACCATCCATGTCATCCTTAATACATTTAGCATGAAACACCCTCCCACACTTCCCGGCACATTTCACACTGTCCAAATCAGAGCACTGATGATCACATACACCACAGTTGGACGACATTATAAATAACTTGTCATAAAAAATAATAGCTTGTCATAAAACTGTAAAGTCGAACACGCAGGTAATTAGACAGCTCGGCATAACACAAATGTTCAGTGCCACTGGCACTTTCCTCAGGTGAGTAGACACAGTGACTGACTGTGACTTAGATTCAGCTGTTGCTGGGTAGGTGGTAGCAGTGGGAGTTGTATATCCATATAGCAACACTCAAGTTGTAATTCAGTTTTTTCCAGTTTGTCTATGTCGAGTTTGCTGATGGATGAGGGATAGGAATGATGTGGTAGGAGAACTATCTGATGTTCGTATTTGGATGGTCACAGGATTTAGCTATCCAGTGGTGGGATACATTCTTCTGAGTTGGGAACTGTTGACATGAGAGGGAAGGGATCTGACACCCTGGCCCTAATAACCAGACACTTCCCAAGGACAAGCAATTACCCAATTCCTTGCAATAACAAATCTTGTAAAACATGACTTGTTCATTTACGGGCTTCATCACCTTCTTAATATAAGATATATCCGAAACAACACTTTGACTCCACAACTTAGCTTACCAATGCCAATGCTGTTCTCAATATATTGTTCTTGCCAATGAAACTCATCGTGAACGAATGAATGGCCATTGATATAATTGTCAAGTTCAAAATCTGAAAAACATATTACTACCTATAACTTTTTTATACAAAAAAAATCTGTCAATGTTTGACCGATGAGTAGCAGGACCTCTTTCACCCCATATCAATAGTGCCCAACTTAGAAAATTCATGATACCATACCAATGGATAACAAAGTCTAGTGATCCTCTCAATCACAACATCAGTTAGGCCTTTGCACCTACCCCCTCCCACTCTTTAATTATCAGCAAACTTTTATACTATATCAACTAACTGTGTTATACTCTGTTGACACACCCCTTACCACTTCCACTTAATCAAGTTCCACCAATCAATTAGTTGGGAACTAAGTCAGTTCCTCTCATATAAATAAGGAGGCAGTGGAACTGAAAATGCTGATCTCTCCTATTATTTAAATTGGGACATAACACTAAAACAGAATTGTATAGAGATAAGATATTCATTAATTTCAAATAAATAAATAAAGATCTGCAATTTTTCAAGTACAGTAAATAAATAAATAACATTTTATTGTCAGAAAGCCTTACATAGCATTAGACAACGTCAAAATTTTACACTAAACGTAGTAATATTGTACACTATACTAGATTAATAATTACATTTAAGGATCCATACAAAGCCTGCTAAGCTATACAAATATTAAATATACAAACAAAAATTGCAACAACAATTCGTAATCAACAAAATACATATGTTTTGATATAATAATTATACATTTTTATAGAAACACAAAAATCATCCATTAAGTTATGTACACTTTATGAAATCAAGTTTATCCTGTGCATAAACTTTTGATTTCCTGATACTTATCAAACAGTTTTTAATTTATTTTTACAATCAAATATAAATAAAAACATACAAAATTAGTAAACAAATTGAAATAAATATTGTAAACAACATATCCTTTAAATTTCCTAGTACTGTAATATCAACATGTTTAACATTTTTTCTTACAATCAAATACAAATAAAAATATACAAAATAATGAAACTAATTGAAAGAAATATTTAAACAACATATTTAAATTTTCCTTTAAATTTCCTTTTAAATATCAAAGTGTTTTAAATTTATTCTTAGAATCAAATACAAATAAAGACATACAAAGTAATGAAACTTCTTTAAGGAAATATTGTAAACAAAATACACGTTAAATTTGCTAGGAAACATCAAAATGTTTTAAATTTATTCTAACAATTAAGTATAATGACAAAATACTGTAATGGAAGTAATTGAAAGCTGTGTCATAAACAACATACATTTTTGATTTCCTAACATTCAGAAAAAAGTTTTAAAATTATTCTTACAATCAAATACAAATAAAAGCATACAAAATTATGAAACTCATTAATTGAAAGAAATATTTTATACATCATACACATTACATTTTGTAATAATTATCAAAATGGTTTTAAATTATTCTATAACTAAGCACAGTACAGGAAGTGCCGCCATTAAATAAGCACTGCCCGTACTGCCTTGTACGACAGGGTTTGGGTACCCAAAGGCTAGGAGAAGGATACTCCGATGTAACACCGAGGTCAGGTTAGGATCTTGGAGCTGCAGTGGAAGCCACTAACCTAGGAGAAGGTGACTCCGAAATCAAAACCCTGGTCCCCCAGGTTGGGGGTTGGGCGTTGGGCCGACAACCCTACCCTGGAAAAATCATTTGTTCAGCAACGCCAACAAAATGCCTCGGACCATGATGGAACACCTGGGAAACGACCCCTGCTCAGAAATAAGGACTTGAGACTTGGAACTTGGAACGTAAGGACCCTGGCTGTGCCTGGAAAAATAAATATTTTGAGTGAAGAGCTAAAAGAATATAACATTGATATAGCAGCCTTACAAGAGACAAAGTGGCCATTTTGTGGCAAACTTAATACAGAAAGTTACCAATTACTATATAGCGGCTGTGACGATGGCAGACACTACGCAGGCGTAGGTTTCGCCATAAGAAGACAGTTACTAGAATCTGTGACATGTTATAAAGCTATAAATGAAAGAATTTGTTACATTAGGTTAAGAGGAAAATTTAATAATTTATCTGTGATTAGTTACTATGCGCCAACGGAAGAAAGCAATGATGAAGATAAAGACATTTTTTATACACAATTAGAAGAATTAGTTACCGATATTTCAGATTATGATACGCTTATAATGTTAGGAGATGCAAATGCCAAAATAGGTAGAGAAGATATATGGAGAAGTGTAGCTGGAAAAGAAAGCTTACATGAAGAAAGTAATGAAAATGGTGTAAGGTTATTAAGTTTTGCTTGCTCCACAGACTTATTCATAGCAAGTACTAAATTTCCTAGAAAAAATATATACAAACAGACCTGAGTATCACCTGATGGACACACGGTAAACCAAATAGACCATGCCCTAGTAGATAATAATAAATGAATTTAATAATAAATTTAATAATAAAAGATAAGAGACATCTGAGCTCAGTGACCCAGGTAGAAGCCTAAGGGGAGCAGAATGTGGCACTGATCACTATTTAGTCTTAATAAAAATAAGACAAAGATTAAAAATAGAAAAGAGAAAAAAGAATAAAGCTGAAGAAAGAATATTGTTTGAACCAAACAAGATAAATGAATACCAAATCGAACTGAAGAATAGGTTTGCTGTATTAGCACAAGACGCCGGAGAGGATGTAGAAAGAGTATGGGAAACCATTAAGAAAGGGGTCAAAGAATCAGCTGAAACAGTCTTTGAAAAAAGTAAGATTATTAAAAAACCATGGTTTAATGAAGAGTGCCAAAAACTTGTTCAAGAAAGAAGACAAACGAAAAAGAAAACTCTCGCAGATAACACGGCGGAGTCAAAGGCAAGATACCAACTCCTAAATAGAGAAGTAAACAAAACACTAAGAAGAGAAAAAAGAAAGTATATAAACAACACTCTATTACGAGCAGAGCAGGACTGCAACCAAAATAACTCTAAAGACTTCTACAGAAGAATTAGGTTTTCCAAAAAGGTTTTAAACCAAATGTAATAGGTGTGAAAAATCGGAATGGAATAGTAACATGTGAGCCAACTGAAATTTTAAAAACTTGGAAAGAATACTTTTGTGAACTATTGAACTGCAATGAAGATGAAGCAAGGAATATTGAAGATGAAGTTTTGGCAGAGGAGGAAGAAGATCAAGGAATCGAAGAAATTCCTTGTGTTGAGCCCACAATACAAGAAATAAAGGATGTTTTAAAAACATTCAAAAATGGCAAAGCTCCTGGTGAAGATGCGATCCCAATAGAATTAATAAAGAATGGAACCGAAGAACTTTTCATACATCTACACAAACTGATTCTACAAGTACGGAAAAGCGAGAAAATGCCAAAAGAGTGGACTGAAGCAGTAATAGTCCCACTGCACAAAAAAGGGGACAAACTAGAATGCAAAAATTATAGAGGTATATCCCTTATAAATACAACATACAAAATACTATCTAAACTTGTCTTAAACAGACTCAAATGCCATGTAGAAGAAATAGTAGGAGACCACCAAGCAGGTTTTATGAAAGGGAGATCAACAACAGACCAAATATTTATTCTAAAACAAATAACCTCAAAGTATTGGGAATATAACAAAGATATATATGTAATGTTTGTCGATTTTAGCAAAGCCTACGACTCAATAAACAGACATAAACTGTTGAAGATGATGAAAAAGTATGGATTACCTAATAAAATAATTCAGTTGGCAAAAATGTGTTTAAACGAATCCAAAGGGAAAGTAAAAATAGGGAAAGAATATACAGATACATTTAATATAAATACTGGAGTAAGATAAGGTGATGGTCTATCTCCATTATTATTCAACATAGCACTAGAAGAAGCTCTCAAGAAAACAAGAAATAGTGAAGGAGGGGCAAGACTTACTGATAAAATAAACCTTCTAGCATTCGCAGACGATGTAGCCATTATAGCTGAAAACAAAAATAATCTTAAAGTGCTAACAGAAGTACTAATTGAAGAAGCAAGAAAAGTGGGTTTACAAATAAATGAAAACAAAACCAACTACATGAAAATAAGTAGGCAAGATGATGAGGAAGACCACTTAGAAGTATTAAACTATAGGTTCCAGAAAACTAGTATTTTTAAGTATCTGGGAGTGATGATCACAAACAATAATATAGAAGAAATAGAAATTCAGAACAGACTCACAGCAGCAGAAAGATCATACTGGAGTTTAATAAAATTATTCAAAAGCAAACTGCTATCAAAAAACACTAAAATAAGAATGTATAAAACTATAGTGCAACCTGTATTGCTATACGGGTCAGAAACTTGGTCTTTTACCAAAAATCCCAGAAACGCCTTATTACGTTTGAAAATAAAATTTTGAGAAGAATTTTTGGACCAGTAAAAGAAGAAAATGTATGAAGGATAAGGAAAAGTAGAGAGTTAAAAGAATTATATGGTGAACCAGATATTGTGGGAATAGTTAAGAGTAGGAGGTTGAGATGGCTGGGCCATATTAACCGTAGAAGTGAGAGAGAGATGGTAAAGATGGTACTCAGAGGTACACCAGAAGGAAGGAGACCATTAGGAAGACCAAGGATGCGATGGGTTGATGAGGTGACGAAGGACCTGAGAAGAATGGGAGCAGATTTAGAGCTGGCAGAGGATAGAAGAGCTTGGAGGCACATGGTTGGCGAGGCCAAAAACCACCTAGGTTTCCAATGGCCACAGGAGTAAAGAGTAAAGTAAGCACAGTACAATGACAAAATACAAAATAATGGAAGTAACTTAATTGAAAGCTATATCATAAACAACATACACTTTTGATTTCCTAATACTCAGAAAAAAATATTAAGTTTATTCTTACTATCAAATATAATAAAAACATATGCTTAATGAAACAAATTGAAAGAAATATTGTAAACATATAGTTGTATTAGTATAGTTCTTTCTTGCCCCTAATGACGTATAATGCCTTTATTATCACGAAAAATAGATAAATCTGGTAGTATAACAATTTCTTTTTTCCAAAACAGATAATATTTTATTACCATCAGATAGCCCAGTTCATAGTGAGTTAAGTGATAACAAACTTATGAAAGTTAGTATAATTTTACTATACACAGGGTGATCAACTCAAGGTGGCCACAGTTGTTGGAATCTCAAAAAGTACTAATTTTACAACAAACTTTAAATGGGGAACTTAACCTTATTTTTTATGTTTAGTATAATCACTCAGTTCAAATTTTAAAACTCGGTCATCATTTTCCAATTAGTGAACAACTTTAAAATGACTTAAAGTGACCCGTATTTTGCATGAAGGATTAAGGTTTTACTAGTGATTCTAAGAATTTTTTATTCTTGGTATTCTTTTGATATACTTAACCGTTTTGACATTAGGAGCGCTGAAAGTTTCAGAAATCCTTATTTCAACAATTTATTAAGAGTCTGAATAACAAGTCCAAATTACATTCCTACTGATTGAAAAAAAAGGAAACACAACATATTAACTAATTACACTAATGGAAATAATACTACCATTACCATTTAAACTTTTTTGTATTGCCATAATTAAATAACCTTAAAATTAAAATTTTATTTATTTTATAGACGCCGATTACAATTCAATAAGGAATCTGAGCCAATAGTTATTTGGAAAATTTTTAGTTAGTTAGTGTGAGATCATTTTTCAAAATGTTTAACGTTTCTTTAGTTGAAATATAAAAAAGAAAACGAAGCAAAAGAAATGCACTATTTAGATCTAACAATCACAACTATTGGAAATAAACACTCTTTCAACATTTTTAGAAAATCAACCCAAAGTGACCTACTAATTCCATATAATTCTAACCACCCATGGAAGTACAAATTATCTAGTTTCAGATCAATTATAAACAGAATGTTAAACATCCCACTGAAAAAATTGGATTATAAAGAAGAAAAAACAACAATAAAATACTTAGCTTCGAAAAATGGTTACAATCCGACAATTGTTGACAAAATTATAAAAAGAATAAAAGGAAACAAAAATAAGAAAATGAAACAAAAAGAAAGAAAATTTTATTAGTGTTCCTTATAATGCAAAAATTAATAAGGCTATTAGAAAGACTTTTCAACACAGTAAATATACACTCAGTTATAAAACAAAGAACAATACTTTTACTTTAATTAACAAACTATCTAACAAAGAAAATAAAAATAACAAATATGAAAAATGTGGAATATATAAATTACAATGTTCAGAATGCAATTCTTTTTACATAGGACAAACCGGAAGAACACATTTGTAATTTATATATTCTAGGTTGCAAAGAACACATACAAGCCATAAGAAACAATAACTCAACATCAATTATTAAATCCAACTTTGCTGAACATATTCTCCAGTCAAATCACAGTTACCAAAATATCAATGAAAATGTTACAATTTTAGAATATGAGAAGAAAGGAGAAAAAATTTATTCCAAAGAAAATTTACACATATACATAAACAATTATAATGAACCACAGAACATATTAAATACACAAATTAACATGAAAAATCCTATATATGAAAGTAAAATAAATTAAAAAACAAGAATCAAATGTATACATAATCAATTTAGGTTTATAAAATCAATGATTCAACTTACCCACAGACTAAATTAACCATATGCTATCTTCATCTGTTTTAATTTTATTTTTTATAATTGTTTATTTCTTATAGGTTATATTATTTACACTCTGAAGATGGCCTAAGGCCGAAACCAGTCATGTATTATTATAAAAAATGAATAAAGGGTACTTAATTATAATTATTATCAATTTAATAATTCAGTCTTAAATTATTACAGTTATCATGCTTTTTTTAAATAAAAAATAAGTTCTTTTGTCTGAAAATGTTCTATATTTATTTATTTATTTATTTTTTTTTTTGCAAAATTTCCATAATAATAATTCAGTATTATTATAAGTATTTGTATTGTCTTAGTAATAGTTATTAAACTGTTTACGATTTGTTTTCGTATGTATAACCATGTTCTGTAGCTGGCGCTAAGCTTTTTTGTAACACCCTGTATATTGTATTATAAACAAAAGCTTAAAGTGTAAAAAAGAGAATAGATAATAAAAAGCAATTTTTTTTAATTAAACAAACTAAATACTAGCCTATAATACAAGTTATATTTACCAAACTAGCTAAAGGTACAAACATCTGAATATTTTTCATCACTGCTGGAGGGGGCTGCAAACAATTTGCCTAAAGCTGCAAAAGGTCTAAATCCGTGACTGACGATCCGTCAATACCTATAGGTAGGGTTGCCATACGTCTGTATTTTGTACGGACGGTTTGTATTTTACATTCTGTGTCCATGTCCGTATCGTGCAAAGGAAAAGCCTGGTAAATGTCTATATTTTTCGTTCTTTAAGTTCATATTAACAATATATCAATTATTTAATTTTGTAAAGAATGCAAAGATGTATTACTACTGTTGGCAATCATCAATCGTGAGAGATTGTGTGTTGTATGATGACTCATATATTATGCATTATTATACTATCACATACTTCACTCCCTTAAAAAAATTTTTGTTTAACCCTTGAACTTGGCCGAAAATAAGTGTGAACATTCTGAAAGAGTGGTGGAGTTTGCTCTTTTTCTCTAACCAGTACATCAGCAACAGATGAATGAGTTTTTTCACTAATTAAAAATAGTGGACACCAATCGGAATAGATTGTCAATAGAGAGGGTCGAAGCTATTCTGAGCATCAAAGTTTACAGTGACATGTCATGTACTAAATTGTTGAAGCCATTAAAAACAATGGTTCTTTACTAAAAAAGTAATCTCTACAGAAAAATATGACTGGTTTCAGCCTTCAGCCAGTGCAACTGGACGTATGGCAACCCTACATTGCTCACACCATAGTTACTTTGCTTTTCGGCGCTCGCTAATTAAGACTGTGTTATTAAAACTGCCCACATATAAAAGTGTTCTTAATTTATAATGCTGTTTTTCCAGATTACGTGGAAGTTCGAATGAAATTCGTTCATAGCATAGAACTAAAGATACTGTATCCAACGTATTTTAATATTTTATTTAGTTTTAAAAAGAGTGGTGATTGTGTGCAGTTTGCGTGAAGGGTTGTCATTTTTCTGAACTTTAACAGAAGGAATGAAACTAGGTTTTTTTTATTATTGTTATGTTATTTTATAAATCTGTATTCGGGGGGGGGGGGGGGGCTATATAACTTCCTAAAGTTTCATAACGATAGGAGGATGAATTGTGTAGTAATGCATAGAGGAAAAAAGATATATACATACACTCGTTTTTATACACACAGATCAAACTAAACTTCTACTGAATAAAAACTTAATTCTAACATTATGAAATATCTATAATGTTATGAAAATTATAAACATCGCCTTAGAGCTGTTCAAATATTATAAATACCATCTGTTAACGTTATTTACGTTTGAACATCTGTTACCTTTAGATTAATTTAGAAATCTTTCCATGCTGCTCATCTCTACTATTTAATAATGAACATAATTTGAATTAACAGTCTCTACGTTTAGTCTATAGTAGTGCGAACGCTATAATTATTTATATTAGACTAGCTGAACCCGGCGGACGTTGTCTCGCCTTTCATTTTTCATTGACATACCAAAATAAAGCAATAAAAAGAATTATAGAAAAAAACCATTATTTATTAAATGAGTGCAAGAGGGTAAACAATATTGTTGGTCTTCTTATTTGGTGTATAAATGTAAAGGTTTTTTGGTTATGGTAAATGTTTGTTAAGGTTAACACCAAATACAGATCACCTGATCAAGTAAAAGTAGTGTGTGCTACACTCTCAAGGTGAAATCTAGAACTACAATAAATCAAAACATATACAGTAGTTGTGAAAACTTCAATCTGTTTATGGCATGTGAAACTACATTAACCCACACAGTCATATGTTTTTTGTAAACAATTCAGATTCTCCATTTGAATAACATGGGATCTTTAGGAGCCCGTGGGGCGGGACCCTGTGGACGGATCTGCATCAAACTTCACAGAACCCATCTCGGGAGTATACAGGACAACATCCTAAAGTTTCATGGTGATCGGTTGGATGGTTTGGCAGCGCATAAACTTCAAACATATATATATATACAAACATCCTCTTTTATAAATATAGACTCTTATCATATACTAGCTGTTTACCCGTGTTTGAGTTGGGCTCACTCTAGATCCTGTTCCCACGCTACAGGTAATTGCCTCGAGGAGACATGGGGGGAGTGACGTCATTAAATACGTCTGAAGTCTAATTTCCGAGATGGCCAGTTGAGTCGCATGAATCAGGGGGTATAAGAGTGTTTATAATGGTTCCTACTAGGTTGCTCTGCCTCCGCTCCGATTTTCACAGCCTTCAATTTACTGGCTGGGATGGGACTGTCTGGTTAATAGGTCTATGGTTTTGTATGTATTTTATTATACTATGTAAAATGACGCTTTCCATGGAGAGATATAAATAAATTTATTTCAAATAAAATAATAAGAGGCTTGACAGAATACAAATATGTCCATGCCATGGTAATACATATTGTCGGCACTGGTGGTGCAGTGCTGTAACCCAGCTACATGGGCACAAAGTGTTTGGGAGATTGTAGGCGATAGGTTGGATGCTCGGTCCTCATAATACCGACATGGCGTCCGCTTGATGGTTGCTATCGGCGTGGACACTACTAGAGAAGTCTGGGGTGTCCATGTTGGGTGGTAATCATTGTGCGGATGTTGTGTGGTGGAGATAACTGACTATCAGGCTTGTCAATTAGCTGAAAATCAGACCAGCACTACGTGGTTCGGATTCCACCTAAAGCTGTAGGTCCCTTAGTTGCCCTGGCTGTTGGGCTATTAATAAATTGCCCTTTCTGAGGAACAGTTAAACTCAGTTAGTAACCAGACTACACTCATCCACACTCATCCTACACTCGTATAACCATTCATATTTGCCTTAAAATACCAACAACGTTGTGTCGGCGTCTCATATGTAAGAATAAGAATTATACCAGGTATAATAGAAGGTATAATATCATGAGTGAAGGTAATGGCATAGACCTTCTATTATTATGAAGGTCTATGGTAATGGTATCATGAGTTGAAAAAACAAGTCGACAAGTTCACTGTGGGGCATCGTGAAATTGTTAAAAGCTAAGCTAATGTAAAGAAAGAACACAGCCGAACATTAGATTGGAGTTGAAGTTGAACATACAAATCACGGTCACAGCTGACGAGTGACGACTACAGTTGATGTGAGAAAGAAAACCTAAGTTGAAGATTGTTTTATAAAATCAATTGGGTAATTTTAATTTATTCATCATTTCTGTTTATAGAAATCGATTCAACACAGACATAAGTTCGTAAGTATAGCCTATGTATAATTTACTATTTAAACCAATATAGACACACTATAGTAACTTTGAGAAACACTTGTCCTTTGCTCCTGATGTAGGGCCCAGGCTAGGATTTACTAAATCAAATTAATTTATTTCAGAATAATACAAAACATGACCCTATTTTAGAAAAAATTACCATTCATCCAAAAGTGGATATGGTATAGGTATAACCTACTTGTTGAGGTTGGTGACTTGACAACTGACAGTGTAACCCTAACTAGGCCCATGCAAAAACCTTACTTTGCCAAGGCCTTTTGGTAGCCTAGGTTTTGCAGGTTCACACATAAACGTTCTTTACATATTGTAATTTTCTTAAAACATTTTCATGTTTGGGAATTATGTTGTTCTATTGGTATGAAACAAGAAAATTTATGAAGATTTTACCTGTTGATAAACTAACTCTTGGGTAATTAGGGGACCTGTGCACTTTCTTGCCACCTCTGAAAATACAATTTCTTGTTGAGAAAGTGTTGAAAATGAGTTTTTATATCTTGAGGAGTTTGATTTCATCAGTGGAAAACTCGTTTTTTACCGAAAAATTAGTTTTTATGATAGTGAAAAAAACAACTTTTTTCATTTCTCGTGTTTTTTATGATTCACGTGTAAAATTAGTTTTTCAGCTCGAAAAATGCATTTTTACTAACATAACCTAACTTATCCTAATTGTCTATTTTCTCAACAAAAATTCGTAATTTGCGTTAAATTTTAGTGTTTGGGCTCCGAGATGGCTTGATAGCCGCCACTCCGGCAGGAATATAGGTCAATTCCGTTTTTGTGATTAATAGTTGTGGTATTTATGCAGTTTCTTGTCACCAAACAAATTTGGAACATTTTTTTGAAATGGGTCTAGAATTGACTGTATTTTCATGAGATGTGCTTTTTATTCCGCCGAAATAACGTATTTTACCGAACAATTCGAAAAAACCAATGTCACAACTTTTAGTATTTTTGTCATATTTCCGTTAATTTAAATGGTATTTTAATTATATTTTTTTATTTTGACTTGTTTTTTGCACTGAATACAAATTTAAAAACTATTTTAGTCTATTACAAATATTTCTCGAGATATAACGGGAAAACTACTATCGTGGCGAATCGCGATTAGCGGCCATTACGAGATCATTATATAAAACAACTATTAATTACAAAAACCGAATTCAACCATATTCCCACCGGAGTGACGGCCAGTAGGCCGTCACAGAGGCCAAACACTCGAACCAAAGAAACGCAAATTACGAATTATTTTTGTTGAGAAAATAGACAATTAGGATAAGTTAGGTTATGTTTGGTTATGTCAGTAAAAAATGCATTTTCGAACCAGTTATATATTTGTATTGAGCATAAAAAACCCGAGAAATGAAAAAAAAGTTAATGAAAAATAATGATTTTTAAAAAATTTGTTTTTTTTCACTATCAGATAAATGATTTTTTGGTAAAAAATGAGTTTTCCGCAGATGAAATTTAACTCCTCAAGAGATATAAACTCATATTTCACCACTTTTTCAACATGAAATCGTATTTTCAGAGGTGGCAAGAAAGTGCATAATTACCGTTGTTGTATATAATGATCGCTATAATGATAATAATGGCCGCTAATCGCGATTTGCCGCAATTGTAGTTTTTCTGTTATATCTCATGAAATATTTGTAATAGACCAAAATAGTTTTGAAATTTGTATTAAGTGCAAAAAAAAATCAAAATTAAAAAAGATGATTAAAATACCATTTAAATTAACGGAAATATGACGAAAATACTAAAAGTTGTGATATAGGTTTTTTCCAATTTTTCTGTAAAATGCATTATTTCCGCGGAATGAAAGGCATATCTCCTGAAAATACAGCCAATTCTAGACCCATTTCAAGCACAACGTTCCAAATTTGTTTGGTGGCAAGAAACTGCATTTGGACCAATACCACTGTATGTGTATGGGTGGGTCAATACAACTGTACATGAATGGGTGGCCGGGTGGGTCAATACTACTGAACGTGTATGGGGGCAGGTGGGTCAATACTACTGTATGTGTATGGGTGAGTAGGTGGGTCAATACCACTGTACGTGTATGGGTGGGCAGGTGGGTCAATACCACTGTATGAGTATGGGTGGGCGGGTGTGAACCTCAGTTTTTTATCTGATAGTGAAAAAAACCAACTATTTTAAAAATCTTTACTTTTCAACAATTTTTTTTCATTTCACCTGTTTTTTAATACTGAACACAAATATATAATTGGTTTTGCAGTTAAAGTATTTGTTCAGCCCGAAAAATGCATTTTTTACTGACCAAACCAAACATAACCTGACTTGTCCTAGTTATCTATTTACTTAACAAAAATTCGTAATTTGTGTTAAATTCGAGTTTTAAAATCAGTGACTGCACAATACCACTGAGGATGCCACATCACAGTATAGGCATACGTCTGGTTACTTTGTAAATAATGTACATAGCACCTTGATGCGGTTGTCACCGGAAAATATAATTTCTAGTTATAACAAGATAATTGTTCAAAATTAATTGAAGAATACTATAGTATGTAATACGATCTTAATAACCTTCAGACAAATCAAAAATATTTCCAAAAATGCCAAAGAATTTTTTTTATTTTTCTTTGTAAAACAGACCTGAGAAATTAATTAACATTAACTAAACAAGTTGAATTAGAGAACAACTTTCAATGGCATTCTTGTAGAGCACATTTCTGTTATTCCACAGGAGAATTGGAATTACCATATTATTACACTATACTGTAAAAGTGATGTATTTTCGCAGTCAACTGATCTTTGTAACAGCTGTAAATGATTGTTTACAAAATATGCAATTAATTTAAATGCTTTTACGTAAATACTTAGAGCAAATACATTCTTTATATATGAAATAGCGCTGGAATTTCATATATTGTACCATTTTCTGTACATTTTCGAAAGGTATGCATAGTTTTGCATTTCAAGTAAGAAAACTATTCTCAATATGTTCGTGCGGATGCTTGCACAATCAACAAGTGACTAGCTACTTGGCCAAATGAATACTCATAAAAAACCTCTGCCTGGGTGTGTTGTGGTTTTGCAAAGGTAGGTTGTACTGGGTCTTTTTACTGGTACATTTTTGGTTTGCCAGGCTGCCTGAGATCGCTCTTGCTCTGTCAGCTTGTTACTTTCGTGGCCGTTGGCTCAGTCCTTGGTCTGTTCCATGGTTCTAGCTTTCGGTTCGACAGTTTGCCTGAGTTTGTGATTAGTTTCCGTCACTACCTGTAGATTTTAATATGCTAGGCTAGAGAGACAGTTAACTCCAGGGTCCTTGAGTTCGGACGTTTGACCCTCAGCCTGCAGTCCGGCTGATCCTCTGCCATTTCTACTCTGCTGGCTTGGCCTGGAGACCATGTAATAGAGCCTATTGTGCGCCTCCGCTGCCCTCTTAACAACTTAGGGAGCCCTTCTTCTGTCCTCAGGTCAGTCCATTCTGTTCCCCGGCGGCTGAGCTGGGAGTGTGTGACAGTGTTTAGTAAAAACATAAAACAACAAAATAAAAGAAATAAGAAGAAAAAGGAAAAACTGAAAACTAATATTTTTACACAGCTGAAACATTAATAGGGCATATTTTTTTAACTAATTATATATTTTATATTTTTTTGAGAATTTTATAGTTACTATTTTTTTAAATATTTAGATTAGCCTTATATTACTTTTTTTATTTCAATTCGGAGCTGGCCAGAAATTCCGGCTGACTCCCTGGCTCGGTGGAATCATGGGATGTGGGCTAAATTGTCGGTTGATTGGTTTTGTTCAAATTTTCTAAATTTTCAATGTAAATTCTTTAAAATTGTTGTATTTATAGCTTTTGCTAAATTTGTGTTTGAAATGTTATTTATGTATATTTTTGTATATTATGTGCTTCATATTGTATTTCTTGTTTTTGAGTGTAATTTTGATAAAGTGGCCTTCTACTGGATTTTCTTAGTAATTAATTTATTCTTTTTGTACCTCTATCTATCTCTAACTATCTGAGTAAATAGTTTTTTTCGCTCAGCTGCCGAGTTGTGATTTAACCCTCCCAGTGCTGCCCGTGATCCTATCACTTGTCTGGTATTGAGCTATCCCCCAGTATGACTTCCTTAGTTTGGTAGGGGATGGGTCTCAGCTTCAAGGTATCAAACGAGGTGACTCAACCAACCGATTATGATTTTGAAACCACTTTAGTTCTGCATTGTGTATATAATAAGCTGTAACTTCATAATAATGACATTAACATTTTTTATTTTGCTGAATTATGTATTGTACAGTAAAAAAACAACATTTTATGGGATTATTTTTAGGTTGTATTGCACAGCGGTTAGGACGAGTGAGGTTGTACTGTACTTCTGTACTTCAGGTCAATACCACTGAATGTATATGAGTGAACGGGTGGGTTAATACCACTGTATGTGTATGGCTGGACAGGTGGGTCAATACCACTGTATGTGTATGGGTGGATGGGTTGGTTAATACCACTGTATGTGTATGGGTGGACGGGTGGGTCAATACTACTGTATGTGTATGGGTGGACGGGTGGGTCAATACCACTGTATGTGTATAGGTGGGCGTGTTGGTTAATACTACTATATGTGTATGTGTGGACGGGGTGGGGGTCAATACCATTGTATGTGTACGGGTGGACAAGTGGGTCAAAACTACTGTATGTTTATGGGTGGGTGGCTAGGTCAATACAAATGTTCGTGTATGGGTGGTACAGGTAGTCCTCGTTATACGCGGTAGATACGTTCCGCCTAAGCGCCGCTTATAACGAAACCGCGTATAACGAGTCGGAGCTAAAGCGGGTTACGCCACTGTAGCCACAGCAGGCCGGCCTACTGCTTATTAGTACTGTACGCAATTCAAACTACAATATCATAAGATTATCAAAAAATTAATTAATTGTTTTGGAAATATAATAAAAATGTAGGCCTATTATAACTCATCAACACCTTTTATTGAATTCAAATTTGACTACTACATGAACAAACAAAATAAGAACGTACAGTATAAATGTATATAGGCATACTTTAATTAAAAATTAAATTCAAAGAGAAAAGGATATTAAAAAGTAATAAAAGTACTGTACAGTACATAACTAAAAAAGTACATCATATACAGTAGTTCAATCTTTTGATGTGCCTGCCACTGGGCTGGGAGGGTCAGACTGCCCGCTTTTGTTTACATCTGACGTCTGCTTACCAGGTGTTTGTACCTTTTCAGCTGTTTGGGAGAAAAATTTCTTAATCGAGAGCTGGTTGTTGTTTTTAATTTATTGTTATATAGTTACACCGATTAAATTTAAAAAAAAACTTAAAGAATTTATAGTTAAATTGGCCCCTTACTCTATGGAAGAATTCTGGGAAAGTTCTTACTGCTAATAATTCATTATATTCATTCATTATATGTCCATAACATTTCATTTTAATTTTATTTTCAGACTTGAATTATATTTTTGAATTATTCTGTTAAATATACCATTGAAGTGTATTCATATATCTGAATTTACTTTTTTACATAATTAACAATGCTAAACATAAAATCTGAAATTATAAGGTTACCATAGTGTAGGGATTACTTTAATTTTAAGACTCTATTCATTGTATGTAATGTGCATGTATTGAATAAAGGATGTTTTGAATTTGAATTTGAATTTGAATTTAGTTCACGATAACACTTAACCACATTCTCAACTTCCCTTTTAACCTTAGCCCTCCTCGTGTCATCTGGGTCGTTCTCTTCAAAACAATTTAAAGCGTTATTAATCATACAGAAAGCCTCTGCCATTCCTTTACTAGTCAAGGTTTTAGCACTTTCAGTTTCTTCTTCCTTATCGGATCCTTCAGAAAACCTATCATCTTCTATTGTTAATAGGTCTTCGGTACTTAGCTATTCTTGTAGTGTAATCAATTCATCAACATCCACTTCATCTACGTCTGTGAATCCCACACGCTGTGCCATATCCACAATATCTTTTGACGTTGTTCTGACATTTTCAGTAATTTCTACATCATATTTGACGATTTCTGGCCACAATGTGGAACGTTGGAATGTTGGTGGGGGGTCCGGCCCATCCGCGTATAAGCGAAACCGCGTAAATCGGGACCGCGTATAATGAGGACTACCTGTACTTCTAATGTTATTTTTAATAGTGGATAAGGAGAAACAGTAGGTGGGCTTACAACAAATCAATTTGTTATAAAAGTATAGTATAAATGTACTATACTATACTAAATATTTTCTTTATTTAATATCCTGCCAATATTTTCCGTTGGTTACTTTATGTAAGGTAGATATGCATTTTTTAGGTATCCTTACCTTGTCTTGTATCTATTCATTTTCTTGTTCTTTCTTCTTCAGCTGTTTCCCAATAGTATTATTTATTACTCTAACTGAATATTCATTCTGTTTTAATGCTGCATGTAATATTTTCCTTTCTTCCAACTATTTGGGTCCGAAATGTGAATGGCTCGTTAACTAAAGTGTTTACGACTGCATTCTTCTGTGCCGCGTGGTGATGGAAAGCAGCATTTAAATGTCTATTGACAAAACTAAGTCCTTGCCAAAATCCCGGCATTACTACCCGAGAATCGTAAGGGAATCTATAGAAATATATAAAATAAGAAATAATTTTAATAAGGATGATAGTATACAGGTTCCAAAGACATGGGAACCCATTTTAAGTAAATTGAAAAAAAATGGAAGAGTCAGCCAAATTGATTTTCTTCAGCCAATGACCCCATAGGTCACGTGAGTCTGCCTCCTTCCCTCTCCAGCATACCTGCCAAACCAGTCCCCACCCCACCACCTGTTATAAAAGCTGGAAGGTTGTTCGCCGATCTCAGTCTAAGAGAAACCACTGAGAATGCCACATCACAGTATGGGCAAAACGTCTGGTTATCTTGTAAGTATTGTAGATAGTACCTTGACACGGTTGTCATCGGAAACTGTAGACTATTCTAGTTATGACACCGGCCGCTTAAGCCTAAGTTCTATTATTTCATTTGTTTGCATGAGCATATTTATTTAGCGTAAATCTAATTTTTGTTCCAATTTTCAGGCTATGTCTCTCAACGTACAGCCTATATTTCAGAGTCCTTTTACAGACATTTATGTACTCTTAATCAGCATCAGTATTTTAGTAGCACGAGCATATTTATTTAGTGTAAAACTAATTTTTGTTCCAATTTTCAGGCTATGTCTCTCAACGTACAGCCTATATTTCAGAGTCCTTTTACAGACCTTTTATGTACTCTTAATCAGCATCAGTATTTTGGTCCATGTGCTGAATTAGAAATGTCAATGTTGAACTGCCTAGAAGCTTATGGAACAGACAAAGGTAGAATCAAATGTAAAGATATAATCGATGACTTCAAGGAATGTCATACACAGAAAAAACAAGTAAGTAAAATATAACATATAATTATAAACCAGTTTGGAAATTGTGCACAATTTACCGATAGTATTATGTTGGAATCAGTAAAGACTGCTTAATCATTTGTATGGTAAATGCTTCATTATTTTGTCTCTTGATTTCATTCTAAATCACACACCAATTTCAATTGACTTTTCTGATACTTGGAAAAAATTAATTCAGCTATTTCCATGCATATAATTCGTAAATAAATTTGGTAGTTTAAGTATTAATGCAGGAATCATTAGTTTTGTATTTTAACACCAAACAATGTTTTTTATACATAGCAGTCTGAAGAAGTTTAATTTCTCTTAGTATGCTATACTTAAAGAGAAACAATTATTGGATAGGAATCAGTTTGAAAGAAGAAACCTATGATGAAAAAGGCTCCATAATGAGCTGTAGAACATTTTAATGTAGGCTCATTCACTTGGCATTATAGATAGGTATTTTTCTATTTAGCAACTTAAAAATGCCAAATCTTAACTGTTTGCTTTGATCATTCTCTACAGGCTACTCTGAATCCAAAGTAGATTCATTTTTATCCACTTTCTTCTAGATGATTTTTTATCGTCTGCAATTTTCCTCATAAGTTTTAGCAACTTATAGGTAATATAGCTGAAATATGATATCTTAGTAAAAGCAGCATTTTTAAGAGTTTAACTCCAATTTGCTTGCAGAGCTACAATATTGTTGGCGCAACACTTTTAACGCCATAGACCAATTAAAAGAAAAGTTATTACCTGATTCACTCATTTGAACATAAATTTAATATAAATTGTAGCTTTGAAAAGCAAATCTAATGTCAATATTTGTGCATTTTTCTGTTTGCTATTATTGTGCTTAACATTTCAAAATATTGATAATATCTTGACACATATGTTTGAGGGACTACTAGAAATAAAATACAACTAATTATGACTGTTATGTTATGTTTCAATTATAGATTATACGGTAATAGAAATAAAGGTAATAATATAATAAAAGATAATCTGGAATATTTAATAAACAATAAGATGTATATTAGTAACTCGTTAAACATTCTCACTAAAGCAAGCCATAGTTAAATTCTTAAATAAAACGGAGGACTTTTCTCATTAATTACATACAGTGATTTTAGTGCTAATTACTTCCCTTTTTATTTATTTAGTATTAATAATGATGGTAAATTGGATTTCATACAAGTCTCTGTGATCTTAGTAGTGGTTTATCATTCACTTCTTGAGTATTGTCGGTAATTGTTGGATAACTCTCACACCTCCTTTCTTATGGATCACGAGGCTTTATTGGGGTTGATCTGAGATGAACTGGTTGTCCATCCTGTCTTTCTCTGCTTGTTGTCTACATTCTTGATAATATAGATAAGATAGTGCTGTTTTATGTAATATAATTCCTTCTCTCCAGGTTCTCTTTTGATTCGTTTACCTGAACTTAATCTCCTTCACTACAATCATTCTCTTTTGAATCCCGGTCATGTTAACCCTTTCCATCCAAGACATTTTAAAAAAGTTATTCCAAAAAACTGAAGTATTTTCATTTTTGACATACCCAAAAAGCCCAGGCTGTTTTAGTCGATTTTGTAGTATTTTTTATTTATGAAGCAAATTTATTACTTTGAGTTTCATTAGTTTCCTAAAGAGATTACCTGTAATGTAAATTATAATAAAAAATGACTTAACAAAATGTACAACTTTTTTTGTATTTATATATATTAAAAAAAATTGAGTTTGTTTAGTTGTGAATAGCACTAAAACAATTCATTGACCAGACATAATAACACTATTTAAAACACCATTTAGTTATCTTCAAATAAATTCAAATTTAACAATGCTATGTTTATAATTAAAAATTGGCTTTTTTTAAAAACACTGCAGTTCGAGTTTTTATCCTATGCATAACAACTAAGCCGTATATGTGGTCTGATTCATCACTCTCGCCATACACACAATTAGTGATTATATTATCACTTATTGGCCACCTTCTACGTTTTATTTTACATATGTTTACCTCCCATACTTCAGAAACAATCACAACAGTCATGAAACAACAAATAACCTCAGCTGACGATCACATGTGATGAAAATCAACACAGCTGTTAATGCAAAACAAAGGCAACAAAATAATACAAGTTGTTGTACTGTAATAAAGCATTCTATTGTAACAAGTTAATGATTTATAATAGAAAATGTTATTCAGAACATTTATATATTATCAATATATGTATTTAGAGTTAATAAATATTTATAAAAAATTATTTTCTTAACATCCGGTAAACCGTACGTTGAGATGTTAGGAACATTTTTCGGATGTCCAGTAAACAAGATGCTGGGCTTTTTGGAACATATTACAAACATCCGAAAAACTGGACGCTGGAGTGGGTTAAAATTTCTGTTTTGTTTGAGACAAATATTTTGCTCTTATATCAGGTTTCAAAGTGTCGATAGTATAATAATAGTTCACCTGGTGTGCAGCTAGTTGAACTGTGATATGTTGTTCTATATTATATTTTACAGTGCATTGACTGTAAAATATAAACTACTAGGGGACACCCCTGTACACTTTGCGTGCCAACCCTGACTCTCACTGCGCTCAATACATGTAGCTTTCGGCCCCGGCATGTGACTTTTGACTAAAAATAATAGTGGACTAACTGTATAACGTAAAATCATACTATCACATTTATTTACAGTATTTCACTTTTTTTCCTTTTTTTTTTTTTTTTTTTCCTATCTATTTAATAATTACTTAGCCTATTTCAAACGTGTTAATTTCATAAGTTTTTGTTTAACAGCTGAAGATAAACTTTTAATGCATCAATAGTATAATGTCAAACATACAAAATAAACATGTTTATTTATTTACAATACAGCTGTTATTAATTTACTAAAATCAACCCAATGTTATTCTTATGGTAAAAAGGAAATTTTGAGAGGCTGTTTGTACTTCTTAAGACCGCCACACACTACCGAGCCAAGCGCTGAACCGTAACAGATTTTGACATGTTATGGTAGTGTGTGGTAGATCTGAGCGTCATGGCGAGCATCTAGGTGAGCAGAGCTCCAAATTATCACTTGTTGTTTTCCTTGACGCATAAAAGGAATGTTATAGCTCAGCGCTCTGTAGTGTGTGGCAGATTTGTAACATCCTGCCGTAATTTCCTTCCATAACACCAAAAATCAGTGCAGTGAAGTTCTGGCAAAAGTCTCATACTACATCTAGAATATGGTTTACTGTCAGTCAGTATTGTTTGATAGTCCATTTGATATAACTGTAGTTGTTTAGTTTAGTTTTAGTAGTGTAGTCTTATTAAGTTTAGTGTAGTTGTAAAAGTTCAGCGATGGAGTGGAGTGAAGAAGATACAAAGATGTTTATCGAGGGTTACAAAAGCCCTCCTGTATTATCTTATTATAAATTGTATATCTTTGCTTTAACGAAGCCTGGTAGTGTTATATTATATATTATTGCCTCTGAATTGTTATTGATCACCGTCTGGTACTAACCTCACCACTTAAATTTTTGTTGTGTTTGTTATTCAACGCATTTCAAAGTTGTTGACAGTCATTAGGTTTTTTTTTTTATAATCAGAATTTGTTGGCATAAATTATATATATTTATACTACATACTAGTATATTCTATATACTAGTACTAGCCAAAATGTTACGATGCGGTGCTTGGTTGGCTGCTCGGCTCGGGGTGAAAAAGTTGTGACAAAATTTGCCTGTAATACCGAACAGAGCAGATGAGCTGTCAATCAGTGCTCGGCTCGGTAGTGTGTGGCCGGCTTTAGGAATAGAATTTCAAAAAATCCTTTCTTAGTGCGTCTCTAGGGCATAAGATGAACATATGTACTAAATTTCATGTCTCTATCTTATATGGTTTTTGCTGGGCGATGTTGAATCAGTCAGTGAGTGAGTCAAGACTTGTCTTTTTATATAGTTATTTTGTAATTTTGTTAAAAAAGTGAAATAGTACATCAATATGTGTGCACTTTCAATAAAGTGCCATTGTCACTAGTCTGATACAGGAAATCTGAATAGAGAAGTTAATATTTGGTGTCCATTGAAGCTTACAGAATGGTTTTTATATATAATTATCCGGGCTAATATTACAGAACATTTGGTTCAATAATATTTCAGAACATTTGGTTCAATAAATGATTACTTGATGTTACAAACCATCACCTACATTGTCATTATGGTTGCATACATTGTCAACACAAAATTTATTGTGTTAACTGAAATAATTAAATATAATAATGAATTTTTATTCTGAAATAGTTAAATATAATAATGAATTTTTATTCATATAAAATAAACGCCTTTTTATATAAAAATTACTTGAATAAATAAATAACCGCTTTTTCCAGTCATATGGTTAGGGAATACAAAATTGAATACAAATTTAAAAAAAAGTCCAGTCTTGTTTTGGCACTTAAATTGTTTGCAGCTCCCAGAGGCATCTGTTGTTGAAGTAAAAAGAACAAATTGTTATAATATATATTCTATATAATTATAATACGTAACGTTTTAGATTATTTCCTCATTCAACAAATGAAAGTCCTTTTTATTGTACAATCATGGTTTTAATTTATTACAAAAATCATTCAGTTGGTTAGGCCTACTTTCTTTAACGTTAAGTGGCAATTTATTAAAATAATTTGGTGCTAGATAATTATAAGACTGCTTGAAAAATCTTTTTAGGTTTAGTTAATAATCTATTACTATTGCTTCTCTAAGGTAGCATTATGTATTCAGGTTGAACCTGTGCTGTCACTTTTTTTGGAAAATAATCTTAATGTTTTGATAGCAAACAAATACACTGCAGATGACAAATGTCTATGTCTTGGTGGTCACCATGTGCAGGCTGATAACATATAAATCAGTCATTCGACAGCAGTAGCCATTTCATGTCAGTGTGATGTTAGCATTGCATAGAGAACTATAGATCTTTGTTAGCATGGTCAATACATTGTAAACAACATTGCGGGTGGCGTCTTTTTTTTTATTCATTTATTTTTAATACCTCTTTATAGTATATGGTGTTAATAATGTATATATGTTTCTAGTCTATATATTAAGGTTATTTGTAGTGGTTGTAACATGGCTACCCTCGCGGGGGTTCTTTTTAAACAGAATATGAGTATTACTAAATAAGATGACAGTAGGTTTACAGTTTGGAGACATAACGGGAAATTCAGGTTTTGTTTATTACAGCTTCTGATGATGAATAAATTGACTAAAATGGAATGAACTAGTAGGTTGAAGGGAGTAAATAAAGTAAATACATAATATATGAACTAGAAATATTAATGAATGCACGCGAATCGAGTGTACTTGTCAATACGTTGAAATATCTAAGTGTGCGGTCATGGTGCCGAGTCGGGCAAGGCATTACACACCTAGTATTACGCGACTCCATGCGTCATCGCAGCAAATGTGGTAAAAGGTGTTGATAGGCAATATTTAAAAAAAGGAGTATTAAGGAAATGACAATTCTTCCATATTAATTGTCATGATTATTCAATAAATCTATTCTGGAGTGTGCTGATAGTTGTTGCTCAGGTCCTTCCCCTACACATGATACCAAACTTGATTAATCAGTCTATAGCACAAAGTTTGCAACACATGCACATCACAAACATTTCTCAGAAAATAAAATTATCTAATTAATATAATAATAGTAAAAATTCTTTATTTATCAAAATTACAACATTCATATAATTTTGTATGAATTTATATGTTCAATATAAATTCAAACATTCAAACAATATATTCAAATTGCAAATATATTTTGATAAATAATCGGAGCCCCTGGACTTGGCCAGTTTGGGGTTACCATCACACTATATTGTACATTAAGCACAAGGAAAATAGGTCATGCCAACTATATTGTATACAAAGATAATAATATTCATAATAAACAAACCAAAATACTACCAATTAATATGAAACTACAAAACATAGCCACTGAAATTTCACATATAAAAAATTTAATAAAGAACGTTAAGTAGAAAAGCTATGAAACAATTACATGTACATAAAATTTAATGAACACTTAATATAAAATTGTTTTTATTTAAACTAGTTGTACTGCAAGTAGAATATTGGATACATTGAATTTCCTTGTAGAATATTGGATACATTGAATTTCCTTGACACTTTCTTGTCTAATATTATACCTTAACTCTAGAGCTGAAATGAATTTTTGTTGCCAAATCAGACGTATCGTTTTTGTTAAAATTTCGGCAATAAACTTCATAACATAACTTTTAACACAATGAGTTCTGAAAAACGTCAATAGTACATACAAGTAGTTGAAAAATTTTTATTGCATAAAATCTTACCTTAGATATGTAAAAGGGAGGATTAAGTGTCCAAATTGAGATATCCATCTTGTAACACCAGATATTGTGACGTGTAAATGGTCGGTTACCAGTGACGGGGATGCATTTTAGGTATTTTAGGTACAGTCACTGTATGAGTGTAGTTGAGCTAACGCTGTCAAATAGTCCCATAATGATAAAATAAACACTTTTTTGTACAATAATACGCTTTTATGTTCTATTTCTAATTTATAAAATTATATACTACTTCCTACTCCAGTTCACTTGTTTGTTACTTTATAGTGTGTTGTGGTAGAGGTCAAAACAAGCCCCTAAGCACAGACCTGGATTATCCAGGCATGTTGCACAAAAGTACACAGTTTTATGGTCTTTTCCATTCTTTCAAAATGTGCGGTAGGTTTTTCTTTTGATCCGGTTGCTTGCGTTTCTTCATTTTTTACTATCTTATGGACAGACTGTCACAATCACTTTTGAGGTGGAGTCTCTATGGTTGGGGTGGGTTGGGGCAAAATTCCTCTTATCACTTCCAGTCTATAATCATAAAAACTCATTTTGGGCCTGTACATATTGTACAAGTGGTGTGAATTGAGTAGAATCATCTGCAAAATATGAATAAATATTTTTTGTACCAGCGTATTGTCTTCCTTTCACAGGGATAATAGCTCAATTGCTGGTCAGCTCGGTCAACACCGCTCATATGACTTGTATTTTACAATCCCCCTAGGTTTTTCTTTCTCTAATCCTCTCTTGTCTATAAAAGTAACTAAGTCATTCTCAAACTCAGTGGATATGTAGGTGACAACTCTCCTGTCTTTCCATTTACCTACCATAACGCCATTACTGTACATTGCAACTGATTCTCCTTTTTTAAGATTAGTCTGCTAATCTGGATTATGTTTACTGTCTAACCATAATGTACCAGTACAGTAGGTTTGGTTTGCTAGGAGTTTGGTAGCAAATGAATAACTTTTGTAAAAGTTATCCATGTACACAGAATGTCCATGGCCAAGTTTTTCTTTGAGAAGGTGTAACACAACTTTTTCAGTGTGTCCTTTGCCACCAACCTGAGTGTCAGCAGAACCAGCGTATACAAGGAATTTTAATATGAGCCTCTGATGTTCACAAAGCGTGTACAATTTGACACCATATTGGTGCCGTTACCCTTTGAGATACTACTTGTATTGCAGTGTCCCTCTCCACAGCACCATAGCCTCATCAAGGGAGAGCTCCTTTTGAGGGTAGTAAATACTATTCATTTTTTAATTGAAATAGTCTACTATGTAGCTAATTTTCCCCAGTGATTCTTTGACCAGATAAGAATTGCAGAAATACAAACATCGTAGTATTATCATAAATCTATCTCTTGTGAACTGAACAGCCAGTCTTTTTTCCAGTAATCTGGTAATTGATTCAAACGAATAGTTCCTGTATGAAACAATAGCCCTATAAAAATCTTCAGTTCTGGGATAGTTATGTCCTTCCACTTATGAATGCGGGACTTAGGTGTAAGATTGGCCTTAAAAAATACTTCAAGAGTGTATTTGTTTGTGAATTTGCAAATGTTCTCAAATAAAATATCATCTAGTACAAGAGTAAAAAAATCAAAAGGTTTTCTATCACCTGGTATTGGTACTAAAAGCTTGTCTGTTTTTGTAAATTGTATAGGTCTCATACCTACTGCAGTATTTGGAAACCAAACTGGAAGTTCGTCATTACTTTCTAGTTCATTATCACTTACACTGGACTCACCTGATGAGTCTGAATCATTATCAATAATCCTTTGGATTGGGTCATCGTTTTGAGTGTCATCGTACTCTTCACTGTCCATGATTGGTCCAGCAGACGTTCCAGGAATATCAGTATCCATTCTTCACAATATTATGATAATAATAAACAATAAAACATAAATATAATAAACATAAATAAATATATATATAATAAACATATATATATATATATATATATATATATATATATATAATCCTCATATAATAATATAACATAGTCACAAAACTGTACACAAACAATCACACAACAGATCACCGGTGACCGGTACAGAGCACCGCGCAAGTCTCGAACGCAGCCAGCCGTTCAGACACTACTGTATAAAAGCACAATGCGACGTAACCTCAGATTTCTAGTTCGAGTGGCTGGGCCACACTGAAGCTTTGTTATTGGTACTGCGCTGCCGGTTCCCGGTGACCGGGCTGCACTCTAGGGTCGGTACTCACCGGTACTCGCACTGAATGTGTTAATGATTATATTCTGAAAGAGCATCATTTATAGTACTACTATTTGTTGGACAAATAAAAATTCGTTGTCTATGGGCAGCAATCAACTGTTGCGAACCAAATATCACTTAGCCATTGTGGCATTGCATGATGTCAACAATGGCTAGGTTTGTTTGTTATGTTTATTCATATGTAAATAAGGTGATATTTCAAATTTATTATTTTTTTTTTTTTTTAGCTACCATTCTTACATAAATATTTATTTTATCATATCATGTTGAATTATTTTGTCAACAATGGCTAGGTTTGTTTGTTATGTTTATTCATATGTAAATAAGGTGATATTTCAAATTTATTAATTTTTTTTTTTTTTTAGCTACCATTCTTACATAAATATTTATTTTATCATATCATGTTGAATTATTTTGATGGATTGTAAATCTTAGCACATTTTTTCATTTCAGGTCATATAAAAAGAAAATTGTAGGTAATTGTTATAATTACTGTATATTTTTGTAATCAGAATAACATTGTGAACAAACTATACATTTACACTTTTTTACAAAATGTTCCAGTTAACAGTTAGGCAACAGAATTTATCCATTTCTTCTTTGAGTTCTTTATTGGAAATTGTAAATAATTTAAGAAATTCTCAAACATTCCAATAAAATGCTTTATTATGTGAGGCCTTTCGCCTACAATGTAGGCATCGTCAGACATCAACATACAATTCTAATTTTAAAACATTTGTTTACAAAATATATAATAATGTAAATATTTAAAACATATGGTATTTTTTTAAAATAATTAAATTTAAAGTGTGTGTATATAAATATGAATGTAAAGTAATTTTAAGTTAAATTATACTATTTAAACGGAGAATTTTGAATGGGAGGAGGTTCATTATTTACAATTAGTGTGTTAAATTTGTTCATGTAGAATGTTTCTGATGCATCTAATAATTGATTTTTGTTAACTTGTTTTAGAACTTCTAATTTTGAAAAGTTATGTCCTTTTTCTATTGCATGTTTGCCCATTGCTGATTTTTCACATTGTCCATACTTAAAATTTGGTGTGTGTTCTTTGAATCTTGTTTTAATTTTTCTTTTTGTTTGGCCAATATACACCTTATCACAATTAATTTTATATATTCCAGATTTATCTTCTTCATTTATTTTTGATTTTGGGCAACCCACTTTCATGTTTAATTGCAAATATATTTCTTAGTTCGTTTGAAATTAATGCAAAAAGAAATATGAATTTTTTCCCTCGAATTTGGCTTAGATATGTGGATGATGTTTTTGCAGTTTTTAACAAGAAACAAGACCTCCCAAAATTTGTTATCGAACTTAATTCATTCTACAACACTATAAAATTTACATATGGAACAGAATTAAATTTATCAATCCCATATCTTGATTTACTTTTAACACGAAACTTAGAAACTGGAATGATTGACTTCGACATTTATAGAAAACCTACTCAAAATTACAGATTTATTATGAATAGTTCATTTCATCCACCATCTCAAAAACGAGCTGTCTTTAACTCATTAATTCATAGACTTCTCAACACACCATTATCAAAAGAAAATTACCAAAAAGAAGTTTTAAAGATAAAAGAAATTGCTCAATTCAATGAATATCCAACTAAATTAATTGACAATATCATTCAAAAGAAGACAATATCAATGAATAAAAATAAAAGAACAACTCTAACACCAATTGAGCCTAAAGAAAAATCTATTTGGAAATCCGTTTGTTATAATGAATATTCAAAGGAAGCAAAGAAGATATTCAAAAAACACAATATAAATTTATCGTTCAGAACAAGTCATCAAGTAAAAAACCTATTAGAAAACCCAAAATCAAAAATAAATGAAGAAGATAAATCTGGAATATATAAAATTAATTGTTATAAGATGTATATTGGCCAAACAAAAAGAAAAATTAAAACAAGATTCAAAGAACACACACCAAATTTTAAGTATGGACAATGTGAAAAATCAGCAATGGCCAAACATGCACTAAAAAAAGGACATAACTTTTCAAAATTTGAAGTTCTAAAACAAGTTAACAAAAATCAATTATTAGATGCATCAGAAACATTCTACATGAACAAATTTAACACACTAATTGTAAATAATGAACCTCCTCCCATTCAAAATTCTCCGTTTATATAGTATAATTTAACTTAAAATTACTTTACATTCATATTTATATACACACACTTTAAATTTAATTATTTTTAAAATCTACCATATGTTTTAACACGTTCGCTGCTGATGGTGCTGCTGCCTGTTCTGAGCATGCGCTTGGTGCGGATCCGCACCAACTTCGTATCATAACTGTACGAAAAAATTAAATCGCTAGCTACGAACGAACGGTAAAAATTTGTTCAACTGAATGTTTTAAGCAAGCTCACAATGAATCCTCTGTCTGTGGACAGTGCTCGGCGCACACTAAACAAATAACATGAGTCATCCAATATGGTGCGGATCCGCACCAAGCGCATGCTCAGAACAGGCAGTAGGGTGCGGATCCGCACCATCAGCAGCGAACGTGTTAAATATTTACATTATTATATATTTTGTAAACAAATGTTTTAAAATTAGAATTTTATGTTGATGTCTGACGATGCCTACATTGTAGGCGAAAGGCCTCACATAATAAAGCATTTTATTGGAATGTTTGAGAATTTCTTAACCCTTTTAGTGCCGCACGACACGCTCCGTGTCGATGCGTTTCTGTACTAAAAATGCCGTCGACACGGAGCGTGTCGATCCGTATTTAATTTATTATAGTACTATTTTACTGTATTAACTGGCTAGTAACGATGCAGACAGCTTCTAAAGGCTTTGAAGTACTTGTTTCGATCGATGTTTCGATGTAATCTTCGATATATCGATGTTTCATTTGTTTACAAAGTTGCGCTAGTTTTTCGTTGTTTGTTTACATTGTGTCGAGCGGTGTTTTCAAATAAAAGTTTTAATCATTTTTATTGTAAAATGGATAGAAATAAAGTAAACTGTGATGATTAGTGTAAAAAAACAATTATAAATTCAATGCTTCAGTAAGGAGACCTGATTTTTCACTCTGAATATCTGAATTGAACAATTTTATTTTCTATATTATTCTTTATGATTACTATGGTTACAACATATTTTAGGTATAGAATAAGCTCCTAATATAGTAATTTACTTCTTATAACTTTGTTTTTTTTATAAGAATACAGAGAATAAATTTTTTCCATAACTTATATGTTTTCGCCGTAAATTATCGTATTGTAAAATATTTTTATTTTGCAAAATATTGGGAATCGTTTGCATGAAAGTAATATTTGTTATACTGGTTTTGTTCAGTTTTAGATGAACTATTAGACAGTATTACTGGAAAAAATTAAAAAAAATATTGAAATATACTTTTATGGACTCAAAGTCAAATTTTTATTTTTATTTTTATCTTTTTTACATGTTGTTTTAGTTTATAAATACTTGGAAGACAATATTTTAAAATAATTTACAATCAAAAGGTGCAATAATAATCATAAAACAAAATAAAACTTAATTCAAAGGTTTATGACCTAAAATAAATTTAATATGATTTTTGTTGTAAACCCTTACATTTTTGCTCAGAATTGCTTGGCACTTTTCACCATAGAGGCCGTTCAAGGTCACGGCACTAAAAGGGTTAAATTATTAACACTCCAGTGGTCGCGCGGATCACAATAGTGATCCACTGATTTTGTTTTCGCTGCCATTAGCAGTTGGCAACACGCTCGACCTTGAACGGCCATATACCTTCCCGCCACGTCCTCAGGCACCTGTCAGTGCAGTTCCAGCGTCCGCTTTACTATCCTGTTGATACAGTGCGTGTTTGATTTACTATTTGTCACCAGTGGATCACTACTGTGATCCGTGCGTCCAAACTCGTACCTCGTGACGACAGTACCACGAAATCTTTTAGTTAGTTATTTATTGTAAATATTATTATTTTTGTATGCGACTGGCTGTATTAGTGTGTTATTATGTCGAAGTGTGATAATCAACAGTTGAGGCGGTGGTTAGCAGAAACTGAGAGTGATTGTGAGAGCATTATTGGTGTTGAGGATCCTAACGAGGTTGAGGAGGATTTATTAGAACAACCTGATGACCAAAGTGACTCAGAGGACGAAGGGGAAGAGGCTGCAGTTGCAGAAGAAGAAGAAGTAGCTGCAGTTCAACCACCAACTTCTGCAATGGGAAGGTGTTTCCTATGTGGGCGTAGCCGCAACAAAACAACAAGAAAGACATGCAGCAAGTGCAATCACTGGGTGTGTCCAGAACACCAAAAAATTGTTTGTGCCAGCTGCTCTAAATAAACAACCTTGTATTATTGAAATAAACATTTTGTTTTCATAATTTGAAACTAGTACAGTGTTTTGTCATACAGCTTATTGCTAAAGATTATCCATCAAATTTTACTATTTCTGGTTTTTGTCAGCTTTGATTTAGAATATTGAAAAAATAAATAATATTTGCCTGGAAATTAAACTTTGTATTTATAACTCTTTTATTTACCTCATTTAGTGATAATATTGAGCTTACAGTCGATTTTATATGTCCAAAACTCATTTAAACGAGTGGATCACAATAGTGATCCACGCGACCAAACACGTTATGCTGGGTAGCGCGACCACTGGAGTGTTAACAGAATTTATTTCAAAATTAATTTCAAAACATAAACATGTTTGTTACATGCAACCAAAATAAAATTATTTCTATGGAAACCTTAAGTCAGTCATATTATATCCCAGGTATTTATCAATAAAATAAAATTTAAATAGTTACATTTGAACCATTAATTATGAAATGGGATAAGTCATAAAAAGCGCCTGCAAAAAAGCCAAAAATAGTCCGTCAGTACAGAGTTGTGCCATTCCCAGCTCTAGGGTTAAACCTTAGTATTTAACCCGGAATCGGTCGCACTATTAGAACCTTTCTAACAAAAATTTTCGCTTAAAAGAAATTTTTTTTGTTTTATTTATTATAAATTTCATATTTTTAATATGCCTCGAGGAACTCTTTCTGGATGTATTTCAGGTGGTTTCATGATGACTCATAGTCTAGCAGTGGGGGGGGGACTGTTTTTATAGTGCGCCGCAGTACAGTTAGTGTCGTTCTAGACGCGCGACCGATCACGTGGCAGTGTGATGTAGAGCCACTCTAACGGCGCGACCTATCGCGTTACTTTTATAATTGCTTCTTTCAATTTTTTGTTGTTGTGATATCGGTGTATTATTTAGTTGTAGGGTATTGTATATGTGTATTGTGTTGTAAATATTGTATAAATTTTTTTGTATATTTTTTTTTAAAATGGCAGAGAAGCCAATCGAAGACGACATTTTGAATTGGTTGCAAGAGGATGAAGAAAGCAATGTGGAATTTGAATTTAGGGATAACGATTCAAATAGTGATGCTCCTTCTGAACATTTTGAATATTGCACTGATACAGAACAGTCAGGATTAAGTGATCAAGACGAACCTATGGTAATAGACGATAATGTGACTGGTCGTGAAGAAACAAATTCAACACTAGTGACTGTACAAAGTTTGAACAATCCGTTATACTTAGCTATGTTATAACGGAACATTATCTTATAGCTATTATAGAACAATATGTTATACTTTTAGCTAATAAAACAATGGTTTAATTTTAATTGCATTGAATTTTTATTTCAAAAGTCCTTACAGTTAAAACTAACATTCTTCTTAGGATTTTAGGGTAAAAAATAGTCGAACTATAATAAAAAAAAACACAATTAAGAACTACTATACATTGTATAATAAACAGCATGGACTGAACTTAAGATTGTGTAAAGAACTTTCTAATTTTAATTCAAAATATTATGGTAATATTGAAAAAACTAGATGTTAGAATCACCCTATACGCGCGACCGTTCGCGGAAGTAGAGTATGCGCGACCGATCCCGGGTTAAAACTGGAAACTGTCTCTAATGAAGTACATTTACAAGTTGTACCATCACATTCAAAATTATGTTGTAGTGAAATCAGATTTACAAAATAATGCCTGTAAGATGAAAGTTTATATATTTTGATTTATTTACATTAACAGTAATTTTTGTAGCTATACTCCGAGTTCTTAACCCTGCAAGTGTGAGCCATCGGAATTTCCGATGGTTGGTACCCATTACGGGTGTGACTTTCGGAATTTCCTACTGTCTCGTTTCGTCAACACTACGTTATTATTATATGTCAAATTCCATTATAATTACCACCAATTGGTTCACGAGGTTCCATTTATTATATTTAGATGTCTTTGGTTGCACATTTGACTGAATACACTCTGCTAACAGCTGATGTATTTTATACTACAGTCGTCAATTTGTCAGATGTAGTCTGTGTGTTCCAGTTTTACTCTCACATTATTTTGCTGAAATCTAACCTAATTTTTACCATTTTATTTCATATATACAGTCAAATATTGCTTATATTGTGTCTATTGTATTTACTGATATTGATTTTAGTGTAAATATAGTTATTGTTTTTAGAAAATGTAAATATATATGAACACTGCAGGTTACTGGTAGGCCTGTTTGTAGCTGGCATGAATCTTAGTTATGCCTATTTTATTTTGTAATTTATTGTTTGATAAGAATATCATTCATAATGACAGATCCTTGTAGATCAAGTGATCAAGTGATATTCGGGATTTCTATTTCAAAGTAAGAATCTAAAGATGATACATTATTAGTGTATTGAAGGTATGGCAGCAAATGCAAAACACACAATTTTTTATGTATGTGCGAATTTACTTTTTGGAACTTATAACTTCCTATCAATTACTGGTTTCTATAGATACCTATACATTTTTGTAATCTGTATAAAATTTTTACATAATATAAAGAAACTATCAAGTTAAATTAATTATCACTGGTGTTATATAAATAAGCAAAAGAAAAAATAATTTATTTATTTACATATTTATTTTGTCTCTTATCTCATACCAGATTTACAAAAATAAAGTTAGCCTTCTAATATATGTACGGTCAAAAGCTACATTTCAGGCTGAAAACAATGATATACAACAAGTTATATTTATACAATAAGGCAGCTGGAATATTAATTTAATAAACCTTTGCGAAACAACTAATTTTGCTGCCACACTGGGGGAACAACTGTACCACACTTGCAGGGTTAAAATATCCAAATCATTATTTATATTTGTTTGAAAGTTTACTTCAATTTTATGGGGATCATAAAAGCAATATCATCTATAAATGCACTTCTGAACTTGTAAAATGTTGCTTAAGTAATTTATGGATACTACAAAACATTTTGCAGATAGCGCTGATCCCTGTGGGACACTGGCTTTTACAATTAATTTGGGCTATTACAATTGTACGCCTGTGGGACACTGGCGTTTACTCACTTCCTTGTTAATGTTAAGCCATTGAGTGCACTCCACAATTAAACCACTTCAACCCTCTAGCACCAGCAGCTTCCAATTTCTTCAGCAACAATTATGATCCACAATTCAAAGTCTGTCTTAAAATCTATAACTTTGTGTTAACGTTATTGCATTATATTATGTAAAACCTCACCCAGGTCTTTTTTTTCAGATTCAGAGAGAAGATGCAATGAGGATTGAACGACACAAACAGTTGTTTAGAGGAGAACGTGCTTGGAAAGACCACTATGCTCCCCCTCCCAAAACTGACAGTTACTGATCTACCATTGTTAAATGTTAATAGGAATAACATATTTAGCAACTTGTAATGAAAAATATAATTGTTTTTCAGAGTAGAAAAATATTCATTGTTTCATTTGATGTAATTTGTCTACCACAAACAATGTTTTGCTGTTATTTTTCTTATTCACAATTTTGGAAAAAACTGACTATTATAGAGCACAGGTTTTTAGCTTACTAAAACATAAATAAATTACTACAATAAGCAGATAAATTTAAATTTAATAGATTCTTATGTAATTTAGTATTATAATATTGTTTGCCAGGTAAAAAAAATATATTTGTATAAAATCTCAGAAATTAATCTGCCTGTTAAATAGAAGAATCTGCAATTACCTTTCTTTCCTTTATCATAAGAAATTTAGAGTTGGGCAGAGGTGCTTCTTGATACTTCTGACTCCAGCTGACAAATAAAAAATTGTACACTCATAAGGGGGCTTTACATGCAACGTTTTATTGTACATCAAGTTGACAGCTAAAAATTCTATCCGCTATAATGTAGCATGAAGACAGCAAAACGTATGTTTTGTCAAAACGGAATGAAAACCAAAGACAGATATGAAAACTGATGATGTAAGCACTGTTTTGTGATAACTGCAACAATGTGACAGAGTATGTGAACACTTGTCCCTGTTTATCGTATCGCCAGAAATAGTGATCACTGTACTAATTAATATGCTGTGGTGTCCACTCTCAAATAATTTCACTAGTCCTCTGGCTCACCTTTCACTGAAAATAGTGATTTATTTTCAGAAGGCGCTGTCTAGATCATTTTGACATGTAGGCCCTATCTCCTTTATTTGTTATGTCGTTGAATACAAACGAGAGTAAAATAGTTGAGAATGATATAAGCCCTTGTTCCATTATAGAACTATAATGTAAACATAACCTAGACTTTCGGCTAAAAGTTAAGAAAAGATGTTACGTTTTCTGTTGAGTGTTAACCCATCTTTAAACTTAACTCATATCTGTGAATATAAAGCATATTGTTCTGGTTTGTATGTTTGAACATTAATTTAATTATAAATTATTTATATTGAATCATTTCAATCATGAAAATCAGTCATATGCCTTGTGACCACTTATCTTTGGGTTAATTATATTGATAATTTCAGTTAGATAGCCCATAGTAAAAGGGAGTAGTCATAATTAATTTTAATTAAATCCAGAGATTAAAATACAGCTGGGATGATAAATTTACCAAACACAAGTGTCAATACTACTAATACAATATTCAAGTTAGGTTGGAGAATGTTTACTGAATGAATATGAGCACAAAGGAATCAGGCACTTAGACCGCTATGAGTCCTGGGACAGTAGAGGAGCAATTCGTGGAGTCACTGGTTGATGCATGAGTGTCATCAACAAATATTGAGTTGAGACACAGTGACGCAAAAGCACGAAAATAGATCTGTTCATGCAATTTCTGCATTCTATCAGTGTGGAAAACGGTGTTTGGTTGTAGAGACCTTCTTCTTTGGTCCTTGTAATGAGGAATTAAAAGAGAAGGATTAGAAAATTTGTAAGCACTCGATGTGGAGCATAGGCTTTATCAAACACTTCGACATGAAGTTGTTTTCTTACATTGGAAAATGTAACTGGGCGTGTTATAAAGCTACATTTATCCCGGCAAAAGAAAACCTACCTAGTTATAAGATGGTGTATTGTGACACGTATTTAATTGTTTCAATAAAAATAAATTCATCAGCACATTACAATAATTTAGGACATTGTGTGCGGATGACGCTACTTGATGTCAAGTAGTATTATCTGCAAAAATCTTATTAAGTAAAATTATTGTAAAATGGCTTACAAACCTGTTTCTTATAACTTGAAATAAACAGTATGAAAAATAATATTTTTCTTCTATTTACTTACAAAGTTGTGTTTTGATTACTTATGATGTTCTTAGAAGCACTTTCCCAAGGGTAGTGCTGGTACATCAGGATATGCTTCACGTTGAAATGTGGTTGTCTTTTCTAATGCCTTTAGCATAACACGTGATACAAAGACATCTTACTGAGCCGTTTGCGCTAATGGGGGCTTTTGTTTGAAATGATCTGTGTTAATGTCTGGGCAGTTTTGTTGATTTTTCTAAGGGAGTCAGGAGACCTTCAATTATTTTAACTCTAAAATTCAACATTGAAATTTTCCACTCCAAATTGTGTTTATTATATAGGCTAGTAGACAAGCATTTACGAGTCCCACTTGAATGATATGAATGAACAGCTTCTTATACTATCTTAATGTTTTACATTCATAGGGATAGTAGGTCATAAGATGATATTTCCGATCCATCCCACTTATATATTCATTATATTGAATTGGCAGGTTTTTTATCCTTGTATTTGTTCGAATTTATCTTTGTATTAGTACATTTCATTTTTGTATTGGTTTAAAATGTATAAAACTGAACTCTTATCCCTCCATTTGCCAAACATTACACCATAACAGTATTAGGTTTACCTTTCACCTTTTTAAGGGTTTTTTTATTACCTGTCGGATTTTCTTTACTGTCAATATCCAGTTATAAACGTGTTTGGTTCAATTACTGTCAATATCCAGTTATAAACGTGTTTAGTTCAAGAGATAAGAAGTCAGAGGAATGCTATTATAAAAATTTTCGACAAGCAGAACGTGCTTTCTCTAATCTCTGGCAGTAAATGAAATATCACTTTCCCTGTGTGTCCAGCACCTGATAATATTAGTAACATATTACCAGCAATAGAGCAAAAAGTTGAAGATTGTCACAAATCTGCTTCTGAAAATGTTATTAATTTTTCAATAAGACCATTAATTTAGCCACAATAGGTAAAATTGGAAAACATAGTTTTTGACATTTCAACATTTTAGGGATTAAAATTGCTACCATTTTGGAATTACGAAGAATTTTTCAAAATACCTTCTTATTGCACACCTACAACATTGGACCAATCATCCTACAAAATTTCAACCCCGGAGGTTCAGTGGTTTTTAAGAAACAGTGAGTCGGTGATATTTGGCCTTAATTTCAATTTTTTGGGTTAACTATTAAATATTAACTGCTTATTTAATAGTTATATTAAGTAGTTTTTACCATTATCTAGTGACTTTTTTTATAATTGTTGATTACTCTTAAGAGACAGGTCTGAAGACAGTTTCTAATCATTGATAGCATGCCGGGTGAGACAGATGTTGGATGTCAAATGTCCAGATAATGAATCAACCTACATTAATCATCCATCCACAATTTACTACAATAATGTTTTATGTATATGTTTGTAAAATCGTTATTTACTTACATGAAGATGAAAACAATTAATTAAAATAATTTTGTTGGCATTTTGAAGCAATCCAGATTATGAACTACCTCAAAAAAAGTGCCCTAAGGCACCCCACATTCTCAACCTGGCAATTACTACACCTATCTGCAACCAGATGACTTGTTTTTCATCATAAAATATATTGTTTTAAGCCAGGTTTTGCCATTTCTTATCAGCAGTTTTTAAATGTTCCTAATGTATTAAATCTAAGTTTGTTCTCCTAGATAATTAAGTTTTATAATATAGAACAACCAGTAAGTATAATTTTAGAGGACGCAAAGTAGGGCAATTGTGCCAGAATCTGGTTTCTTGCCATATTTACTTGTTCCTTACCCTATGAGGATTGCTATAATTTTACAATTTTTCTTTTTTCCTGCAAAATTATATTTCTTGTATTACACATAAAAGTTTTTACTGTCGAGCAAACCATGTAAGTCTACTTTTAGAGTGTGTACAGTAGCCGTTTTGAGTGACTCGCAAATGGAAAATCTAGCTCTACGTAGGGGTAGAGACAAAAATAGAGAAAAGTCGCAGGAATTTCTCGTAATTTCTTCTCATAATTTCATGAGGCTCATAATCATCATACCAAATTTGAGCCTCGGAGGTTTATAAGTTTTTGAGATACAGTGATCAGCGAGTGAGTGTGTCATTTGGATTTTAATATACTTATGTTTTATTAGCCCAGGTCTTAAAATATGTTTGTTGTACAAAGTTATGGATAGTTTTTCTAAAACGAAATATTGTCTTATGTGATAGCAAAGAAATAGTATCATAAAAATAGTATGCATTGCAGTATAAGCTTGTAGAATATCATGTACATTCATAATGCTTAACTTATAATTGGAGAGATAGGACATCAGCAATCTTACCTTAGAAGACAAGTTCACTAACACCAGAGTAGTAGTAACATACACAAAATCACACAAATAGTCTGTGCCACTGGCACTTTCTTCAGGTGAGTAAAGAGAGAGAGAGAGAGACTGACATGGCTTCCACTATTGCTGGGTAGGTGGCTGTGGTAGGGGTTGTACATCCATAGAGCAACACTCAGGTATTGATGCAGTTTTTTTCAGTTGGTATAAATATGGGGAGGTTAGCTGATGGGGAAGAGGTCTATCTTATGTTCATATTAGGTAGGTCAAGAGATTTTGTTATCCATTGGTGTGCTAGTTCCATCCTTCGGAGTTGGGAACTATTGGCATGGGAAGGAAGGGATCTGATTACTTTAGTGGTGTAACACTGATCAAAATTTTGGCTATGGAGAATAGTATCGGCAGATACAGGTTTTTCAGGATTTTGGACTTTGCAATCATGTCCAATACCACTGCATATGTAGGGGCGGGTCAATACCACTGTACATGTAGGAGTGGGTCAACACCACTGCACATGTAGGGGCTGGTGCGTGGGTCATTACCAATGTACTTATAATAATATTAACAAGAGCCCTTTAACATTCAAAGATAAGGAACTTGAAGTAAGGTATGTAGATTGCTGTGTGTATATGGGTGGGTGGTTCAATGCCACTGAAAGTATGTGGTTGGCCATTCATGCGTTTTCGGAGGGTTTCACTGATAAGGCCGATATTGGGCAGAACAGTGCTGGCACTGGAGTTGATAAGTTAAATTGGTGGAATCACAGGAGTGGTTTCCAGGTATCTTGTAAGTTAAGGAGGTAGTGGAGCTTAGTAAAAGATGTAGCTGGGCAGGTTTTGCAAGATTTCTTGTTACAAGGATTAGAACCTGGTGGTTGCTGGTCTTTAGGATAGGTCAGGATGTTGGGATCAGGTAACTTAGGATGGACCAGGATTTGGCGGAGGTTTTTCAAGGAGATCTTTGGTGTGGGGGGGAAGCTTTTAAGATGTTGGTCATTTTCAGGATTTGGTTGGGTTTCTGTAGGCTATGGTGGTAATTAGTGACAAGGGGTAAGCACGGGGAACTACTTCTGGTTTAGTGTTGGATTTGGGACTGGTTGGATTTGGTTTTTAATAAGGTTGGTAGGGTAACCTCTCTTTTGGAATGCACTGTTAAGTTGGTTATTGTATTTATTTAGGTTTCTGGGAGAGGAAATAATGTTTGGCACGAGTGGCTAGGCTATAGGGTAGAGCGTATAGTGTTGGGGCAACAGCTGGTATAGTGAAGGTATTGTTGTTTATTGGTAGGTTTGATGTGAATATCAGTTTGAAGGACACCGTCCTCCAATCCAATTTCAACATCAAAGAAGACTATACGTTCAGAAGAGGATTGCTAGGTGAAATTCAGGGATGAAAAGTTTTGTAGGCTTTGAAGAAAGGTTTTCAAGATTGGTTTCGTAGTCAGTCCAGATCATGAAAATATCATCGATGAAACAGAGTCAGCCTGGGTTGGCCGGGTTGTTTTTGAAGGAAAGTCTTCTCCAATTTCCCCATGAACAGGTTGGTATAGGAAGGATCCATATTGATCTGGAGGTAGTTTTGCCAGAACTTTGGAAGTGGTTTTTTCAAGGATGAATTAAATCAGCTGAACTAGGAAGGAAGTGCTAGGTTTGGTGTTTGGAGGGCGTGTATTTAGGAAATGCTCAATAGCAGCTAAGCCATGAGTGTGGGGTATATTGGTGTACAGTGAAATAGCATCAATGGTAACCAGTTTGGTGTTAAGGGAAGATTGGAAAGGAGACTAAGGAAATGATTGGTATCCTGGACGTGGGAAGGAAGTTGTCGTACTAGAGGTTGGAGTTTGTCATCGACAAAGGCAGAGATACGTTCAGTAACAAAATTATAGCTGGCTACAATAGGCCTACCAAGGGGAGGGATGGTGCCTTTGTGGATTTTGGGTAGGATTTAAAACTGCGGTGGAATAGGTTGTTCATTGATAAGCAGGATTTGGCTGGCAGTGGTTAGGTTTTGGTGTTTAGCATGATGAAGGAGGAGACTTTTCAGTTCTTGGTTGTGTTTTTCGGTTGGGTCAACGTCAAGTAGGTGGAAGAATCGGACAACTGGAGGTTAATTTCATTTATATAATCCCCAACCTGTTACAAAAGAACAATTAGTAAATTATCTTCACCAAAATGATATCTTAGCAGATTGTCAATTTGGGTTCAGAACGGATAAGAACGTTTCAGATGTTTTTTCGAAGTTAGCAAAGAAATTTATAATTCCCTCTCGGACAATGCATGCTCATATTTTTTTTGAAAAAAGCTTTTGACAGCGTAGATAGAAGTAAACTAATCTCTAAATTATCAGCAATAGGTGTATCGGGAAATGTCCTATACTGGTTATGTTACTGGTCGATGCCAGGCGGTGACAATTTGCGGTATAAACAGTGATGAGCGACTGTTGATTACGGTGTGGTTCAGGGTAGTACATTGGACCAATATTATTTTTAATATACATTAAAAAAATTTCTAAATAAAATATTAACAGAAAATTGTTTCTTTTTGTAGATGATACTTTAATTTTAATCAAAGATAAGTCATGGGAAAGTGTCCGCAATAAAGCTCTATTGGATCTTAAAATAGTAAAACAATGGCTAGACCAAAATATTTTATCACTAAAACAAAATTTTTGCCAATTTCTCTAGCACCGAGTGGAGACTACACTTTGAGGGATTTAGTAATACATAGTTGCCAAAACCTCTTTCAAAATTGCTGTGATTGTGAGATCATAGAAAAAGTATCATCATACAAGTATTTAGGAGTTATATTTGAATCACGTATGAAATGGATAGATCATATACATTTCCTAAAAAGCAAAGCCAGAAAATTTATTTTTGCTTTTAGACAGTTAAGTAGTTTTAATTATAGCATATTTAGCGTATGTGCAATCAATTCTTTCTTATGGTATTGTTGCTTGGGGGAGGAGTATATAGCTCACATCTTGAAGGTCTGAATGTGGTTCATAGGTCCATTCTAAAAGCTGGGTTTATGAAACGTCGAAGATATTCCTCTGATTTACTATTTCAAGAAACAAGAATTCTTCCTATCAAAAAACTATTCATTAAGGATTTATTCATTTAAATTTTTAAGCACTTTGGTTTACTGTTTTCCACCATTGAACATAACACAAAATATGCAAACAAAGTAGGAATTATAACAATCAATCAGTAAAATCTGTTTCAACAACAAACACTTTTTACATCGCTCACGTCCTGTTCAGAAACTAAATCATGGTTGCATCTACTCAGTGATGAGGAGACGGTGTCCCTTGTCTCTGCTGATTGAAGGCAGTTCCAAAAAGGAGTGACCTTTTCTCCTCCTCCCCTCCACATTTCACCTTTAATGCATTGGCACATTATCTACAGTTTTACTCTCATTAAATTTGTATTATTTTAATCACGTAAATTTTAATTTTTAATTTAGTATTTAATATAATATCACATAAATAGTTTATTCCAAATTAACATATTAGTTTTATTAATAACACTTCGTAATTTCACAGGTTATACTTAACATTTAAATTTAATTAAAAACAACTTGAGCCTACGCACAGGCCTCTGACGCCCATGTAGGCTCTTTCCCTTCATAAATGTAATTTTTATAATCAGGCAAAATATTTGTTTATCTTAAATTCGTTTTTTTCTCTGGAATCAGTTTTTAACATAGCCATTGATAAGACTTAATTATTTTAAATTGTGTTTTATTCTTGAGTGGTTATTTTAGATATTTTTTTATTATGTTTTAAATTATAAAATCTAAATTATATTTTGCTTAAAAACTTGGTTAGTGAAGTATATTTAGTAATTTCTTTGTATATGTTTATTTTATTTTGTACTCTGGTGGAAATAAAGTGATTTTTTGATTTTGATAATAAAAAATAATTTGTAACTTATTCACATTATATTAAATTTGAAGATCATGAACTGACATTTTAAAGAATTTCATTTTCACAACTTCATCTTCTCTGGTGACAAGTTCAACGTTATGTATAAATTAGGCTAACTTAATTAAAATATATCTTTAGTGATGATGTATATATTTGTGTAGAGTTCCCTATTACTTAGTCTGTAAAACTAATAACAATTTTAAAAGAATAATAAACACACAGAACTATTCTAGATTCAAAGGAATTTATCCCACAATTAATTAGAGTTTTGATTACGAGGTGTGTTTTTAAAGTAAGTACCGTTTTGGAAACCCGCCGCTGTAGCGCTGCGATTGGCGTTCAGCGCATGCACGCTGGGTACTACTGTCTGTTGGCAAGCCACAGTCGCCGTTACGGATCCATACTACCGTATTTAAGGTCGCTTATGACTGTTTAAAATTCTTTTAAAGGGTGAGTCAATGCCGCCAACTGTAAAGTACATGTTATTATAAATTTTCGTAACGCTACAGGCATGGAAGCAGCTGATATTCATAGAGATCTGTGAAGTTTATTGAGAAAACAGAATGAGTGGTGGCATAGTATGGACATGTGTGAGAAATTTTAAACTAGCTGTACGAATGTGCATGATGAGGAACAAAGTGGGAAACCTTCACTCATTACTGATGGCTTGATGCAAAGCGTTGATGAAAAAAGTCAGAGAAACAGACGCTTTATAATTGCATTGTTAAGTAGTGTGTCTTCAAGTGTCAAGTAGTGTGATTTCTGAAGTTGTAATAGAATGTTTGAAGTACCGAGTTATGCTTACGGACGGAAAATCACAACACAAATGTTTAGTGAGAATCAAAAAAACAAACTTAACCAGATCTCTCACATTCATAGATCATTAGAATCGTGATGGTTACGATTTTTAAAACGAAATTGTCACGGTGACAGACTCACGATGAATGTCAGCTGCTTTAACAACCTACGCGTTACGAAAACTTATCATAACATGTGCTTTACAGTTGGCGGCATTTTTAATCGCAGGATGAATTTTAAACAGTCATAACCGACCTTAAATACAGTCGAATGGGTCCATAACGGCGGCTGTGACTTGCCAACAGACAGTAGTATACAGCATGCATGCGCTGAACGCCAATCGCAGTGCTACAGCGGCGGAATCCCAAAACGGTACTTACTTTTAAAACACGCCTCGTAAATAGATTTCAATCTATTTTATTTATTAAGGTTAGAATAAGCATCTTGAATTTCTTTTTTTTTTTTTTTTTTTTTGCTGTTATAGATTCTTCTTTTGGCTTCTAAAATCTTGATTTTCTTCGTTTCTCTTCATTTTCATTCTCACTTTCCTTTGCTTCTCTTTTTGGTTTGAGGGCTTCATGATATCTTTCTCTAGAGCAACGAATATGAATCAGCATCGACTTTGTAATATTTATTTTAGAAATTTCTCCACCCATAACTTGCATAGAATCATACACAACTGTTTGGGCTACTATTGTCTCCTCATTCATATTTTCTATCAAAACTTTATTAACTGAAAAAAACCACGCTCAAGGTTAGCGTTTCAATGAGATATCAACAAAGAAAAATAAGAACTCTTTTTAGGGAACTAGTATGAACAGTATTTATCTTTAAGAATGTAATCTGAAAGTTGTCAAAGTCTATCACTTTGACTGTCAAATGATGACAAAGTGCCAACTTTATTTTAAGTAATAATAATAATAATTCTTTTTATTGCAAAAATAAACATTTAACATCAATGTATCGCAATCGTCAGGTGGTAAATAATATTTAAATATAGACAAATAAAACATTCATTCACATCAAGGTCGCAATCAAACATACAAAGATATTTCATACATTCTTATTCTAATGGTGAATAGTCACTCAGATACAGTTCACAATCTCAGTTTTGAACTTGATTACAATTAATTTTTAATTTGCCCAGCGGCCAGTCATAAACTCATCAACTGAATAAAATGATTTTGACAACAAAAATCGTTTCAAACGAGTTTTAAATATATTCGGAGAGTTAATATTTTTAATGCTTTCGGGAAGCTTGTTAATTAGCCCAACGCCAAACACCTGGGGTAGATGATCGGTTACTGTTAGTCTGTGATGTTGGATTCTAAAGTTGTACCTGCCTCTCGTCTCATACTGGTGAACGCCTCTTTCTTGAGTCAGATCTACACCCGATCTACAGTGCAGAACCACATCAAGTACGTAGAGGCTGGGCAGGGTCAACAAACCAAGCTCCCCGAAAGTTGCTCTACACGACTCTCTGTAACCTAGTTTGCCAATAATGCGGACTGCTTTTTTTTGGAATTTAAATACTCTCTCAAATCTTTGTTTAGAGCATCCCCCCCAAAGTCGTATACCATACGCAAGATGCGGATATACTAATCCAAAATAGGCCATTTTCATAACCTCTTTATTGCAAAATTGTCCTAATTTCCGCAAAGCAAAGATACCTGAGGTGACTTTTGCACAAATACTGTCTATGTGGTTATTCCAAGTCAGACCACGATCTAGGTACATTCCAAGGAATTTTGTGGACTCAGTTTCTTCAAGGAAAACACCATCTATTGAAACTGCTGGTAGTACAGCAGTATCTTGATGTCTCAAATTGAAATTAATTATATTTGTTTTTGATTTGTTTGTTGCCAAATTTAATTCTTCAAAATACTGAATACAAGAATTTAATTCAGTGGAAGATAAGACTTCCAGTTCATTTATGGTACTTCTTTTAAAACAGAGAGTCTTGTCATCAGCGTATTGAATAAGGTGGCCGTTCTGTACTTCTGAGTTGAGTCCATTTACATAGATTAACCCTCCTAGTGTTGACTATGTACCCTCAAAATGTTAGGCGGATTTAGCTTGATTTGCAGACATTTGTTTGAAAAATAATATAAAATATATTTATTATTATAAATACATACTATTATATATCACTTTATTTGTTATATTACACTGAATATTTTACAATATGTTTTATGTACATACCTTCATTTTGAAAAATTTTGTTGCATCCAAAACTGAAGAAAAAAATCTTTTTTCGTTGTTTTAGAAAAGTTTTCACTGTTACCATAGAAATAAAATAACACAAACAAACAAATCCAGGATAGCCATCTTGTTCAAAATTTAGTAAACTTTAAAAATGTATACAATATATACAAATGATTTGCTCAGCAAAAATTGGAAAGGACAAAAAACAAACGTAAACACCGGCGAGTCAACATGGCCGATCCTCCTTCACTGACTGTTACAGCTATTTTGTAAACAAATCACAATTCTCTCGATGCGTGTAATCGATCATACTCGACTATCGATTATTCGGTATCATCTCCTGTTTCGATTGATACCACATAGAGTATTATTGACGGAACGATAATGCCAGAATAGCATATGTAACAATGGACTGCACAGTTGCTGACGCATCGGCAATTAACATTTACGAGACGTACTAAATTGCCGATGCATCGGCAATTAACAGGAGGGTTAAGAAAAGTAGCGGCCCAAGAATGGATCCCTGGGGGACACCTTGAATAACGGCTAATTTCGTTGAAAGAGCATTCGCTACCTCCATACGTTGTTCCCTATCCTTAAGATATGAAGTAAGCCATTTGTGTGGAAGACCACGAACGCCACTAGCCTCTAACTGGTGCAAAAGGGTTCCATGATGCACACAGTCAAAGGCTTTCGAGAGATCAAGAAATATGCTTAGCACATGTTCCCTCCTCTCTAATCCATCAACAATGCCCTCAATAAGATTCTGCACAGCATCAATTGTAGATTTATTTTCCCTAAAACCGAATTGTTCAGAGCTGAGGATTTGGAATGTCTCAAGATAATTCTCCAATCTATTATAAAATACCCTCTCAAATACTTTACTGAACACTGGGAGGATTGAAATGGGGCGATAATTATTTTTTTGAAATTGATCTTCTTTTTTAAATACAGGAATAACCTTGGCCATTTTAAGACCAGATGGAAAGGTCCCTGATTCAAAAGAGGAGTTGATTAATTTTGTAAGAGGCGTTAAGATGTGCCTAAAGCAGCGCTTAAGGAGCCATATGGACATATTATTAATATCACATGATCTTTTTGAATTCAGTCTCTGTATCACACTGGCTACCTCCTCCTCGCAGACCGGAGGTAGGGCCATGGACTGGACCTGTTCTGTAACATGGGACTTATTCATTCGACCTGAATTTGATAAGAATGAGGAGGATATTGTTGAAAAATATAAATTTAACTCGTTGGCTATATTTTCTAAGACTAAGTATCAATTAATGACGAACTCACGGGAAGCAGCATGTCCATCAATCCACTTATTGTCCACCAATATAGAAAGCATATCTTATAACAATTGGTGAGCAGCTTCCTTTCCAGAAATGTGTGGGTCCCAACAAGTTAAAGCCTTTGTGAGTTTGAATTTTAATGGGGACCACTCAATTAACTTTATAACTATTTTTTCAAACCTGTAAGACAATCCCTGTAAAATAATTTCAAATATAAATTACTAAATTTACTTCTACAATTTTTCATTTCTCTTTTGGTTGCAAATCCAACTTTTATGTTCGATACAGATAATAAGTTTTCTTCTTTATCCAAATCAGTATTCAACTTTTTCAGGTTTTATAAAATGTTCTTGAATTGAACATAAGGTTTGATGCAATTCTGTATATAAAAAAGCAGCTAGTGGTTTGTCTGATTGGAAAAATGTTAAAAAAATTTCTTTATCATTTGCTAATGTATTAAAAAAGGTAAGTTTGGAGCTCAGTAATGAATCCTTTGGTTTATTTTTCACTTCCACAAATGATACACATGTAGGTTTATCATTGTCAGATACATCTTTAACAAACCTTTCTAAATGATATAACATTTCAAATGCTCTCTGGGCCATTTTGAAGCCAGCAGACAGGACAAGACTTAAGAGAGAACAAAGATGTTTTCGTAGCCGTATATACTGCCCTACGAGCAAGAACATCTTCAAACAAGATGGTATATATAGATCGCAAGAATTTAGATAATTTCGAACCAGTTTCCTTCATTCCACATTTAAAAGCGTTACGAAGAGTAAGGAGCCCATATTTAAAAGATTTTTGTTACTCTCCTCTTTCAACAAATAACTTTGTAGTTCTTGGAGGAATTTGTAACCAACCGCCAGGCCATCCATGAAAACTTGCAAAATACTTAGAGCACTTAATGGTGTTAAAAATTAAATGTTAACTGTCAAGACTCCAAGGTTTAGTTTGCCCACTGTCCCAAACCAAAATAGACAAATAATTCAGTACATTATACTGATTAAAATTTACACTAATAAAGCACCCACAAAAAACAAATTCCAACTGATACAACAATTCTTATAAATTCTAGTTCTCCTTAAAAAAAAAATATATAGTGAAATATGATGATGGACCGTGAATATATATTTTCAATGAACTCGCTTAGTACTACAATTTAAATTTGAAAAATGGTAGAAATATATAAAAACACAGTTGAAAGAATTTTTTTTATTTTAACGATATTTTCTAAAAGGTAAAAATACCAACCAGAGTCAGCCAGCTAAACACATGGCCAACTACTCAACAACTAAGGAGGAATCTGCTCATATGGCAAGTACAGGTACTAGGTAGACGATGTATATGGCTATACTCGCACACCAGCTTCATGTTCCAGCTGGGAGACGGCAACTGCTGCTTCAACGAGCAGACGAAGGCACTTGAACTGATCTTCCTCTTCCGGAGGGGGATCATTCTCACATCTAATGGCCACTTCACTTCCTATGTGCGCGCTCCAGTACTCTTCTGGATTTCTGCAATGATCATGACAATAATTTATTTCAAAAACTGTCCTGTGAATTAAAATTTCGTTAAATTATTACTATTATATATATATCTCATGATAATGGTGACTAGTGAAAATAATCAGTTATTACAAAACAAAAACTTCTTGAAGTAGTCATAGTACTAAAACAATTCTTTAAGTTAACAATTACACCATGTACAAGTAAAGCAGTATAACTTGTACAACCTAAATCCCGCTCTGGCTCAGCTGCTACCAGCCAAACTTAGTACAGTATAACCTCGATTATCCGGCAGTCCGTGCCATCCAGTTTTGCAAGTAGATAACAAATTATTTACAAGATAAAATTACAGTTAATTGGAAACGCCTTTCAGTTTTGAAATGCAAATGTCGTACATGAGTGTTTCGGTTTTGCAAATTGCAGGCGCTGTATTGACTAGTCACCCTCTCTCGACAAGCGGTCGCTTGTTACTGCGTAATAATTTAGTAATGCGCCTGAAGATTCAAGCAGGCAAAGTTGTTTACTTTTGTTCAGTGTGGCTGGCTGGAAGAGTCCATTTCGCGATTGGGGAAAGTGGAAATAAATCTCTTGTATTGTATTGTAAAGCAGCGTTAGAGTTAGCGATAGTGATAAACATAGTTCGTTTCATTACAATTAATTGCTGCAGAGCGCATTGCGTCACATGCGATATTAGGCGCCTCGCTTACGTGTGCTCTCTGTTGTCAGTTTCTAAACGTGTTTCTCCTATATAACCAAGTTATTTATGACTTATGTTTTATCCGGCTTTTGTCGTATCCAGCTTGACTTTCGCTACATCAGGCCAGATAACCGAGGTTGTACTGTACTACGGCTAAGGAACTGCACATGTCCCCTTTTCTCCCTCTTCCATCCAAGCGTGGGGTAGATTTATTGCCAAGTCAACTCATGTACTCCACTATAAAAAAGTAAGTTTGTGAGTTAAAATATTAAAAAGGGGAAGCAGTAAAGTTGAGTTAAATTATTTGTAATCAGCAACAATTTTCAGTTTTTATTGTTATTGATCAAAATAACAAAAAAAAAAATTATATTTGCCTGTCATTGCTATTACAGATGTAATTTTATTTTTCAAATATAATTGTCATTTGGTTTTTAAACCTTTTTTTTTAAGGGTTATTGGGTCTATTTATTGTTGCAAAGTTTTTCATATTGAATTAAATTTAATATACCGGGTGTTTCAAAATGAATAGCGGGGTTTTAGTGTGTTATAATATTTATTACATCAAACTTACAGCCACAAGGGATATATCAAATGAAAGAGAAACTCAAACAGTTTTGTTTGTTGGCATCAGTGCGGAATGTTTCCGCCGCAATCCGATAGAAAGCGCTAGTAGCAAAGATGGCGACTAAAGAACAGAAAGAGTTTTGTGTTTTACAGTTTGCAAAGACGGAATCTGTTGTTACTGTGCAACGTGCGTTCCAGATTAAGTTCGGTTGTGATCCTCCAGGTGATAACAATATTCGTAGATGGTATCATCAGTTTGAAGACACTGGCTGCCTTTGTAAAGGCAAGAGTACGGGACGACCAAGAACTAGTGAGCAAGTGCGTAATTCGTTCACGCGTAGCCCTATGAAATCCGTTCGGAAGGCTAGTCGTGAATTAGCAATTCCTGTGACGACTGTTTGGAGAGTTTTGCGGCGACGCTTGCAACTACGTCCTTATCGTTTGCAGTTGTTACAGGCTCTGAAGCCTACTGACCATGTTTTACGTGCCAACTTTGCTAACGACATGTTGTTGAATGACAATGAAAATTTTCTGGATCTTGTCGTATTCAGTGATGAATCGACCTTCCACCTTAGTGGTCAAGTAAACACCCATAATGTTCGGATTTGGGGTTCAGAAAATCCCCGCATGATGGAACAAGTGCAACGAGACTCCCCTAAATTGAATGTTTTTTGTGCCATATCCCGACAGAAAGTTTATGGTCCTTTCTTTTTTGGTGAAGCAACTGTAACTGGTCCCTCTTATCTGGATACTCTACAGCTATGGCTCTTCCCTCAACTGACACAGGATGAACCAGAGAACTTCGTCTTTCAGCAAGATGGTGCTCCGCCTCACTGGCATAACGAGGTACGCGATTGGCTTAACCTCACAGTACCCGACCGCTGGATTGGCCGTAAGGGGCCTAATGATGGCGCTTGTTATCCATGGCCTCCACGGTCACCCGACCTAACGCCGTGTGATTTCTATCTTTGGGGGTTTTATTAAGGATCGAGTGTATGTGCCTCCAATGCCAGCCAACCTTCCCAAATTAAGGAACACGATTGAAACAGCTGTTGCGGCAATTACTAATGAGACACTAACCAAAGTTTGGGAAGAACTCGCATATCGTCTTGACGTGTGCCGAGTAACGAATGGTGCTCACATTGAACACTTGTAGGCTATTATGTAAAACTGATTGAGTTCCTCTTTCATTTGATATATCCCTTGTGGCTGTAAGTTTGATGTAATAAATATTATAACACTTTAAAACCCCGCTATTCATTTTGAAACACCCGGTATAATTATACACACCACATCACCTACACTGAACCTTTGCTAAATTTATGGATAGCTAAGATTAGTTTTCATTTTCTCTATAAAATGCTTTTGCATATTAAATAAAATATTGGTTGGATTACTGTTCATTTAGCACTACTAACAAAGTAAGTTTGAATTCGGACGCAAGCAATTTTTCTTCCCATAAGTCCTACTATACATATATTTACAAATGTGATTTACATAAATATTTCTTGCTAAATAATTATAACTAATTTTTCTAATCAAAATATATGGCCAACAACTTCTCCCCACTCCGTAGCTCCAACAGAATTAATTTTGCCTTTTACAAGCTCAATAATGTCCATCATATTAAATGGTGATATACATTGCTACATGTGATTTAATTTTCAATCGTATAACTCAATTACTTTCATACTGAACGGTATGGAGGCAACCGTAACACTGTATGTCCTACCTTCTCAATTAAGTTGTCCAGACTATTTTTCTATAGGTTTGTTGATGCTTATAAATGTAAAAGCTCTGCATTAATAACACCCATGTTATAAGAAGTATTACTAATTACAGGAGGCATATTACAGCACAAAACATAACACAACGTTTACTGAATAGTTGTCAGTTAGTTTTCGACTACCTTATAAGTGAAGTGTTGAAATCCTCGAGTACAGTAAGACCCTACCAAAGGAAGGGTTTGTCTCTGAGAACAATACTTGGTTGGCTATTTCAAAGAAAATCAATGTTTTCAGGCTGGCATGGATTTTATTTTACGGCCTGTGCAACACCCCCCCTATCCCCGCAGCACACTCACTTACAGGACACGCAGCCAGAGCGTGATTTAGGTTGCGCAAATTATACCTTATAAAGGTGATAAAGACAACAACAATTAATTGTATGTTGTGAAATAGATTAAGAATCTTTTTCAAATACCTTGGGGGCACAGTTGTAGTAAGCATTTTTTACTGTAAGCAAAGAAATATTTTTACTGCTTGTTTGTAATACAACCATTTAATTAGCTGTAGAACAATGTCATATATATATCTTTGCAATAATTACTGCAATTCTAAAAAATAATTTTGATTAAATAAAGCCATAATTCAGTGTTCATGAAACTTAATACGTAACTAGAAAAACAATTATTTTATGTTAAATAAACCAAACAAATTGTAATAATGGGTTCAAGTGGGGCAAAAAAATGAGTATTATCTTCTATCTGTAGATCAATGATTATCTTGTTTAAAAGAAGCTGTTCATTAAACAACAATAATCCTTTTCAGTCTCATGATATTTAATTTTTTGAGGGATTTTGATCAAAAGCTTAGCTGAGAGAACAATATTTTGGTATACATTTTTGATAGATAGTTGAATTTCTGATATCACTAAAGACGTAATACTGTAATTTAGTCCAGTGCATCAATATGTTAGCCTTACTTGGAGGTAGTGGTGGTGTAAGTGTGAGACTCAGTGGGTGTTTCGGTGGGTGTGTTACACTCGTAGGAAGAGACAATGAGAGAAGTCCATGGAGTGGAAGGGGTAAGCTGGTCCTCCTCACTTGCCCAACTGCTCTCGTACTCTGGGCTCTCATTACCTCCGCCCTTCGCCCCTCTCAGGATACCTGTCCCAGACTTCTTGCCTCGCCTCGAGATTGTGTAGTGCTGAGGATCATTACCTTCTCTACGGATCATTTCTGGCAGTATACGACGTCTTGCATTGATGAACCAGTTGCAAACCTGACATAATTTTCATTATTAGCAGTCTAAAAAAACAATAACCAATGTACAATAAACAATGTAAAATAACACACTACCTTGTCTTATACCCAGTAATATTGATTTTTTTTTCATTTCCAAATCCCCTTTTTCACAGAAACATTAAACACATATTTATCGTTTTATAACTAAGCATTCAAATTTCTTGTTGCATGTGCTAAAAAACATTGCCAACTTGATCTACACTACTCTTATTTTACAAGTGTTTAAAGATTCTACTAATTAATTTACAAATAATAGCACTATAAAATATGCATTGCAACTGAGAAGTTTGGCTATTACTAAATTTCCCTTCACTTATTTCTATATTTAGCCTAAATCTAGTCATGCATTGCTATAATCTATTTAGAGGGTAAATCTGGTATTTGCAAACCTCAGTTCTCAATTTAATTTAAATGTTCTTACGTTGTATACTGTAGCTTATTATGTTGTCTACTGACATAATAATAACATGCTCAGAAATCTGTGGGGTGTAAACAGATGATTAGTGCGTGGCCTAATACTGCTTCACACCTATGGACACAAACGGCACTGCTAGCGTAGGCTGAATGGAACATTAATCTTTCTTTTCTCTATGACAGATCGTTTTTATTAAGTATGCAAAAATAAATACAAGATAATAGAAATGTGCAAAATATACTAATCTCAACTCCTCCTAGTAAGTTCAAAGGGAAAACCTCTCGTGATTAACCCTAGATGAACGGAACATGTGTATGTAATGTGGTATGAACTAATGCCATAGGGCACATAATGTCTTGTTACTGAACTGGAATATTTATTTTCTGCTTCAAAATCAGCCGTATTTTCCCCACAGAAAGTTCCTCACATGTTGTCTGATAATGATAACCATCCACCTTCTTCACACTTAGTTATCACTAGTAATCTCTACTGGATCAGTAGTTATATTTACATGTAAAGTTCCAGAATTGAATCTCATGATCAAACCGTACGTGTATTGACCCACCCACTCACCAATTAACATACATAGGTATTGACCAACCCACTTGCTCGCTCATACCCGTAAAGTGGTTGTGTAAGAGCAATCAGCTGACACCACTAAGATAAAAGATATCAACACTACAGTGCTGCCAAATGGAATATTATTTGTTACTGATCCTTGTATTTATTTGCCAAACTTAATTTAAACAAGATAAATTTTACATGCTTCCAATTAGAGGTGTGCGAGTAGCTCGAATTCTGAGTTTTTTAAAAACTCGACTCTAGATTTAAAATAACTCAAAAAAATCTAATCGAGTTTTGCCATATTAATCTTTGAGAGTAAAAAACGGTATAATCAAGGCGAAAGTCCCACTTGTATATTAGATTATTAAGATAAGTATTTTATTTAGGCAACAGTATCTTATGTACGATATTATGTAAACTATGATTATAATATCGTATTCCTAACCCAAGATGTTCTCACAATGTAATCAGATTTGTGATTCACGCACACCAGTCTTGATCGGCCATGGCGATTGTGGCGAAAAGTATTCTCGTTATTTATAGAGAAGGCTTGTCTAAATAAGCTGATCCAAATAGCTGCCACTCACAAAGAATCAGTTATTGAACCATTTCAAAACTTTGTTATATAACTTTTACCAACATTTGAAACTAACCGTTGCATTTATTTTCAGGTCTATCCTTTAAAATTTTGTGACCACCACAATTCCAAGACTGACAATTTCGGACAGATTTAATTAAATCGCGTTCAATCTGTAACAGAAACTACATGTGAAAAGTAAACTAATGAAATAAAAATCTATAATAATTTCAGACAGCTAGCCATGGATAGGATTTGTTATCCATTTTGTTTTGAGTTTTTATTCACATTTACACTATAGTTGGGAATTACAGTTACTTTTCGATAACTTGTTACAATAATCTGTTATTTTTGTAACGTGTTAGTTTTGATGTGCTGATGTTTCAGACAGTTGTTTTGTTATGGCGTGACATTGCTTAGGGCTCGAAGCCTCATTACGGCTGGTCTAGATAACGTTCCAAGTTACCAAAGGTTATGAAGATGAAGTTATGCCTTATGTTACATTACGAATGTTACAATATTGAGTTACGGGCGTTTCGGCTTGGCTTGACGTTAGTTACCATTCAAACTTCGTTTTGTTATCGATAATTTAACTGTAACATGCAAGAGTCGAAAGTTTCATTCGCAGTTCAGTTACAGTTCCATTTACTTCCCAGCGTGTTACATGTACTCACTAGTACCACTTTGCGCTACAGTTATATAACATTTATTATAACCTTATCATGCATCATGACTGGGAATTACAAAAATAACAGGGTATTTTGTGTAACCTGTTAAATCTGTAACAGGTTACATTGCTGTAACTATAGTATTGATCCTGTTTCGTAAGATAATGCTCATCTCTTAACAACTCAACTTGACACATTGAAGTATGATGATAACGAAAACAAGGTTAACCTTGATCACTCGGCAGTTGCTATCGCTAGTTAGTATTATATTGTTAATTGTCTTCCAACGGCCTAGCCATTTAATTACAGAGAACATTAAAAGTATAACATACATATTCTAATTGTGTTATATAACATTGATTTAAAACATAAAAAGATATGAAATCAGATATAATAAACAAGTATGACAATAGTAATGGAAATTGCTAAAATGGACACAATTCAGCACAGAACTTATGATGGGGAAATTATTGATGTAGAGATCGAAGTAAGGATTTAAAAGATGCAGTTGATGAGCAGAAAAAGTCGATGTGGTCTGGAAGTGTGTTAACCAGAAGCTGAATTCGTACCATGGGACTATTTGGTACGGCATAGGTGGTTACAGAAGGTTTTGCAAATAGGGCTTTAGATCTTGTGCTAGAAGATACTCTAAAGTGAATTCTCTCCAGGAGATCAGGGCAGTCGGAAATTCCATTTAAATTTTTGAATTGACAATTAATCATTTTTGTTTCTGTTAGTTGAAACAAAACATTGTAATCAGTGGTGAAAGTGATGTTAGCTGAAAAGAACATATTATTGTATAACTACTGTTTTATAGATTATTAGGGTGAACTTTCCATTGAACAAAAGCATTAAACATTAATAGTTATTTGAAACTTGTAAAAATTAGTACAAAGTACTGTGGGAAATATAATAAAAATAAAATTAAATGGATTTTAGTGGCCACCAATCTCTTTCCACACCTTCCACTCTTCTATTGCTGTATTCGTTATACATTAGGAAAAGTTTGTCAGTTTCATTTGATTAAAGTTTATGGATCAACTTGCGCAGTAGAGTTAGCATTAAGGCTATTATGTACTGTTTTTATCACCAATTTGCAATTTTCGTTTATTTTTAATATTTTTAATTTTTACTTCTTAATCTGAATTTATTTTAGGCCTCTTTTTATAAGTTATGACAAGTATTTCACATATTTCATAGTTTATTTAACATATATCTTTTATGAATATTTATATTTAATCACAGATACTATTATTTCAGATTCTAAAACAATTTCCCGAATTTATTAATTATTCAGCAAACTAAATAGTGTTAGAATGTAGAGCTTACTTCATTGCAGTGTTTTCATTTTTTTTAAATTAAGAGCTAAATACTCGACTTGAAAAAAATTTGAACTCATAATTACGTCTAAAAATTCAATTCGACTCGACTAGAATCCTAAAATTTCTACTTGTTCACCCCTACTTCTAACTTAATATATATATATATATATATATATATATATATATATATATATATATATATATATATATAGTGAGTGAGTGAGAGAGAGAGGGGGGAGAGAGAGCTTTTATCATATTCAATATAGACTTAGGAAAAATGTCTACAAAATAACATACTATTCCCAGTACAACAAAATAACACTTAAAGAGTAATTTTTAGTTTTAACTTCTTTAGGTTACCTGGAGAACAGTAAGATTAGCTTCCTGGCTCAAGGTCAATTTTTCGTTGTCACTCGGGTAAGCGTTGTAGCGATGCTCATATAACCATCTCTTTAGGATCTTGACAGAGTGCTTTGGAAGGTTCCCCCTCCTTTTTCTTACAGATCCTAAACAGCAAATTTGTATATGTATGGCAAGAAACAAATTTTGTCAGAATACTGGCTGCAATACGACAGTAAACAAACATTTTATTTACTGCCCTAGACGCAAAGAATTACAGAGCATCTTATTTCTTAAGTTGTTAATGTAAACTGACATCCCTCCAATGCAGGAGTTTGTCTGTGGTGTAAAATGTGTGTTTCACAAACAAGTCAGAGAGTTTCTATTTCTCTGTTTCTATTTGCCATAGTCATGGACAAAATAATGAAAAAATCAAAACAAAAATGAAAACAAGTTAAATGCCCAAGTGTTTGCGGATGACCTGGTGATTTGGGGACACACAGAACAAGAACTCAAGAAAAACTGAACAAGTCAGTAAAGAAAAAAAAAACAAGTGGTAATGACCATTAGTAAACATCAAAACACAATGACTTAAATTAGGAAACCACTCGCTCCAAAATGTAGAATGTAACTGTTGACATGAAGTTAATTTATAGTTTTGACATCTGTATTAAAATACAGTATTATTATAATTATCATCATATGTTTTGTTTTTGTTTTGGCATCCAGATTGTAAATAAACGTTCTTAGTTCGTGATTCATCACTATTTAGTGATTTCTTTTTAAAACTTCTATTAAAATAATAATAGGATATTATACTGGTGACGAGGATAGGATAAAAATAATACCAGAATGCCTAGAAAACAAAAGGGTCCAGAATTTGTGGATGTCCCAGATAAAACTGATTTAAAAGAAAACCATACATGGCAGCCTAGCAAAATTCCAAGTTTCGAAGATTCTAACAATGGGAGCATTATTGTCGGAGGTTGTTCAACCAATATATCAGATGAGAAGAAAGTTTTAGCGCTCTTGGATGCAATTGGGGAATAAACCTATGCTAAGATAAGCGATATTTGTTCACCTGATTTTCCAGAAAGAAAAACTTTGTACCAGCTTTTGAATATTTTTAGCTAAGCATTTCAATCCAGATCCGAATAAGTACGCTGAGAGATTTAAGTTCCATGCAAGATTACAAAACAGAAAAGAATCTATCTAAGCTTTTTCGATTGATCTAAAACGTCTATCAAGATTTTGTAAATTTCCATGTAAGTGGTTAGATGAGGCTTTGTGTACACAGTTTATTATCGGAGTTAAAGATGACAACTTAGGTTAAATTTATTTTCTTTAGAAAACCTTAATTTTTGTAAAGCAATAGAGTACAGTTTGACTTTTGAAAGCAATATAACAGCTAATTTGAACCTTAGATCTAAACCAATTGTACAAATGAAACGAATTTTGAAACAGGGGTATTGAAACTCAAACCAACATCAAAATCATTTAGCAAGGTAAATAAAAAGTGTCATAGGTGTGACAGTACTGATCATTTCAATGATAAGTGTCCATTTCTTAAATCTAAATGTTTCTGCTGTGGAAAAATTGGCCATATATTAAGATCTTATTAGACAAAACTTCCCTATTCAGCTCAACAGTTAGTTGAAGGAAACTAGTTGCAGCTAGGGAAGGGTACAGAGGTTTTTCAGATTGATACTGGAGCTTCAGTAAGTTTGATTAGCAAGTTTAGGTTCTACAGTTTGTTTCCATGTTACAAACTCCAGCCAGCAGACATTAATTTAAAAACTTACACAAAAGAGCATGTAAAACTTTTAGGTATGACCAAAGTTTTAGTTACAGGAAACGACCATACAAAATTGGTAAATATCTATGTAGTCGATAGTAATTTTGGTAGTATGTTTGGTTTAGAATGGTTGTAGGAATTCAAACTAAACTGGCACGAAATGTTTTCTAATCAACTAGTCAACAAGTGTCTACTAGTGGGGGAGAAAAAAGACGAGCCTTAACAAACTAAGAGATTACAGCAACTATTGGAAGTAAACAAGGCCATTTTCAATCCTGGGGTTGGCAAAATAAATAATGTTGCTGTACGTTTGTCGGTAAAGGAAGGTACAATTCCCACATACAGAAGAGTTTTGTCGGGGGTGTGGTATAAAACAGAAATTCATTGCTCTGTACTACCCATCTAACAACGGACTAGCTGAACGTAATGTGCAAACAATCAAACAGGCTTTAAAGATTGCCCTTTCTAACAATAACAACGTGCACCAAGCTTCGATTACATTTCTGTTTGCCTACTGGAGAACACCACACACTACGACGGGATCAACTCCGGCAAGACTTTTCATTGGAAGAGAACTAAGATCTCGTTTGGACTTAGTTCAGCCCGATCAAAACATTAGGACAAATATGCGACAAAATAACAATGCATATTGAAAGTTCAAAGAAGGAGAAAACATTTTAGTTCGCTTGTATGGACTAAACAATAAATGGAGAATTGGTATAGTTACTAAGAAATTGGGAGCGCTCCACTACTTAGTTACCGTTGACAGTATAACGCACAAACAACACGTTGACCAATTGAAGAGTATTAGTCCCTAAACTCATGATTAAGAGGGAGAAGTGCTGTATATGAAGTTAATTTATCATTTCGACAGCTGTATTAAAATACAGTATTATTATAATTATTATCATATGTTTTATTTTGGCATTCGGATTGTAAATAAACATTCTCAGTTCGTAATTCATCACTATTTAGTGATTTCTTTTTAAAACTTCTATTAAAATAATAATAGAATATTACACTAACTATCTCGGAAGTACTATAACTAAAACTAGCACAGATATAGAAGAATTTATAGATTAAATAAAGCAGCCATATTTTATCACCATGGCAGAGTTCTATTAAGCTATGTAACAAGTAAAAAAGCCAAACCAACAATGTTGAACATATATTTCTTGCCCATTCTAACGTACTGTCTATAAACATGTACACTGATTATAAAAGACCTCAGTAGGGTTCAAGTATCTGAGATTAAATTCTTGAGAACAGCAACAACAAAAAACTAGACATGAAATAGGTAAGCGGATATAACAGACCAGTCTGGATGTGAAAAGATGGTAAGGAAAAGATCAGAATGGCAAGACTAGGATTGTTGGACATCGTAGGAAAGAAGAATGGAAAATATGAAAGGGAAATTATAGGCAAAAGAAGAGGGAGGAGACCACTAAAAAAATAGATGGATATCATAAAGATCATGATGATTAAAGGAAAACAGCTGCAGCAGGTGGTGGAAGAAAAAACAGACATGGACAGGGGAAGATGGAGGAGGACAGTCAGCACGTCCGGGAGATTGGAGCTGGTAAATCGATGATGATCTAGCAGGGACATTTCTACAACTGTAATAAGAGGAAAATACACCATACTTTAATATGGCCAAACGCTAGGTACAAAATTTTTTCTAACAAAAAAGTAATTTATACATCCCAGTATATATAACCAATATTGACTCAACTTTACAAACATATAAGATGTTAACGTGAGATAACATGAACTAATTGATTGCCCAGCATTGTTGGAGAGGATCACCTTTCGAGTCCCTAGGGATACTAGATCATCGGAACTCTTTGGGTGATTAACACCGCACAACCAACTACAAGAGAAACAGAACTATAGTTAGGATCAAGCGCCTTGAAATCTTGATCTGATCTAACTGTTTTCTACCAGCATTCAAAAGAGCTGCCAAGTTACTTTTGGGTAAATGACTGGAACATTTTGTTTTTTACTGTTATTTACACTCATTCTGCATATTCACCTTTCAATCAGCCATAATCTTTGCTTTGTTAATGAAATTATGTATTATTTAACCCTTTCAACTCCAATTATTGGGAACCTAGTTTCTCTATCAGCTCTATTTACTTTTAACCCCTTTAGTGCCAACGTCCGTATGTACGGACGTCGGCAATTTATGCGAAAAGTGCCAACGTCCGTATATACGGACGTTTCGTTTTCGATTTGTGCTATCATTATATATTATCTAAATCATTGCATTCTGGGTCCGTTGCAAAGATAAATATGTATTTATATCGAAAAAAATAATGTTCGAATATTATTTGATATTCTATGCAGTAGCTCTGTTGACGAAAATCAAGTTGCTCTTGCGTCACTGAGTCAGCTGACTGGCTTTGTTTATATTGCTCAGTCGGCGTTTGTGTTCTTGTGTAAACAGTATAAATATCACTCTTATTCTTTTATTTGTTAGTTTTACAGTTGTTAGTTATTTGTGGAAAAAGAAAGAAAAGCACATTTATCTGTCAGAAAGGAGTGCATCCTTTATGCTACCCACTCCACTCGTGCTAAACATCCTGTTAGGCATATATATAAAATATAATGTGTAGATATTGTAAATAAAGGGAACATTTGATATTTTCTTAGATCTAAATATGTATTAGGTTCATAAAACTTTATAAAAGAAAGTGTTTTTATTCATGTATGCTATTTTAAGAAATAATATTCTCTGAGTGCCTACAGGACACAAAAAGTGTGAATTTGTGAGTTTTACAGTTTTTTGAAGAACGGCAATAACTTTTTTATTTTTCAATGAATTTCAGTGTTTTTTTTTTATTTTGTTCATAAACATATATACTTTGACACCCTGCATACTAGTGATGCCTATGGAATTTTTTTTAAATCAAAGATGATGCTCAAACTTGGAAATTTGAAAAAAATATTTTTCCTAAGTAGTTTTTATGTTATAAATATTTTTTTATTACACATAATGTTGTCTAATGTAACATTTCCATTTAAAGCAGTATTTGATGGTTATATCAAAAAAAGAAATAAGTAATTTGGTTCATAAATACTTGAGAAATAACCGTTTTAGCAAACTCTTACAAAAAATGCAAATTAGGCCTGGCACTTTATGCATACTCATATGGAAAATACCCCGGCACTTTTAGCATAGCAAAATGAAAAATGACCTGGCACTCAAAGGGTTAACACGTCCAATGCTGATGACGCCAGTTGGCGTCACACAGAATGTGCCTTGTATGCTGATGACGCCAGTTGGCGTCACTCCCGCCTTTTTGCAAGCCAACAAGAACGTAAAAACAAGAACGACGCCACTTGGCGTCATTTATTATTTTTTACATTATATTGCTAATGTTTGAATAAAACATTTCGTGAACATGTACATAATAAATTATGAAATAATAAACATCTAAAAATAAAATAAAATATTTCAGCATTTGCACAGTAATGAATTTCCATGTCAGCAGTGAACGTGTTAAGCAAAGATTGCCTACTATATTTGTTCAGTGGGAAAAACATATATCTGATAGTAAACAATTGCTACATAAATTTTATTTATTGCTTAGCAACAGTCAAAAGGTACATAATTTAGACCAAATTTGTAAGTAAAGCTTTTTTCAATAATTCAAAACATGTTATCAGCCAAAAATATAAACAGACAAAATCTAATAGCCTACTTGCAACGCTCTTTCATTTTCATACCTGTTACACATAGGCCTATGGTAAAAATACTTATGAACATACAGAAAATGTAAAAGATGAAAAGAAATGTTTTAGGCACATAACTAGTTGGATAATAAATTGGATAATAAATCCTCGTCAAATAGTAAGCTGGTAATACCGTCATCACTGAGGTTCGAAATCGAAACTATTCTGTTGCCACTTCCATCATTTGGTAGAATACTACTACCGTCGTCTTCATCCATTTTATTCGACATGAATCATCCTCGAAAAAATAAAAATGTCAATAAAAAGTAAAACAACAACCTAGCAACAACAATGCGTTTTATAAGCTCACTACGAACTATAACATATGACGGAACAACGTGAGTGCAGATAGCTGTTGCAGTCAGCCAGCTGTTTACAGAGCAGCCACAGACGACAAACATTACATTTTCTGAGGTTTGTTTACCAATAAAAACTAAACTCAAACTGTTCCGAAAAAATTCTAGAGATAGCAGTACATATCAAACAACAACCCTAGCGGTCAATAATGTAACTACGTCAGTCCAAATACAATCATAGAACGTTGTTATAGTCACGTCGGGCCCGGCCCGACATTGGAGTTAGAGCGGTAAGCTTGCGTGGCGGGGCTGCCCCGGTACTTGAGTGGAAAGGGTTAATCAAATTATTGTAATTATAATGTAAAAACAGAATGTCCGTTGAAATAAAATAACAGTGAAAATAGCCACCAGTAAAGAGTCCAACAAATCAATAATTGATGCACATACTATAATTGATCCATTGATTCAGTCAAACCTAAAAGACCACAATATTTCTTTGCTTTGTTAATGAAATTATGTATTATTTAATCAAATTATTGTAATTATTAAACAGAATGTCCGTTGAAATAAAATAAAATAACAATGAAAATAGCCACCAGTAAAGAGTCCAAAAAATAAATAATTGATGCACATACTATAACTGATCCATTGATTCAGTCAAACCTAAAGTCCACGGCCTTGTGTATATACAATTAACTACAACTTTAAGAGTGATTTTAATAATTATCTAAAACAATCACAAAGGTAAAAATATGAAATAATTACAATGATACTTCATAATAATTTGTTTGAGGTTAAAAAAACATATTACTTTAAACACATAAAATTTATTTTTTGACTAGGCGATTATGATCATACCTGAATTTAGCCATGTTTTATTACTGGGATTATGAAGATCATGTTCAGGATCTGAACAGGAATCTTCAGCACTGCTTGAAGATAATCTATCCTGACCTGAAACATATGTACTGATTTAACTTCAACTAAACTTGCCAACATTTGAACTGTTTAGCATTCTGAGGAGCAGAGATCTCCTTCTCCGTAGAATAATACAACATATTATTCAATTAGCATACAATATGTTTTATTAATTGTATACATTTTTCACTTATTATTTTTCCAATAGTAAATCATGAGCAGCAACATTTTAAATTACACCATGTAAAATTATGAACTAATTTCTATTAAGGTATAATTTTGAGACAAACTTGGACTTATCACCAGGTTTGGATAGTAAACTAAGAAATGTTTAAAAACATTTGTATTAGCTTATTTTCAAGGACAATAATTATATGCAATCAAATAAGTTTTTAATATCATCAATGTTTATTCATATCCACCTTGGAGACCTTGCCCTCCGCAGTCCACAGCCTTATAATGGTAGACTCGGGTTCTGGAAGCGTCAGTAGGCAAGGGGCGAGGAAGAGTATCGTTGTAAAGGGCGTTTTATAAACATTCGCTCAAATTAGGTCACTCATTGCAGGAATGGCTGATCAGACTGCATTCATTGGTTTAGGTTAGTAGTGCACGGCCGAGTCTAAGGTTATAAAAATTGTACTATACCACCCTAGACTTGTGAGTTCATTTACCAAGAGATACTTATCACTGTAATTGAATTCAAACTATAGGGTAGATCTAGATAGAAACACTGTATTTTGTTAAATAGAGTTGCAGATAATAATTATTTTACACCAAAGTATTAAATGATCAGTAAAATTAAAAAATTATTTTTTCTTTTACTAATTTGACTACGCATGTTATTCTTTTACTTCAAAATTACTTTGTTTCATTGTTTCCTTGATATTCTATAAATTTTATATGCCATATATTCAACCATCCTGAAAATGAAACATTCAATTGGGTAAAACTATTGTCAATAATATTCTATATGAATTATTATACAAATGCAACAATTTCAAATGTACACACTGCTTTAAAGCAAATGATTTATTTGGAGGTTATCACTTCAAATAACACTAAAAATAGTTTTAAGATAACTGAACTGTGTGATGAGCTATGTATAGATAGGGTTTAATTCTGATGAATCAAAAAAAGCATCAATAGTGCCATTTGCAACTTTATAACTTTATCATAAAAAAATAATTATTGTGCAGTTAAATTTTAATGTTGTGCATTGAAACATTAAGTTTACATAAATAAAATGTTTAGTGCACTTCCAATATTTGTTCTTAGTATTAATATTTGAAAGGATGATCCATAATTGATTTATAATTTAATGTAAATGGTAGCATTCCATAAAAACTAGCCTCATTTTATTTTTAATTGTCAAAATACAATCTAATTCCATGTCATTCGATTTTTCCTATACAGCATATTATAGAAAATACCAAATCCATTTAGTTAACATACAATGTCACTGTTACATTATTTGGAAAAGGTCACACATGGATCATAGGTGAATACCATGAAATAAAACATAAAAACACTAAACATGTTTATGATCTATGAAAATGTGTAAATTTAAATTGAGTGTAATAGTGTACAGCATAAAAGTGCATTTGAAATAATTTTTAGATTCTTAGAATTTCCAATAAAATATTTTATTTTCATGAGGCCATTCTCCTAAAAGGAGACATCATCAGATATCAAATTTGATCTTATATGCCAACAACATTTCTGAAGTAATGTCAACTCAACAAGATTTTTATTTTAAGGAGTTGAGTAAGACTTGACACATACTATTCATAGTAGAGAATGAAAATGCAGCAACATGAAATGAGAATCAACATTATAATGTTTTAGATATAATTACTTAGTTTTATGAACTCAATGTTGGATATCACATTACAGTATTTTAACAGCGTGTAATTCAAATTTTGAAATAATCTTATAGGTATTGAAACAAGTCATCCAAATTCCATTTTACATGTATTATTAATACCATGATTTGCACAAGTGCTACTTTCTTATTTAAATTTTGAGGAAGTATGTAAAATAAAGTGTTTTAACGTATTTTAAAAATAAATTGATTTATTTCAAATATGAAAGATGTTGGTTTCAAGGAGAAGGAAGTGTGTGTAGGAGTGCAGCAGACAGTATGCTATGGGCTGCAGCTATTTCAGCATCGGCTGAGCTATATCTGGGCTGAGGCAAATGTCAGACTCATGTGTCTAAACTGGGTCAGTGGCCGGCAATGCCGCATCACACACCAATCTCCTCCTCTTAGGCCTACGATTACAATTCTAAACTTGGCTCAAATTACATGTTTTGTTGGCATGCCTGTATTTATTATGTCATGATATTTTATAATCCATGTTTTATGTAATCTACAACTTAATAATATCTAAATTACTATTTTCACTTAAGCATTATAAAAACAACTAATTAACATGTAAAACTAACCCATATATAACCATACATTTTATACTAAGAACTATAGTAATATTTAAAATTATAGATTAACAATTGCCTGTAAATTAAATTTATGAATGTATTATACAATCAAGAATAAGTAACAGTATGACTGATCTATTGCTGCATCTTGCTTAGTAAATTCATCAAAACATTCTCAATTAAAAAAATTAAATTTACTACAAGTTAAAATGTTATCAGGATTTAATAAAACTTATATATGAGTTCTTTGGAAAATAGACTACTAATAAATAAGACACACCTTGTATATATATTTTGAGCAATTTTCAACTACACAGAAAAAATGTTATGATACTTTCTTATCTAGAGTAGTGCCATGAGTGGTTTTCAAGATGAAAAGTTGTAAATTTAGGTAAAAATAATAGTTTTTAAATTAAATAAAATGTTGTGCAGTCTACTAATCAAGTGTTACTAATCAATCAGGATACAATTCCGAGCTAGAGTATAGTTAAAATAAATTATTTATTACTATATTGGTACAATGTACCAAACTGCACTTTAATTAGGTGTAAATTATCAAAAGAAAATACTTTGACTTCTTTAAATAAATCAAAACTAAACTAGCTCACCATTGGTCCTTTGCAGAGTTTCTGATTGCAGCCTTGAGTTGAGCACGTGTCCATTTGAGTGTTTCAGTTCTATTATCATTGTTTTAGAGTCTTCATTCTCGATAATAACATCTTGTTCTACTGGAACACTGTTTTTAATTTTTATGGCAGCATCAACTACAATAAAAATAAAATGTTCATTGTTTTATTTCAGAATTTACTGTATAGTAAGTCGATACTTTTTATGGTATGCAGGCAGCTGTTGTTAGTAGGTGGCAGTTCTGTCAAGGTTATGAATACTGGACATTATTTATTATGAGACAGTACAGAGTCATAGACACTTTACATATTTGTTAGATATTCAGTCGCATACTCAACAACAGGTCAAAGACAATGACAATTTCTTAGCGCTGTTCACAAAGAATGAATACTCTACAGTGACTTACAATGGCTTAAACAGTAAATACAAATGCAATATTCTCTTAAAAATAAGATTAGTAATTTAATTTTAAAAAAGTCCTAATATTTTTATTTGTATTTGCTTTAAATCTTAATATGATGAATTTGTCATTTTACACTGACAAAATGCAGATTTTGTCCAAGAAAAGTTATCAGTAGATTTCACCTCAACAAAATCTGCTCACCAATGACAGTAGCTTCCACTGAGCTGGCATATTCAACAGTAGAAATAGTCACATGTGGGCTGAAGAAACCCCTCATGAAACCATACCTAAAGTAGTCAGAACTGGCTTCCCGTTAATATGGGCAAGTTTTCAAAAACTTGTCATTCCGTAAATTTAACTCTGCTACCTTGAATTGTTGTAAAAATCTTTCTGGAATCGTTGGAGGATATCATGCTAGAAGAAATAATTTTCTTACCGTACAAGGGTGTTCCAGCGCATTTCAGAAACAATTGTCAAGAGAATGCAAATGTTTAGCAGTCAATTATAAATTGTTTGATAACTTATAATCATGTTTTAAAAGGACCATTTGAGAACTGAAATTGTAATGGTTTTACTATTGCATTTATTCTTCATGTAGCATAATTTAACTTAAAACAAACCCTTTTTGCATTTCTATTGTGTAACGCAATGAATCAATTCATAGTAAGTTTAAGACAAAAACAATTATTTGTATGTCTTATGAGGAAAATAAATTTGTATTTACTGTTGAAACTGTTATAAGAGGTGTGTGATTGTGCATTAATGAGGATATTAGCTACCAAAGACCCCATACCATAGGAAGCAGTGAATTTTGTTTAATCTTGGCAATCCTCCAAAACAAGACAATCTTCCGAAACAATAACTTAAAATAAAACAATGGTACAGATTTGAAACACCCGGCAAATACATGTAACGTTATTTAATATTAAACATGAACTAATATCAAATGTTGGAACTAACAGCGTATGGAGCTGTTGTTACCAGACCACACATCGGTACAGAGCGCCATTCAGCCACAAGGTCTTGGTGAGAACATTTGCAGATTAAATCAGTAAACTAGAACAAGCATGTTAAATCAACTTGTATTTAATTGTCACTATTGCAGGTATAGTGTATAATCAAACTTTATTACTAACTAACCAAGCCAACCATTACCTCTATTTGAGATCGACTAATGACAAATATCGATGGTAACCCCCACAAACATACAATTTGTAATCATAAAAGAGTCTTAAGATGAAAATCGTTAAAATATGGATGAAAATGAATTTGAGTTTGATGGGCAAATGTATAATATAAATGTAAAAGCTCCCTATTCAAGTTTCAGTCAAAGGATACATAATACAAACTCTATCCTTTTGGCTTTTGTAAAAAGAGTTGAGACAGAAAATAAACTCTTTTTGTCTCCTAACAAGTATTTTACAAGTTTTTACAAAACCGTTCTGTATTAATCAAGAAGATTCTTTGAAAAAAAATTATGCTCTATTTCAGCTTCTAATCTGAATCTGTCTTCAACATAAAAAATGGTGTTACCTTCTGTTACTGGTAATTTTAAATTAGTAACCCTATCATAACTTCATAATTTTTTTTAAAGATGACATGCAGCCAATTAATTTCTCTAAATAAATGATGCAAATTGACTATCCAATTTTACAATACTCAGTATCATTGGTTTTAATACCAATTATGTCGTCACTCAAGTTTAGATCTGAAACTTCCCTAGTTCTTAAATATTGTAAGCCTTCTTTAACAACTATTTTGATTAACATATTATTACTTTTTATACCATTACTATTCTTAATAATGTAGGAACAGCGAGGAAAATGAAATTGTTTCTTTTTATTAATATATTTGCTTTGACATAGATATAATTTATTATTAGCATATTACATTCAACAAAATGAATTCCTTAGAACATTTGTCTTGAACTAGCACATTTTGACTGAGAAAAATATTTCTTTATCACTAATTCCTTTTTAGTATTTGTCTCCTTAAATTTTCTTACTTACTTTTTGAGGAATCAAATGATGTTTCGATAGCCTATTTCTTAATGGTAATTTACCTCTTAAAACCTTATTTTTGAGACAAATGAGGATTATACTAAGGTGCAACCACAGACTTCCGAACATGTAGTTTAACATATACTGTAAACTTGCATCAGATTTCTCTTTCTAAGATGTTTTAAGAAATTATATAACAAATCACATATAGGCTTACACGGTGATATTGATCCACTAGCCAACCTATTCACGTAGTTGCGTTGACCCACCCGCCCTTACATGTACAGTGATACTGATCCAACTGTTTGCCCATATATGTAGTGGTTTTACCTACTCGTCCACCCACACGTACAGTGTTATTGACCCACCCACCTACCTATTCGTGTACAGTGGTTTTTTCGTCTTGTTCAGAAAAAGAAATTCTCGCCAATAAGTCAAACAATATGGGACATACAGCATTTGTTTGTGAAACAGTATTATTTGACAGTTGAAATTTGTATGGAAATGCCTTCTCATAGCTAGTTTTATCTGATTTTGAAGAAAGGAGGTTTTCAAGCATAAGCCTATTGATAAATCATGACAAACAAATTTCAAAGATATCACAAAAAGATGATGATGTCACATGACGAACAAATATCACTAACAGGTCATGACAAACATTTTTTTATCTTTTAAAAACGATACTATTGGGTATGTAATTGTAACTTCATTAAGTAAAACTCAAAATTTAATGTAGGATACTGTAAATACCTATTTATTTATGAAGCAATATATGAAAAATCAAAATTTAGAAGTATTTGTTGCTGATTGAGAAGACATCTCACATTACTTAAACTGTAACAATTATTTACATTTGTCATATTATATTCCTCTTGAATTAATTGTCAACAAATATGTGATAAATTCATCTTTGCTTCCAAATAAAGTTTACAAGTAATTCACAGCTAAAT